>ONZH01019992.1:0-240060 GCA_900303285.1 Rhinella marina | reverse complement strand
GTTGCGATTGCCAGTTTTAATCGTCCTTTCTGTCACCAAACGCGTTTCAGGGCTACACTTGCCCCTTCCTCAGTGGTATATATGGACTCTCTTTTTACTTATCTGGCATATTTATAGCGTCCTTGATTGGGCCCCTCCTGTTTTTTTCTGGGGGGTTTCTTGCAAACTCTGGATTTGTGATTTGATTTCCCTGTGGATTGGGTTTTTATGAGTATAAAATTGTGATTGAAAGTTAATGGTGGTGGTTAGATAGTACGTGAGGTGCATAATGGTTAATATGCACATAAAATATAGTATTGAAAACATAGCATAACAATAATGGATAAAACAAATGTATCACCAATATATAACCATTACAATAGAAATGAAAAAATAAAAAAAATAATTAAAAAATGTATATTAATAAAAAATAACAATAGTAAAATAGTAAATAGGTAATAAAGTATATGTAGTGGTATCCATTCTATGTCATAGATATTTGCTATCTACATATATATGATGCATCAGCAAATGTATAGATGCATCATATATATGTAGATAGCAAAAATCTTAGGCCATTGCATAACCAAAGAAAGAAATAACAACGTATCATACAAGATACAAAACCTTCCAAGGAACTTACAAAACCTTCTAAGGAGCGTATAGCAGAGAGAGCGATCTTGTGGGATGCCACGGACAGTATCGCTATACTCTACTTCCACAGTGGAGGAGAAGAAGCGCGCGCAGGATAACGGCCAGCGTCCTCGTGCTGTGAGCTACACATTGCCTGAGCTGGTGAACAGACATCGCTCCCCACCGGATCCACCAACGAACGGAGGGGTAATGTACTGAAGTATACAAACATAGTATCCCTCCATCTACTATAAGAAAGACAGCATCCATAAAGAAGACTGTTCTTTATTTATGCCGGCTACACCCTGTTCTCATATTGATCAGAAATAACGCCACTACCTTTTTGGACTATATAGCAGACATATTGCATCCATGCTATGACTTTATATTTTCCACATTATATACCACAATCTTTTATGCATACTAATAATTAATGAACAGGGTTTATGGATTTCTTTCATGTATACCAATAATTAATGAATAGGGTCTGTATATATTTTCAGCGCTGATATTTTGATATTTTAATATTTTTATATATTTGTGCCTAAATAATTCTTGTTTTTGTCTTTTATATATTTTTTTGTTTTTTATTTTTTTCTCATTTTTTATATACCTTTTCATCCAAAAACAACCATTTTTTTACCAAAATTCTATAATAAATATACATTATTTGGAAAACACAAACTAAGTTCTGCATTCTTGTAACGAGTTATGTATACCATATATCATAAATTCAACCTATATATGCTTCTCTACTAGAATACAAATATATACATCTCCTTCCATATTGTGTATATACACATTCTCTTCCATATTTGGAATACAACAAATACTATAGATAAAAACCAAATGTAGAGATAGTGCTCATCACCAATCTACTTATTTTATGTACCAGTTGTATTTTCCCAAAGGATCCAGTGATGACGCCTCATGTGCTGCAATAGACCACTGGTACCTATAATTGTGTTTGAACAGCCATGGCTTATTTTAATCCTGCAGTTCTTGCATACCGCTGTGGTTTTGTGTGCCCGCCTTGTGGAGAAAAAGCGGCATAAGGGAGTTTCTTTGCACAGAGCTATAGGCAGCCAACCTTGGCTTAGCTCTGGCACGTTTTGGGCCTAACCCACAGCATCAGCTGCATCACCAGAACCCGAAGCAGGCATTGCTCTGTCTGTTCTTTGGGAGGTATGTGGCCTCTGCTCTTTATTGCTGCTGCCACCGCCCTTCTCCACTGATGTTGTTTTCTACTCAGCACCCATATGTGGCTTCCAGGTCCTGTCCAGCACAAAATCATCATCGAAGTCCTCAGCCTCCCTGCTGCTTTTATCGGACTGCGAGATATCATGGTGGGCTCCTGGGTCCCCTTCCCCTGTTCTGCGTTTTCCCTGACTGTCACTGTCGTTGACCCCACCACCAATGCCGTGGCTACAGGTGACACTATTACTACCACCATCAACATAGGTATGCATGGGGTAACCAGTCTCCTCCCCAACGTCCTCCTCAGGGCAGCTCAAATGGTGAGGGCTATTACAAAAGTCGTCAACAGGGAGACTCTCTTGACTATCTGCCATATGGCGTGGTGGGGTTTTCTTGCCACTTCTTAGGAAGGGGCAGTGAAGACTGGGAGGACTCCACTGAAAGCCTTCTTTGGGGCTGCAAGGAGGAGGAGCAAGAGGGATACTGTGACCCCTGGCTCCACAGCACGGTGTCAAACTCTGAAGTCACCTCCACGTCATACTCTGACTGAGAGGAGGAGTGAGCCATCCAATCCAGAATCTCATCCTCTTTCTCCCCAATTAAAATGTTGTTCCTTTTCTGAGGCCAGCAGAGAGACCTGTGGCCTACTACTACTACTACTACCCACATTTTGGATATAGGTCTTTCGTTTAGAATCCTTCTGTGGCCTGGACATTTTTGGGTCTCACATAATGTTGTGCACTAACCCTTTGTATTGGTGTAGTAATCACGTATAAATGCTGCTAAAATTGATTAAAATCGTGTGAATATAGGGAAACTGACTTAGGCCTAAATGTGTTATCCCTCACAAATACTTTTGTGTGCTGGCCTGTGTATTGGTGTTAATCACCTATATCCTGGTTTAATTAAATTGAATAAGTCTAGAGATGAGCGAATCTATTTGCCGCTTCGTAGATTCGTATCGAATCTTGAAAATTTTCAGCTGCGAAGCGAATCCGAATTTGTTTGGATTCGCTTCGTATTATTAGGAAATCTTCGCAAAATTTAACACGCTAACGATACGTACGATACGTATGAAACGTACGCATTCTGCATGTGGCGGGACAATGACAATACGCCCACGCAAGAGCGGGAAAGTGAAGATACGCCCCCCTCAGAACTGGAAAAAACCATCCCGGACCACCGGGATCTAACTATTTCGCACGTATAGGGAGTGAATACTCCTCCCTCAGTACTCCACCCTCCTCTGAAGTCTGAACCAGTTTAGACCAGCGCTGACCTCAGAGCAAGAGGCAAGCATCATGGCTAAAAAAACAGCTGCGCCCAAATTGGAATGAAATGTATTTTGGGGACGAGTTCCCTGAACCACCGCCCTCTCCAGACATCAGGGTGTTACAACTCTGCCAGAGAAACCCAGCTTCAGTGCCTGTGTCTTCCTTGCCTCCTGCTGAGGTTGCTGTTGCTACGACTCGTGAGGCGGCTGGAGCGTCTGCTGTGGCTCGTGTGGCTGGAACGTCTGCTGTGGCTCATGCAGTTGGAACGTCTGCTGTCACTCGTGCGGCTGGAGCGTCTGCTGTGGCTGGTGCGGCTGGAGCGTCTGCTGTGGCTCGTGTGGCGGAGGTGGCTGGAGCGTCCACTTCGCCGCCCAGGAGGAGATCCACCCCTTCCATACACCAGAACCCAATTGTTCCACCATCTGTGACGGCCCATGCACAGACCCTCTGGGACTATAAAACCGCAGTGGAGGACTGGGTCATCCAGGTACTCGACCACCCTAGGCCGGGAGATCCTTCATTGGAACGCCGAAAGGGAACTGTGCTTTGGTTTTCCGTTGGGAGAGGATCTGGCTTCCTGCAGGATGACGAGGATGGAAAGGAATATTTTGTGGGCTGCAGGTCGGTGAAACGGCCGTACCTGCCACAACATCGTCATAGCCTATACGTGGGGGATCAGGTGGAGTACACCCCCATGGCATCCCTGAAAGGCCCATTTGCAACCAGGGTTACCCTCCTTTCAAAGCCTCTGGTGCCTACAATGGAACCAGAAGTGTGGCCGGATGAACCACCAGGTCCAGGATGCTTGCGCTGCCTGCAAGAGTTCCCAAATGGCGTCCTCCGGTTCAGGGAAAAGCCACAGCTTCAGCCGGAGCCTCTGATTCCTGGACTGCCAGCACCACCACCACCACCACAGTCCTTACAGCTGGGTTAGCTGACCACCTTATCGTTCACCTTCCAATCCCCGGTCATCCACCAATACCAGCTGCCGTGGAAGATGAAGCCAGCAGCCGGGGAAGCTGGGTCTTCTTCCCTGGATGCAACCTTTCCGGTACCACTGCAGCCGGAAGTCCTTAATCCTGCTGTCCCAGCAGGAGGATCCGGAAAAGCGAAAATAGCTGTAGTGCTCGCCAGCGTCACCACCACCCGGACCCGGTCAAGTCCAACTTCAGGAAGAAGAGGGCACTGGAGTTCCACCACCACAGCGAGCATGGCCTACAAGAGGCAGGGGCGTCCTCTGATGAGCTTCAGCAGCAGCTCGAGCGAGGAGGACTTCAGGTCCCTCATCTGAGGAACCCAACTACTGTCAGTGTCAAGGACACTGCAGGAGGACCTATGGGACTGCACCTGACAGGTGAGATGCTAGTTGGCAGTTGTTTTTGTTTTCCTTTTTCCCCCCTTCTCAGGTTATTTGGGAGCCCCCTTTGCAAAAAGGGTTCTCTGTGTGCTGCTTTTTTCTAATATGTAATGTATTTCCCCCCGTTTGACTCTCACCCAGCCGGAGTGGACATGGCTGTCAGGACTCCCCCCATTCTGCAGAAAAGTCCCAGTTGCGCCTAAGCGAGCCTATTTTCCTTCTCCCTTCCTTCCCCTTCTCAGGTTATTTAGGAGCCCCCTTTGCAAAAAGGGTTCTCTATTTGCTGCTATTCTCTATTATCCATGTGGATTACACATTACCTGTTTGGATTACAATTTTACCTCACGTGGATTACAATTGAATTTCGGAATATGTGTTCGAGACAGACAGTGTTTTATCATTGCCAACTAGGAGCCATAAGGAGAGACTCAAACGTATATCTGAGCCTTTTATGCTTGAAAATGTGAAATTGATTGCACTAAAATGTTTGCATACTTATGTCTTTGCTGTATTTTAGCTACACTGTTTTTAATGGTTCAGCACTTTAGCCCATTCTATTTCTGGTACTGCAATGTGTCCTATTATGCACTTATTGTACAGTGTTTTTAGTAAATTATTCACTTATTGATAGCTAGCAGCAGCGAGTACCTTATTTTTCTAGTTCATATGGACTGCCTCTAAAGACTGTACACCGCGGCCTAGCCTTGTGCGTATGACGCATTCGCGTGTCAATAGTACGCTAAGGATTTGTACGCACTTTTGAACCCTAATGCTTACGTATTGCGTACTTTTAATTACGCTGACTGTACGTACGTAATTTGGGCAGGAATGTTCGCAAAACAACGTTGTTTTTTTTTACGTAGATTCGACTAAGTTCGTTTAAATACGAATCTTGTCAGAAATTCGGCGAATATTCGGCGAACCAAATTTTGAATGATTTGCTCATCTCTAAATTAGTCCCACAAAAATGTAATATATTGTATGTAAATGGATGATTGAGGCTTGATGCTAAATTTCAACTAAAACGTATATATTTGCTGCTTAATTAAACTAAAAGACCCCAACAAAAAAAATAAATTGCGACTGTGTGGAAACTGAATACATGTGAACGGATTATTGAGGCTTGACACTCAATTTCTCATTAATAAACACAGGTGCGTAGATTGCTGCTATACCTTGTGTCTTGTAGTAATCACATATATATGCTGGTTTAATTACATTTAACAATCCCAAAAAAATACATAAACAGATGATTGAGGCTTGACACTCATTTTCAACTTAACACCCCCTCCCAAAAAAAAAATAAATTATTGTGACTGTGTGGAAACTGAAAATACGTAAATGGACAACTGAGGCTTGATGTTTAATTTCAGCTTAATACACCCAGGTAGATTGTTGCCATACCGCAAGTATATATATATATATATATATATATATATATATATATATATTGCTTAATTATATAATTATATTGAACCCCACAAAAAACAAGGATTTCTGTGAAAATAGGCAAAAGAATTTGCTTGCAGGTAGTTGCTTTTGAGGTGCACCTACACTTCTGATAGCAGGCATTGCCACAGACCTTGTCTTCTCTCTCCCTGTCTGTCAGCTGACCTGCTTATCTCTATTGTACACAACACACACAGTTCTTCTTTGTAATCCTAGCCTTTCCCTTCACTGTCCCTGGCAATAAGCTTGATTGATTAATTGTTTTTTGACTGTCCCTGATTGATTTCTGACTGTCCTTGGCTCCCTAAGATCATTTTCCTGGCAGATACAGTCACACCCAACCACCCTCATTCAAGCCCAGCACAGAATGGTGTTCTGCTCGTTCCGCTAGGACACCTCCCTGCCTGCTGAAGCACTTATTGGCTCATCCAGGCTGTCTGTCAGCCTAGGAGCCAGTCAGGACAACCCCTCCTTCCACTTCCTCCCAGGGTCATGTGAGAACCCTTCTCCCTAGTGCTTTTTTCCCGCTGACATGTGTACTAAAACGGCACGTGTTAGTCCGAAACACATCCCGAAAGATTCAAGGTTGTCTGCCGTCTGAAAAATAATAAAGTTCAGACCGAACTCGGTTCGTTCTGAACTGGTTCACTCATCCCTAATCTATATCTACCAGTTATTGTTTCCCAAACTGGACTCCAGGTAAGCATTCATTACATGTAAATGGCTTTACAAAAATGTGCCTCTGCTTTATAGCTACTTCTTATTTCTATCCTAATATCTGATGTAAGTCCTTTGTCAGGAATTTCTGACTGGCTGCTCTCATATATGGTAACTAGCAAGGCATTGAGGCGCAGGCAAGTCTTTATGTACAAAATTGCGGATGCCATTAAGTGGAGCTCTGTGGTAATTAGTATTGGACATGTCTGGCAAACAAGTCGCATACTTTTGCACCACATGTACTGTTTTAGACGCTTTTTCCACCTTGTCAGGGTGTGTGTGGCAAAGGGGGTGTGGACGGCAAAGGGGGTGTGGACAACTACAAATGGAACATGGCTTAATGGCTTAAGATACAACAATGTGCCCAAAATTTTGTCATACAAATCTGATTTAAAGTAATCCTATATAAAGATAGACTAGACCAGGGATCAGCAACCATTGGCACTCCAGCTGTTGTGAAACTACAACTCCCAGAGGATGGCACAAACCACCGCGTGTTACTTATGGTTCTTGTTGTGGATTTGAAGTGGATGCCGCAGATCTCACTCTTTGCATTGCATAGAGTGAAATCCGCACAAAAATCGCACAAACCATTGACATGCTGCGAATTTCAAAATCCACACAGCAAGTCAATTTCCGCATGGAAAATAAAACAAAGTGAACATGAGATTTGTCAAATGTCAATCGCTTTGCTTGTACTGTACTATGTTGTGGTTTTTCTATATGAAAACCAATGTGGAAAAAAGTGAATAATCCGCAATGTGTGCAGGTACTTTGGAGTGATTAAGCTTGTTTTGACAGGAATGGCTTCAAACAAGAAGACACTCCATAAAAAGTAAAAAAGTTGCATCTTGATACTTTAACCCCTAGGTTTACACAGTCTAAGTCTTAGACACCATCTCCCCCAATATCTTTTTACCTACTAGGATTTAGTAACTGTTGAAGTTATGTCAGTGAAAGCCTGGATCTCTAAACATTAAAGGCCATTTAGAAATGCTCACCATTCAGTCACAGTACTCTATGTAAGGTAACACAACTGCACCATACTGTTGGGGGGCTTTGAAGAAGACATGGTGTGGAGAGTTGGTAGAATCAGATAGATGGACAACACTCTTGGTAGTTAGGGTGCGGCTTCACAGTCAGGTTTTTAGATGCAGTTTTGGAAGTCAAAAGCAGTGGATCATAAAAGGAGAGGAAGTATAAAGGACAAATACAACTTCTCATTTTTTTTAATCCAGGAAGTTTTGGCTTCCAAACTGTATGCAGAAACCTGACAGTGTAGCTGTACCCTTACTGTCATTGTAGGTGGTACACAGAGCTAAAAGTGAACCTGTCAGCCTTATAGGATAGAGGGAGGGAAGCGTAGTTCCTCGGAACATAAGTTTATATCATATGAGTAGGATTTCTAAGTAAAAGCAGGAGCTTATAAGAGACAGTGAGAGTTTTGATTACCCTGGCCACACAGGATGATAGACAGCTCTCCTGGTACTGGTGTGTACATAGAAGGCTGTCAGTCCCTGTGGGTGGGTTAATCAGGACTCTCACTTTCTGTCCTTTGAGTCCTGTAAGGATTTACTCAGAAATCTTACTCCAAATCATGCATATCACTGAGCTCAGCTTTCCTCCATCTTTTATATGCTGCTCTCATATAGGGCAGCATAAATTATCTGACAGATTTGCTCTAAAGGGGTTTTCCCACGAAATGAAACATTGTGATGGGTGACTAAATGGAACATTCACACCGAGCACTGCTTCCATTTTCTTCTTCTCTGGTTCTACATTTTGGAACTTCAGATCAGGTCCCTGAGAAGGGTGCACCAAATAGTTGCTGTTTTACCCCATTGTGTTACTGTTCAGGAAAGATCGTCAATTTAGAGTGTGCATGTTTCACAGACAACATACTGCAAATCATGTATCATCATCGTGCGAACAGAAAAAAGTTGACTGCTTCTGACTAGCTAAATTTAGACAAACTAAGTAGCTCCAATTTGAACTTTAACATCTTATGGCCTGTGTAACGTCTATGACCTACACAACTGTGGAGGTTCCTGTGGGAAAACTTAAGTTCTCCGGGTCTGTATGTGCTCTGTGCAGCTGGTGTGGAGCTCAGAAGACGACACAGACAACAGAGCCAAGGTTCAGCATTTCCTGGACAAAACAGAACTGTTGGCAAGGGACATGCTGGCTTCAAAACCAGTGTCATACACCCATGAACTGACTTTATTAATGGTTTGCTTATCTTGCGCCATGGGACTGTGCTGTTCTGTACACAGTGCCAACTCCAAAGGCTGGTATATTGTCTCGTGTAAGCTGAAAGCATAAGAAGAGAAATCATGTCACTAAAATCCCTCTCAAGAGATCTTTCTCAATATTTGTACATTTAATGCATCCATTTTATTGCATTTAAGGTTCTAGCAGATGAATTATTTTTACTTAATTAAGATTGCTGAGAGCTTGTTTGCTCAAGTTCTCTGTCCATTTGCTTTGTCAACGTTCGTTTGAACAATAAACATGACAGGGACATATATTCCAGATATTTTCCTTCTGTGTTAGCTTCATGAACATTATTAAACAGAACAAATTGAGATAATAATTTTTATTGGGTTTAGATGATGAATTTCAGATATGCTTGCACAAGGAAAAGCTGGTACTATACTGAAATGGTAAACTATACTGGATCATCCAGAAGCTAATATGGAGATTGACCCTTGGTCCTGGTCATGGGCAGCCATAATGTAAAAAAATTGAATTTTATTATATTTTCATTGTTACTACTACTCTGGAGGTAAGAATAATTGTATGAAGCTTTAGTTGAATATACTGTGAAGAATTTGGTGTGTACATTTGAATAATCAAGATCCTGAATCAACCAGAGAACCCCATCCGGTGAATTTTTAAAAAATGAAGAATTAAATCACATAAAATATATAACTATAAATAAACTCATAAATATGTAATATCTCACCATGATCTTCGAATATTATCTGCGGAAATACATTTGTAGTGTAGATAAGCAATACAGATCACTATTTTTAATTTCCCTACTGCCCCTGTTCCCCCCGCTGTCAAAGTTTAAAGCTGCATTGAAATACACTGTCAGGACCTAATATACCAGAGTCCACAGAAAATCTACTTCTAAACGAAATAGACGAGGCGGCAAATCATAATGTGGTCTTTATTATGGGGGACTTCAACTAGCCAGATATAGACTGGGAAACTGAAACCTGTATATCTCATAAAGGAAACAGGTTCTATGCAATAACCAAAGACAATTACCTTTATCGACTGGTTCAGGACCCGACTAGAGGGACGGCCATACTAGACTTAGTATTAACCAATAGACCTGACAGAACAACAGATGTGCAGGTTGGGGGACACCTGGGAAATAGTGACCATAATATAATAACCTTCAAATTGTCATTCAAAAGAGTATTTCTTCAGGGAGGAACAAAAATACCAAACTTCAAAAAAGCAAAATTAAGCCAACTAAGAGAGGCCATAGGCCTAACTAACTGGGACAAAGTCCTCAAAAATAAAAATACAGCCTCAAAATGGGAGATTTCTAAAAGCATCCTAATATCTAATTGTGAGAGGTACATACCTTATGGGAATAAAAGAAAAAAACTATTTGGATAAATAGAACTGTAAAGAAAGCAATAAATGACAAAAAGAAAGCATTTAAATCACTAAAACCGGAGGAGAGCGAGGAAGCATTGAAAAACTATAAGGAAAAAAATTGAATATGTAAAAGACAAATAAAAGCAGCCAAACTAGAGACCGAGAGATTAATCGCCAAAGAGAGTAAAAATAACCCTAAAATGTTCTTTAATTATATAAATGGTAAAAAGTATAAACCCGAAGGTGTTGGCCCCTTACAGAGTAATGAGGGGGGAGTTGCAGAGCGATGAGGAGAAAGCAAAGCTACTAAATATTTTTTCTCCACTGTATTTACTGTCTGACCCAGGAAGAAGTACAGCCACGTCTTAAAAAGATTAAAATAGACAAATGGCCAGGACCGGATCACCAGAGAATTAAGTAATGTCATCGCCAGACCCTTATTTCTGATATTTAAGGACTCTATACTGACAGGGAGTGTTCCACAGGATTGGTGCATAGCAAATGTGGTGCCAATATTCAAAAAGGGTCCAAAAACAGAGCCCGGGAACTATAGGCCGGTAAGTTTAACATCTGCTGTGGGTAAACTGTTTGAAGGTTTTCTAAGAGATGCTGTCTTGGAGTACCTCAATGAAAATAAGCAAATAACTCCATATCAGCATGGCTTCATGAGGGATCGGTCATGTCAAACCAATTTAATCAGTTTCTATGAGGAGGTAAGTTCTAGACTTGACCGCTGCGATTCAATGGATGTTGCATATCTGGATTTCTCCAAAGCATTTGACACTGTACCGCATAAAAGCTTAATATATAAAATGAGAATGCTTGGACTGGGAGAAGATGTCTGTATGTGGGTAAGTAACTGGCTCAGTGATAGAAAACAGAGGGTGGTTATTAACGGTACATACTCAGATTGGGTCACTGTCACTAGTGGGGTACCACAGGGGTCAGTATTGGGCCCTATTCTCTTCAATATGTTTATTAATGATCTTGTAGAAGGCTTGCAAAGTAAGTAAAATAACAATTTTTGTAGATGACACTAAACTGTGTAAAGTAATTAACACAGAAGAGGACAGTATACTGCTACAGATGGAGCTGGATAGATTGGAGGCTTGGGCAGAGAAGTGGCAGATGAGGTTTAACACTGACAAATGTAAGGTTATGCACATGGGAAGGAATAATGCAAGTCACCAGTACATACTAAATGGTAAAACACTGGGTATCACTGACATGGAAAAGGACCTAGGAATTTTTGTAAACAGCAAACTAAGCTGCAGAAACCAATGTCTGACAGCTGCTGCCAAGGCCAATAAGATAATGGGTTGCATCAAAAGGGGCATAGATGCCCATGATGAGAACATAGTCCTGCCACTTTACAAATCACTAGTCAGACCACATATGGAGTACTGTGTACAGTTCTGGGCTCCTGTGAACAAGGCAGACATAGCAGAGCTGGAGAGGGTTCAGAGGAGGGCAACTAAAGTAATAACTGGAATGGGTGGACTACAGTACCCAGAAAGATTATCAAAATTAGGGTTATTCACTTTAGAAAAAAGACGACTGAGGGGAGATTCTGATTGCCTGATTGGAGTCGGGAAGGAATTTTTTCCCCTAAAGTGGGGAAAATTGGCTTCTACCTCACAGGAGTTTTTTGCCTTCCTCTGGATCAACCTGTAGGATAACAAGCCGAACTGGATGGACAGATGTTTTTTTTCGGCCTTATAAACTATGTTACTATATTACTAGGACTGCTGTACATGTGCACACGAGTCCTCTCCATTATGTTAGAACAGCACAGCAGTCCACACTGTGAATTTCAGTGCAGCTTTCAGTGCTGACAGTGGGGGAATGTGTGGAAGTAGGAAAATGGTAATTTGGGCTTCCTATAGGCAGCAGATGAATAGTCCAGAATCATGATGACAGATTTCCTTTAATGATTTATAAAGGTTTTGTCTCGAGGGTAATCATTAGGCTAATCACAATGGCCTCCATGTCATCAGGCATGTGAATGTAAAGAGTCAACTTGATAGAAGAGAATGGCCTATAGACAGGGGTGCACCTAGCCTTTCTGCTGCCTGAGGCGAAAACTAAAATGGCGCCCCCTCCATGCCAATTTCTTAACCTAACCCCTTTGCCACAATTAAAGAGCTCATTGCCCATTGCCCTTCCGCTGCCCAAGATTTAATTGGGTTCCCCCTATTAAAAAATAGTATGAAAGCCAAGTAGCCCACTATATATACCTCACACATAAATATATACCAGTCGCTGTTCCTTAAAAGGTTTTTCCGGGAGTTAACTACTGATGACCTATCCTCAGGATAGCTGCGGGTCTGACACCCGGGACCCCCACCGATCAGCTGTTTGAGAAGGCACAAGCTTTCCTGTGAGCACTGTACCTTCTGGCAGCTCACCAAGCACAACGCCGTCCTTTGTACAGTGGCTGTGCTTGGTATCATGCTCAGTCACATTCACTTGAATGGGGCTGAGAGGCTCCTAGGACACGTGACCGATGAACGTGACGTCACTGGCCTAGGAAAAGCTACGAGAAGTAGCCATGGCTCATGGGAGCTCCGGTGCCTTCTCAAACACCTGATCGGCGGGGGCCCAGGATGTCAGACCACCACCGATCAGATACTGATGACCTATCCTGAGGATAGGTAATCAGTAGTACAATCCCAGAAAACCCCTTTAAGTAGAGCCTCAGCGTTTGCACAGCTACTCAGTGCAGCTGCACAGGGCAAGACTGTCAGAGCCGTGCAAGATGTTCATAAGTAAGCTTGACAATATTTACAATATATACACACATTATATACAGTATATATTATAAATAGTGTTGAGAGAATTGTGTTTTAAGTTTGGCGTCCAAGGTTCAGGTTATCAGAGAATCCCGCTATGGATTCCGCTACCACGGACCATAATGGAATTCTATGACGGCATACACTATCGCCATAGACTTCTATTATGACAGAATGCAGTACAGGATGCCTCTATTAGGCTTCCATGTTGCATGGCGTCATAGAATTCTGGTATGGTTTGGGTTCCGATAGCCCGAACCTTGGACGCCAAACTTATAACGCACGTTCGCTCAACACTAATTATAAACTCTGCCATAGATATTACACATACACACATGACACGACAGATATATGCACATACATTCACACACATTACACTTACCATTCCTGCAGATGGCTGGACATCCCTGGTAATCAGCTATAGCAGCCTTGGGGGGTCCACAGGACACTGTCTGCAGACTCTCCCCTCCCCCCTGTCTGACTACTAGCAGTGAGATGCAGGCTCTGTGTGAACAGGAGTGAGGTCTTATCAAACCCCAATCTTGTGTAAGCCACTCTGGCTATGTTGAAAGGATTGGGCCATGGGGGATGTGGGAATGGGTGGGGGGCAGTTACTACTTACATGGGGATGTGGGAAGGGGTGGGGGGCAGTTACTACTTACATGGGCATGTGGAAAGGGGTGGGGGGCAGTTACTACTTACATGGGATGTGGAAAGGGGTGGGGGCAGTTACTACTTACATGGGGATGTGGGAAGGGATGGGGGGCAGTTACTACTTACATGGGGATGTGGGAAGGGATGGGGGGCAGTTACTACTTACATGGGGATGTGGGGAAGGGAGTGGAGGGGGGGCAGTTACTACTTACATGGGGATGTGGAAAGGGGTGGGGGGCAGTTACTGCTTACATGGGGATGTGGGAAGGGGTGGGGGTCAGTTACTACTTACATGGGGATGTGGGAAGGGGTGGGGGCAGTTACTACTTACATGGAGATGTGGGAAGGGGTGGGGGACAGTTACTACTTACATGGGGATGGAGGCAGTTACTACTTACATGGGGATGTGGGAAGGGATGGGGCAGTTACTACTTACATGGGGATGTGGGAAGGAGTGGGGGGCAGTTACTACTTACATGGGGATGTGGGAAGGGATGGGGGCAGTTACTACTTACATGGGGATGTGGGAAGGAGTGGGGGGGCATTTACTACTTAAATGGGGATGTGGGAAGGGATGGGGGGGCAGTTACCACTTACATGGAGATGTGGGAAGGGGGGGCAGTTACTACTTACATGGGGATGTGGGAAGGAGTGGGGGGCAGTTACTACTTACATGGGGATGTAGGAAGGGATGGGGGGCAGTTACTACTTACATGGGGATGTGGGAAGGAGTGGGGGGGCTGTTACTACTTACATGGGGATGTGGGAAGGTATGGGAATGTGGGAAGGGATGGAGGGAAGTTACTACTTACATGGGGATGTGGGAAGGGGTGGGGAGCAGTTACTACTTACATGGAGATGTCGGAAGGGGTGGGGGGGCAGTTACTACTTACATGGGGATGTTGGAAGGGATGGGGGGCAGTTACACTTATATGGGGATGTGGGAAGGGGTGGGGGGCAGTTACTACTTACATGGGGATATGGGAAGGGATGGCGGGCAGTTACTACTTACATGGGGATGTGGGAAGGGGTGGGGGCAGTTACTACTTACATGGAGATGTGGGAAGGGGTGGGGGCAGTTACTACTTACATGGGGATGTGGGAAGGGGGGGCAGTTACACTTACATGGGGATGTGGGAAGGGGTGGGGGGCAATTACTACTTACATGGGGATGTGGGAAGGAGGGGCAGTTACTACTTACATGGCGATGTGGGAAGAGGGGGAAGTTACTACTTACATGGGGATGTGGGAAGGGATGGGCAGTTACTACTTACATGGGGATGTGGGAAGGAGTGGGGGGGCAGTTACTACTTTCATGGGGATGTGGGAAGGGATGGGCAGTTACTACTTACATGGGGATGTGGGAAGGAGTGGGGGGCTCTGTTCTACCCCCACTTGTTAGAAGAGGAGTCCATTTACAGATACCAGCTAGTTCTTGCTGTCTGCCTTCCTCCTGCACACCACTGCTGTTAGAGTCAGCGCTGTGGAGGAGGGAAGAGAGCAGGAACTAGGAAGCGTGGCCTGCCTCCTGTGGAGCGTGGAGACAGGGACAGCACAGCCACAGATGGGGAACTGAATAGGCAGTTCAGGACAGGTGCCACCCGCCCCGCTCCTCAGAGCAGCGGACATACTAGGAAGGCAACATGATCGCATCAGTGAGTGACAGAGCGGCAGCGCAGGCGTGCTGCACACTAGTACAGTACTGAACGCCGTAGGCGCTGTTGTGAAGCCTGGATGTCATGTAATATGTAAAATGCAGCCACAGGCTGCTTTTAATAGGCTGTTACAGCGCATATAATGCTGCGCTGTCACCTGAAGTACTTCTACATATTTGCCGCTCCCACCTTTCCCCTAGATGGCGCCGCCTGAGGCAGCCACCTCACTTGGCCTCATGAGTGGTGCGGCCCTGACGATATATATAACAGCTGACCTACCATCTTGACTGTGCCTGTGTCCTTCAGAGACTATCCAGGAATGGTGGGAGCTGACATACACAGAAGAAGATGTAAAGAGAAGGTTTAAAGGGAGTCTGTCACCTAATTTTCAGCAATGTAACTAAGAGCACTGCCCCATAGAAGATTGCAGACACATCCCAGACATACCTGTGTGCACTTTGTGTCTGTATTCCACGTCCAGGAAAAGCACTTTTATTCTGCTGGAAAGCAACTCCCAGGTGCCAAGCTTTGATTCTGGTATTGTTTGAAAGGTTGGAATGTCAGCTTTCAAACAAGGTCAGGTTCATATGTCTAGTGGCTACCAGTCCCAAGATGTGAACATCTAAAGCAGCCCACCCCTCTTTAGTCTGGTTCACTTTGGGCACTTGCAGCAGCAGAGCTGGGCACTTAGGAGCTGTTTTCCGGCAGGATAAAAGTGCAGGGATGTCTGGGATGTGTATGCAATCTTCTGTGGGGCAGTGCTCTTAGTTATATTGGTGAAAAAACAGGTGACAGGCTCCCCTTAAGATGAAGGTTGCTGTGGAGGATTTAGCTCTCTAACAGCTCAGATACTATTACACCTCTTGTATAAACACTCTATATGTGCTCCTACATCTTCTGCTTCTTTCTACTGCTCAGTCCTTCTTTCCCGACCCCATCACTTTAGCTATGTTCAGCTCATTTGTCCAGTGATGGCTCTTATGTGGCTCCAAAGCCCATCTTTTGCTGGCACCATGATAGCAGGTGTGCTGCCAACAGATGAAACAGTATGGAGGTGAACAATCGTATTTGTTGGTTACCGTTCTAAAGATAATTGCCGCATATAAATATGGGTAATGAGCAACAATCTACAAGCTGTTATCATCTATCGTTACTGGCAGAATATCTGTATTTGTAAAAGGCCTCTTAGTAAGATGTCCTTGGGACAGTCACACAGTCCATACAGTTCTCTTCAATACTCACTACTGGGTTCCAATCAACCACTTGAACCAACATTAGTACAAGATTTGCTGTCAGAAGTTCCATAAATTGGGTTTTTAGATTGGGTTTTTACTGTCTTGCCCTAAACTAATTATCATTATTGTTTGAGCAGAATCTTTTATAGCACAGAGTCAGTCTACTAAATAAGCTACCAAATATCTGTCATAGCTGCTATATTCTGCTCTCAGTAACTGTGTCAAACATTGGATATGACTCATTTTTGTAAACTTTCAGTGGACTGTCAGTAGCAGCTTTTTACAGAGAATAATATTCTTTGTGATAATTACATTTCACAGGTAGCCAAATACATATTCTACACATATGGCTGGAAGGTTACCATTGCAGTGCGAAAAACACAAAATATAGAGCTCTGGTACCTGTTAAAAAAGTTACGTCTGGGTCCTTGGGTGGAAATTTGACTGGCTAGATTGTAGTGGAAGGGAATATTACGGAGATCTATTCAAGAATATGGTAATTGTACTAATATCAATTTAAGTGGGCAAATCACAGCACAATTAGGCCTCATGCACACGACCTTAAATCACAGATCTGCAAAACACGGATCCCAGCCATTATTTTCAAACTCCTGTAGAAATGTCCTATCCTTGTCTGCAAAACGGACAAGAATAAGAGATGTTCTATCTTTTTTGTGTGGCTGCAGAACGGACATATGGATGTGGACTGCACACAGTGTGAAATGAATGGGTCCACATCCAATCTGCAAAAAAATGCAGATCAGATACGGAAAGAACATACGGTCCTGTGCATGAGCCCGTACTATATAATTAATCTGGTAGTGGAGCAGTATCTTCACTGTTCATTTTGTTCTACCACATCCCAACTTTACTGGTTATGTTGTTAAGGGAGATGTCTCGTGTATTTAATTTCTTCATGTCGCTTTCATGAATTGATATACAGTGGGGAAAAAAGTATTTAGTCAGCCACCAATTGTGCAAGTTCTCCCACTTAAAAAGATGAGACAGGCCTGTAATTGACATCATAGGTAGACCTCAACTATGAGAGACAAAATTAGAAAACAAATCCAGAAAATCACATTGTCTGATTTTTACAGAATTTATTTGCAAATTATGTTGGAAAATAAGTATTTGGTCAATAACAAAAGTTCATCTCAATACTTTGTTATATAGCCTTTGTTGGCAATAACAGAAGTCAAACGTTTTCTCTAAGTCTTCACAAGGTTGGTACACACTGTTGCTGGTATGTTGGCCCATTCCTCCATGCAGATCTCCTCTAGAGCAGTGATGTTTTGGAGCTGTCGCTGGGCAACACGGACTTTCAACTCCCTCCAAAGGTTTTCTATGGGGTTGAGATCTGGAGACTGGCTAGGCCACTTCAGGACCTTGAAATGCTTCTTACGAAGCCACTCCTTCGTTGCCCTGGCTGTGTGCTTGGGATCATTGTCATGCTGAAAGACCCAGCCACGTTTCATCTTCAATGCCCTTGCTGATGGAAGGAGGTTTGCACTCAAAATCTCACAATACATGGCCCCATTCATTCTTTTATGTACACGGATCAGACGTCCTGGTCCCTTTGCAGAGAAACAGCCCCAAAGCATGATGTTGCCACCCCATGCTTCACAGTAGGTATGGTGTTCTTTGGATGCAACTCAGCATTCACTCTCCTCCAAACACGACGAGTTGTGTTTCTACCCAACAGTTCTACTTTGGTTTCATCTGACCATATGACATTCTCCCAATACTCTTCTGGAACATCCAAATGCTCTCTAGCAAACTTCAGACGGGCCCGGATATGTACTGGCTTAAGCAGGGGGACACGTCTAGCACTGCAGGATCTTACGTGGAGCCCCTGATCGAGGGAGATTATCAGTGGTCTTGTATGTCTTCCATTTTCTAATTATTGCTCCCACAGTTGGTTTCTTCACACCAAGCTGCTTGCATATTGCAGATTCAGTCTTCCCAGCCTGGTACAGGTCTACAATTTTGTTTCTGGTGTCCTTAGACAGCTCCTTGGTCTTCACCATAGTGGAGTTTGGAGTGTGACTGTTTGAGGTTGTAGATAGGTGTCTTTTATACTGATAACAAGTTCAAACAGGTGCCATTACTACAGATAATGAGTGGAGGACAGAGGAGCCTCTTAAAGAAGAAGTTACAGATCTGTGAGAGCCAGAAATGTTGCTTGTTCGTAGGTGACCAAATACTTATTTTCCACCATAATTTGGAAATAAATTCTTTAAAAATTGGACAATGTGATTTTCTGGATTTGTTTTCTCATTTTGTCTATCATAGTTGAGGTCTACCTATGATGTCAATTACAGGCCTCTCTTATCTTTTTAAGTGGGAGAACTTGCACAATTGGTAGCTGAGTAAATACTTTTCCCCACTGTATATCTGTAAAATAATATGGAAAATTTTATTAAAACTGGAGTAACAGAAAACTGGCTTAGTTGCATTTAGCAACCAATCAGATTCCACCTTTCATGTTTTAGAGCTCCTTTGAAAAATGAATGGTGGAATCTGACTGGTTGCTGACTGGTATACCAGTTTTGATAAATCTTCCCATATGTTTTTCATGTGGAGGAGGGTGTGTGTGACTTATTGTAGGGAACATCTCCAGAACTATTATATCTTCTGGCAGGGGCGTAGCTAAAGGCTCATGGGCCCTGGTGCAAGAGTTCAGCTTGGGCCCCCCTTCCCTTAGTGCTCTGTGTGTCTTCTTATGCAGCACAAGGGTCTTTGGGCCCCCTCAGGCTCCTGGGCCCGGTAGTGACTGCTACCTCTGCACCCCCTATAGCTATGCCCCTGTCTTCTCGGAAGTGAGCATACCCTGCTCCTTAAGATGCCAGGAGAGTGTCAAGGGGGCTTATACAGTGATTTATTTGTGTGCATAGTGTAATGCATACATATTACTGTATTGTTGGCTGAACCCACAGGGAATGGCAGGTTTGGCCAACAGTCTAAAGTGTATGGGGAGCTTCACCGACAGATGATGTCAGGCTGGGCAAACTGAATATTTTGCTTGATCGTCTAATTGACTGCTGAATACTCATTCAGCCGACAGCTTTTGAACATGTATGGTCAGCTTTACTCTCCTGCCTTATTAACACATCCAGCAGTATAAAACACTATTAAATGCCATGCATTTTGTTCAGATCTGACCCTGTCTATATACCAAAGCTACAGAAAATAGGAAATGTCACTCTAGTGGCCAGTGTGAAAACTGGAGTATTTCAAGATTTTTTATGTAGTTCTGAAAATGAAAAAAAATATTCATATTTAAACCTGATTTCATTAATATATCATAGTCAAAGTGTAATTTTTAGCTTACAATAGAGGTACATAGGAAACATATTAGTTAATATTCTTTGATTCTGAGTTTTGCCTGTATACCATGCACTTATCAGCAGGTGACTTGTTTCCCATTTTCTGTTGCCTGGAAAGCTTATTAGAAAAATCTATTTAATATCTTGTGTGCTCAGAATGATATGCTAATCACTATAGCACAAGGACACATCAATAACAAAGAAGGTTAAAACCTAAATGTAGATAATTGTATTGTAAGTATAATCAGTAATATGCCCGACTCACAAGAAAAAATGCTGCTACATGCCAATGTGTTACACAAGAGATTTAATTTTCCAGTGTGATATATATATATATAATTAACAAAGAATGAAATGATGGCGAGATAACATTATTCATGAAATAATTAAGATAGCTGTGCACACCAGGATAACTGACAATAGATGTCGCTTACCAATAAATAGGTTCCTATTCAAGCTAATTCACAACTATTTCTGACTATACAGAGGAGTCTGGCCTGAGCAGTAAAATACCAGACATTTAGTACACCCACTCAAATGTAAGAAGAACATACAAACTCCATGCAGATATCAATGCACACAGATATAAATGGATTGCTGCAAAACTCGGCATGCAGTTATGTCTCAGGCTGATATGTCAATTATTACAGATGAGGTAAGATTAAACCAGGAGTCTGCAACCCCCAGAACACATGCCAGAGATGCAATGCAGGCCAGAGTTTCACCTTTAATAAAAAAAAATCAGACACGTCAAAAAGGCTCACCCTGCATGCTGTCTGCTATGCCAACTAGCTACTAGACTCCACTACCTCGCTGGCTGTGTACTAAAGTGCCATGCAGGCACAGACACATAGAGAGCAGGCTCCTGCAGCCCGGACAGATCACCAGTTTAATCTGATGACAAAGACATGAGTAGCTTCTACATTTCTGTTGTCCACCATCGAGACACAAGTGGCAACTTCAATACGAATCCTTGTATCTGCCCAGAACATTTTCAGGCACTTTCCAATAGGAAATTTGGTGTCATGGCAACCATTACATATCTTGCCATTAATAGCCAGCCACCATTGCCTTCATTTGCAGCGGTATCTTGAATGGAAAACCTGGAATGCTATGGATTGCAAGATTTGTTTTGGGATCCCTTGACAGTCAGGTTTGAGAATGGAGGCCTGGTGGTGAGCACTTCATTCATTCCTGCCTTTGATGTGGAGCGACACACTGCCCCAGCTACTGGTGTGATGATCAGTGATGCTATCGAATACGACAGTCGGTCACCTCTACTAGTAATACGTGGGACACTAACAGCTCAGTGATATATGTAGAACATCCTGAAGCCACATGTGTTGTCTTTCATGACAGGGCTGCCAACTGCCATTTTTTAGCAGGATAATGCTCGTGCACACATTGCAAGGGTTTCCCAGGAATGTCTCCATGTCTCCACCAGATTGCAACACTTTCTTGGCCTGCCCAGTTGCCAGATTTTTCTTTAATCAAATATTTATGAGAAAAGATGAGAAGGCAGCTTTGGCAATTTATGAGTTTGCAAGATCTAGAGGGCCAGCTGCAACATCTGTGGGCAAATGTGCTGTAGTATTCCATGAGGAACCTGTATGCCTCCATGTCCAATCATATCTCATAGTGTATCAAAGCTAGAGGTGGCCCAACAGGGTACTAGAGCTTCCTTTCAATTGTACAGTTTTCCCCAATAAACTCATCCTTTCGCTGTGATAGTTTAATTACTTAAATATATCTTCACTACATTCACACATATAAAGTTTCATTCGATTCCAATGAGCAAAAACATCTTGTATTTATCTTTGAGAAAGATTATGTGACTGGCATGTTTCTTAGGATATTTTTATCGACCCAGGCATACCAAACACAAATATAAAATATTAATTCTTTCAACCAATAAGTCATTCAGTTCTCTAAGTCTGAAAATCGTGCCCCAGTTCTATGATCATAAGAACATAAGTTATTTAGTAGAAAACATGAATTATGATAAGGCTGCTTTTGAAGTATATATTCTGGATGCAGTCCTAGGGCTCTTTCACACAAGCATGAGCAGTGCGGGAATCACGCTCCGTGTACTCTCCTGAAAAATGAGTAGTGTCTATAACGGAAGATTATGCTCACACATGATTCCTGCACTGCACCCGCTTGTGTGAAAAAGCCTGTAGTCTCAGTATTATATGGCCTGGAGACATGCCATCTGTGGCATGCACTAATTCCATTAGCATGTCTATGTTACCTGGAAAAGCTTTACAGGACTTTTTTAATTTCATTAGCAGCTCTGGGATAACTGGCAAGCAGTTTAGTTTGGCTTTTTGCAAACAATTATAATTGCCTCCCCTTCCCACCCAAGGGTACAACATCCTGTGTCTAATAATCTCTCATCTGTCCCAGGAAAATGGCATCAGAACTCACTGTCCTGCTCCTTCTCCCGCTGCTGAGGTCCACCAGCCTTCCCTGGAAGGCCAAAGCCTGCTCCTGCTGGCAAGGCCTCTCATCTCTGTCCATAGGGCACGTGCTGCCTCTGGCCCTTAAAGGATTTGGACCTAAGTTCCACTAGCCTATGGTTAGCCACCTTTGGAGACTTAAGGCACCTTCCACTATGAGAGAATGCTTGAGCAATAGGTTATCTAGCTTACTAGTTCAATCCAAATGTATGCTGTGTCTGTTTGTCTGCCTGTGTACTGACTTTTGCCTGATTCCCAGATTCTGACCCTCTGCTGCCTGACCTGACCTGTGCCTGACCTTCATAGGTTTATTCTGCAACCTTGTTTTTTGTGCTGTGCCAAGTTTTCTTTGTTTATTCTCCTGCATCTTCAGCACAGAAGGAATCTGTGTGTGGTGTCTGGTTGAACTGGGGTAGCATGGCTTGGTCCGCAGAGAAACACTATCACCCAACGTTTTCCAGAAGAGGACAGTATTCTACACAAAAATATACACCATAAGATAGTGGAAAAATGTTTATGTGTGACTAATAATGACTGCAACAGAAGATGCATTGTTGTACAGACTACCTGTATGCCAAGAACAGTGTGAAAAGGAATTCTTGCCAGTTTTCTATTATTCTTTCAGCTACAAAATGTGTTTGCTTGGGTGTATTTAGCCTGAATAACAAGGGATCAGGCATTCTTTGGATGCTGGTTAGAAGTCACTGTATCTAAATAGTTTGAGATTATAATTAAATACCATATGCATCTTCTGAATAATAAGTACAAGCAGAACATTGAATTGACCGTGCTATTATGTGACCAGTCACATGACTTTATAATTCCTCCATGTGCTGTTTTTAATACACTGACCCATGGGACTATTCACACATCTATGTTTTTTTTTAATGCACCCATTTTCGGGATCTGACAAATATACTGCAAATCCTATTCTTGTCCATTTTTGGAGATCTGAATAGCCAGTCCTATTAATGGGAGTGGAAAAAACGGAATGTACACAGAAGTTATCTCTTTTTCTGTGGAAAGAAAATTGGACAGAGTCGTGTAAATAAGCTCTAATGCTCATAGATCCTTTATGCCCACAAACTGCCATGTGGCATTTGGTAAAAGGTTTATGTTGTTTGGCATGGCACTCCTCATTGCTACGTCTCTTAGTTGTGAAATATGTACCATATGGTTCAGTCCTTACTGGAATATCTTTTCAGCTTTTTTGGTTTCATGAAGATAGTTGAACCAAGATGTTACATACTAGGACTAGTATAAATTTCATGTAGACTTGGGTGTGGGCAGCACTTGTCGCATTCTGGCCTTAAGTGATCTTGTCCTTTTAAAGTGTCAGGCCTGCTTAGAAATAAAGCCTTGATAACCCCTCAGGAGACATCACTGTACTTGATGCAATATGCAGATGTATTGTCCTATATGTTCAAAAATAAACATGTTTGAAACCATGGAGGAAAAGAGGACATGTTCTGTGTCTCTCATTAACATTTCTTGAGCATTAATCACGTACTACATAAATTTGGAGCTTGACATTTAGAAGTGGTATTGGACGTACAGTTATAACAGTGAGCAAGCATTGATGATGGAAACATTTGGAACATTTCAATATTTTTGGCAGGCTTGATGCACTAGTGTTTGCAGACACATTATAAACCAAGCTGTACATGGATTACTCAAGCTGCTTGTTTTTTTCTGTTTCACAGGAGATCGAGTTTAGTAACAAAATTGCTTTGTCACTTCTGTAAAATTCCTTCTGTTCACACTTTGCTGTTTTTCTTTCAAATGTAATAATGCTTACCATGATGTAAATGTGAAGAAACCTACTGTCCTGATCACTTTCACATGATGTGTGGAGTGGCTGGGTGACCAATGCAAAAACACCTGATCTACCTAAATAATTAATATTCCCCAGTAATACCTCAACAATGCCACCACTAAAGGTTTGTTTTACCAGCACATATTCTGACAGGAAGCCTTCAGCTACTCCCTTCTGTCTCCACATAAATCCCAGTTTATGTTAATTAAATATAATTTCCCCAAACCTATTATCTAAACAGGTAGCCTTATGTGCTCCAAGCTTTGCACGTGGGTTTGGATGGCATACGATCTGGTGCCAGGGATAAATCTTTACTTCCAGTGAGCCCTCAAGAAATGACCCATCTCATACAATTACATCATATCAGTTAAACATTAACTAACTTTAACTAAAAAAAACAAAAAACAACAGTAATGAAGAAGAATCAATTGTTCCAGAACAATTATTTGAGATTTGAACAAGAAAAGCAACAAACATGAGGGGGATCCAAATGGAGAACTATGTTTTCCCTAGCAGGCTCAGGTTAGGTGACTAATAAGGAGGCAGTCGCACGGTCAGTAGCACCATATAGTGTAGGAAGAGGTTGGCAGGAAAAGGAAGGTAGCCAGGTATAAATAGGAGGTCAAGCTTTTGTGGGTCTATAAGGAGCAACCAGGCAGGGGCTAGATGTTTTTAAGGCCAGGTAATGACTCTACACAAACAAATTGGTTTAGCTGGCCACAGTGGGCCACAGCCTACAGCAACAAATCTATGATATTGTTTTATTTAAAATTATATTTTTCTCAAACCTCATAAACCATTATTTCCATCTAGATATGCATGGCATATTCATATGATATGCCATAAATGTCCGATAGGTGCGAGCTCCACCTCAAGGACCGGCTCCTACAGTATCTCAAGAACTGGGCCCTGTGTTGAGCCACCAGGAATGGAGCGGTGGTTGCACATGTGCAGCTCTCTCCAATTCTATGGGAGTTCCAAAAATAGTTGAGTAAGGGAGAGTTTATATCTCCCTTTCATTTTCCGTTCCTCTGATCTGTCAGAAGAACAGAAAAAACTGGATCCTGTAAAAAAACGAATCCTGTTGCACATTTGGCATCTGTTTGAGCCATTTACATCTGAGGTCTGTTTTTTCAGATGGAAAAAACAGTTCCGTCTGATAAAGGATCTCAGATGGAAATGGCTCAAACAGATGCCGAATGCAACAGGATCTGTTTTTTTTATAGGATCCTGTTTTATTTCGGTTCTTCTAATGGATCAGAAGAAGGGAAGATTAAACGAAGATGAGAATTCTCCCCAAGCATGATCAGTATTTTTTGAAACTCCTGTAGAAGTCAAAGAAGAAAGACACACATGCATGGCCACCTTTCCATTCATACTGATGTGAGATGGGGCCCCATTCTTAAAATAAGAAGTGGTTCCCAGAGGTGAGACCTACAACTATCAGACATTTATAGCATGTCCTGTGCCATAAATGTCCAGATGGGATAAGGTATGCAAATGAGCTCTTAACATAACCTCTTCCCAGAATTCCAGAGTAGCATTGCCTGACCTATAAGAATCCTCACGCCGTTTAGGCGCTCTCCATAAGCAGATGAGATAAAACATTAATTCTCCATTCCCTATTCATTATTCACACAGGGGTTGTCTGGTTGTTGAGAATAAAAATAAATGCTTCTACGAAGTTACTGTATCATGATCAAGCCTGAGTTCAATATAGACTGATGGCAGGAGGACACATATCAAGATTTCAGAAGGAAAGAATATTGCAGAATGTATTTCTTATTCACAATAGGCTGTGTCCATCACAGACTACCATCTTGGTGCCAGGAACTGAACAACGTGATTTCTCATATTTACGTCTCTATTATTTATCTTTCGTCTTAGCCATCTATCTAGTGTATTATTTTGCATTGTACACCACTTCACCTTAGGCAATGAAGAGATTGGATTTGGTTATTTCTTTTTTTTTTGCACGACAGCAAACATAAGCTGAGCTTGCCCAAGTTTTAAAAGAAAACAGCTGCTCTGCTGCAGTTATTTGAGAACATATTTCCTGTGTTCTCTATTAATCTTGAAACGTAAAAGACACATTTTATGACTCACTTTATCCAACCAATCTCTTTTTATGAATTACAGGTGTAACTTTTTTTTTTTACAATGTTCAATTTCAATTTCTATTTTTCTTAATGGAATTATGGTATTTTTTGCTCTATAAGGCCTGTTTCATACTTGCGTTGTGGCATTCCGATTTTGAGATCTAGCAGAAGATCTCAAAGTCGGGCCAAAACGGATAAGTTTTGTCCCCATTCATTGTCAATGGGGACAAAACTGATCAGGATATTTTGTTGAGTTTTTTGACAGGACACAAAAGAGCTGCAAACTGTTTTGTGTCCAGTCTGCGAAACGGAACAACCGGATCCAGCAGGAAAATAAATGTAAGTCAATGTAAGTCAATGGTGTTGGATATGGTTTTTGGGTTATCAAAAAAAAAAAAAACAGATCTGGGACCCATTGACTTACAATGATTTTCATAGCAGATCCATTTTGTTCAGTTTGGATTTAATACAACTGGATCCAGCCAAAACTGATGCATTTGTATGTATTAAATGGTACAGATCCATTTAATTCTGGTTTTGAGATCCTCTGTCGGATCTCAAAACCGGAATGCCACAACACAAGAGTGAAACTGGCATATGACACACTTATTTCTCCCCAAAGTGAGGGGAAAATGTCATTTTGTCTTAAGGACTGAATACTAATAAGCGCTGATTAACATTGGGTGTGTGAATGGGGCTCTGAGCTGAGGATTGATTAGCATTGGGGGTCTGATTGGGGGGCTGATGAAAAATATTTGTTTTTCTTATTTTTCTCCTCTAAAACCTATGTGTATCTAATGGGCAGGTGCGTCTTACAGGTTGAAAATTACGGTAGTTATTTTAGGTACTGGAAAAAAAGGAAAAGGAAATTTCACAACTAGAATAATTATTCCCAATCAATACTTTATGCAAATATGTGTCCATCTGACTTCATCAGATACACATGGCTGTATTATGGTTTATAGAACCTCCAAATTTGTACAGCACCCCTATGGGATCAGAAGAGGGTATTGCTTCTAGAGGAGAATATTTCCAGTGCTGTACAGAGGTACAGAACAGCAAAGTCTGCGTATCCTAAGGCACAAGCATCATATACAAAGTTCTGACATAGCCATGAAGTAGCCACCTCACAGTCATACAAAGAGACAGGATAAGTATGGAGGTGGCCATGCTCGCACATTATAGAAAACAGTGCAGGAGTGTGCACACTTGCGTGGTCCCATCCTCTAGAGAGGCCAGCACTTTTTTCTATAGTATCTAAGCACGGCCACCACTGCCGGACTGTAGGATGGTCATAACCATGGAAACAAGCAGTGTATAAAGTAATGGAAAAATGAATCCAGTCATCAAAAAAGGCAATCACAATACATTAGTAAGTGCCTTGTATTAACTTTCTCTATATGACAAATGCCATGTGCTGAAGTCAGACAACTTTTTTAACATAAAGAGTCAACCAGCAAATACATTTTCAATATTTGAACAAGTTGATAAGCAGTTTTATCAAATTTTTCTGCGTGGTCATCAGAGGAATATATATGTACAGTATATATACTTATTCTGTCTCTTTGTACAACTGTAAGGCAGCAGCCTGAAGTCTATTTCAGAACTTTGTATATGATGCCTGCACCTTAGCAACCCCTTTAATATTGATGACTTATCCTAAGGATAGGTCATCAACACCCTTGCCCTTCAGTTATTGGAAGGGACCAGAGCCCTTGGGCGAACACTTCTTCCTCAGTCTATGAAGTCATGTCTATCAGTCGCATAGCCTTTGTGCAGATCAGTGCCATTCAAGTGAATGAGTTTGAACTGCAATACCAAGTACAACCACTATACAATGTGCGGCGCTGTGCTTGTTATACTATGAAGACGCCGCAGCACTTGTATGACTGAGCTGCACAAGGGCCATGTAACTGATGGATGTGATGGAGGCCTTTTCAAACAGCCCTGAGAATAGGTCATCCATATTGAAATCCTGGAATACCCTTTTATAAATTAAAACAATGATCTACTTATGCATACTGAGCTAAAGTGCTTAATAGTTATTCATACAATCTCTACCATTAGAAGATGCCACTTTCATCTGTGCACCAGAGATAAATGTTCAGGCAATTTGGACAGAGCATTACATAGGGTTAAGTCGCTTTATCTTTGTCTATCTGTGTTGATGTTGGGCCTGCTCATGTTCAGCTAGCGGTTTTCAGCAGATTAAGGAGAACTGGAATAAAAAGAAGAAAGGTTACAGGCATTCCTCAGTCGTGTAGTGCCGTCATCTTCATAAAGATTCCAAACATGGTTCAGGAAAATCTGTATTATTACAGTGGCACGGGTGCCCAGGAATCAAGTGCTGTCTTCCTTGGTCACTACTCTTCTTAACTTCTTCTTCTATTTATATACATAAATGAACGTTCCCTTTTCTAGTATAATAGCATTTAAATTATTTAGGGAATTTATTAATACTGCTTTCTCATATGCCAACCTTGACCTGATATATGCTGTAGTAAGATGCATCAAATTTATTAAGACTTACTAAAACCAGAAAACATGCAGAAATCACATTGCAGATCCCTACAATACAATGCAGATCCACTACAATATAGTGATTTCAGTGGTGAATGAATTCATACACTTAGTAATGTTTCTATTTTTATTGTCTTGCTTCACTATGTAGGATACCTAGTCCAACATCACCTTTCACCAGCTCTGTCTCATGTGTCAGGCACTGCTGACTATCTTATACTTCTGAGTACTCTTAGTTCTCACTGGCATAAGATCACAATGACACAAAGTAATTGACACATAAATAGTTCAGAGTTGTATATCCTGTAGTCTATTAATTGCAGATGTTTTTGCTTTGGAGGAAAAAAGGAAATTGGGCATGAATGAGGCAGAACTGGATTATTTAGCTGCTTTTGTTGAATAATCAAGAATGTTGAGGAAGGAAAAATACTAAAAAGTTTTAAAGTAAGTAAATAAAAAAAAAATTAGGCTCATGTACACCCATGTCGATGAGCCCTGTATATGGAGTCTCTACTGTCTCAATTCTACTGCCATTATTCTATGTGCTGAACTATGGTGCCTCAACATCAGTGATTCTAGGATAAAATACCTGTGTAAGGCTAGTTTCACACTAGCGGCAGGGGATTTCGGCGGTGTGAACAGCCTGCCGGATCCGTGCTGCCGCTGGTGCACATGTCGTACTTTTGGTCCGGCTGCCTCTCAGCAAGTTTGCCGTGCTGCGGCCGGATCCGCAGCCCGCCCCCATTATAGTGAATGGGCCCGGAACAGCCTGCCGGAATCCCCTGCCGCAAATGGGAAAGTACCCTTAAGCTGGCCATATACATTAGATTAAGGTCAGCCAAATCCGTTGATTTTGGTGGGACCAGTTGGTCATCTGCTGTGTATAGGGCCTCCTAAACTTTACCTGAAATAGAGATGAGCGAATCTATTCGCCGCTTCGTAGATTCGATACGAATCCGGATTTTTTGAGATTCGCTTTGTTAGATTCGAAAATGTTCTCAAGGCTTTCTACGCATTCGCTACATACTTGTTCAATAAATTGTACGTTAGAAATATTCTCCTCTAGAAGTTAGTTTATACGCTGATGCGTACGAATTCAGTTAATTAGCGAACTTTTACTGTTAGTTCGTTATTCATGCGGCATAAGCCCGGGAAGAAAGCGGTCACCCGACCTAGTGGGCAGGGCTTGCTCTGATTGGCTCAGGCTCGGAAAGCCAGTGACGCATCACTTGTGCTGCGACTGCTTAGATGAGCAGAAGCACTGTCTGTGAAGTTCCTAAAGACTGAGACCTGTTTTGTTAAAATTGGGGTGTAATTGTTCTGGGAATTAATATTATACATATCAGGGATACTACAGGGCAAGTGCAGGGCAAGTGTAGGGCCAGTGCAGGGCTAGTAATTAATCAGGCAGGGAGACAGACAGGGAGAGAGATGGGAAGAGAGACAGGGACAAAGACCAGCTGCAGGGCCACAGTCAAGTGAAAAATGTCTGGAAGTCATAAGCAAAGGGGGTCCAGTTCCAGCCAGACCTTGAGCTCCAAAAAAACGGATAAGGTACAGGGCAGCAGTGCCAAAGGACCTGTAGCCGGAGCTTCTACTTCTGTAATTCGTAATAGTTGGCCACTGTTCAATCAGGCTAAGTCACAAAGGAGCAAAATTGTAGTGGAGGAGAAAGCGGATGAGGTAGTGGAGTGGATGGCACGCTCATCTCAGTCACAGCCAGATGATCTGCTGTCATCTGCTGATACAGTATCCATATGTAGCCAGGGGTCAGACTCAGAGCGTTCCTCCTGCTCCACCATTCCGCTCCAGCAAAGTCCATCATTTTCTGTCACCTCTCGGGCTTTTAGTGCCCCCTCCTAGTAGTGTCCCTTCTGCAATTTATAAAATACTAGCAGAAGGACCCGGCTTCGCCTGGGTATATTTCATCTTTTCATTTAATGCTTCTGTGTGTCGTTGCAGAGAGAAAGTCAATGCAGCTGACAGAAGGTGACTTTTACCTTCATTTTTTCAATCCCCATTGGCTGCGGAGTGGGAGGGGGCATGGCCTGAAGACATGTGACCGTGTGTATGGTAGTTGGGACCTGGCTTTGCCTGGGTATATTTCATCTATTTCATTTAATGTTTCTGTGTGTCGTTGCAGAGAGAAAGTCTCCCTCCGACCCATTCCTGCAGCTGACAGAAGTTGATTTTTACCTTCATTTTTTTCATTCCCCATTGGCTGCGGAGTGGGATGGGGCGTGACCTGACCGGGGGCGTGGTTTAGCGGGACCTTGAGGGGATTGCTTTAAAGTCCTTCTTTTGAGGGTGTCTGAATTAAAGGTCGATACCATGGTGATTTATGAGGACACTCAATGGGTAGCAGTGGAAGAAAACATCTTTTATTACTACTGAATGGTTGTAGTCTAAAATTAGTCTATTTCATCTAATGTTTCTGTGAGTTGTTGCAGAGAGAAATTCACCTTCCCACCCCTGCAGCTAACAGAAGTTTATTTTTACCTTCATTCTTTCTATCCTCGTTGGCTGCGGAGTTGGAGGGGGCATGGCCTGACAGAGTCGGGGGCGTGGTTTAGCAAGATGCTTAGCACGGGTGTATTTAATCCATTTCATTTAATGTTTCTGTGTGTCGTTGCAGAAAGAAAGTCAAACCTCCCACCCATCCCTGCAGCTGACAGAAGTTGATCTTTACCTTTATTTTTTCAATCCCTGTTGGCTGCAGAGTGGGAGGGGGTGTGGCCTGACATAGTTGGGGGCATGGCTTAGTGAGACCTGGGGCGGGGGTTTTAAGTACTTCTTTTAGGGTGGCCTGAATTAAAGGTTGATACCATGCTTATTTATAAGGCCACGCAATGGGTAGCAGTGGCAGAAAACATCTTTCATTACTACTGAACGGTCTTAGTCTAAAATTAGTCTAAAACATAAGTTATATTTATGGTAACCGGAATACCTTTAACAGTTTCAGTGAATAAAAATGGCTGGGTTATTACCTGAGCTCCTCAGCTGGCTGCTAATTACCTGGCTGTGTTGTTATGGAAACCTGCCCTCCGTGTGTGTGTCTGTGCAGAGAGTGGCAGTTGGGTTTTAAAACCAAAGCTCCCAGGCTAATATTGGCTAATGGAGATCATATTTTGGGAATATCTCGGGAACGGTATGTCCTAGAGAAATGAGACCTGGTCTAAAACCTTCCCGGAGACACCTGATGTACCTGTGTGCCGAATTTGGTGAAAATCGGTCCAGTAGTTTAGTCGCGCATAGAGAACAGACAGACAGACAGACAGAGGCCGGCACCAGGGAGTAGGCGTGCAAGGGCTACAAGGAAAGCCACAAATGTAGGGACCACTGCTCTGCCCACATCCAGGGGCAAAAAAGCCAAGCCTTCTTCTTTTACTGTAAATTGTAATCAGTGAACCAGAGTGTGCGTAATTTATTAATAATTTGGCCGGCAGACACCGCTGTGTTCATTAATCCAGGAAAATGGCCTTTAAACAAATTTTTGAGGCTCCTGCCTAAACAGACATCAGTGTCTTCTTCACACTATGTCAGGAAGGAGTTAAAGGTTTAAAAAAACATTCAAAACACAGGTTTTACAAGAATAATTTTAGTAATAAATAATAACTTTGACAAATAATAAATAATATATAGTAAACAAAAGGACAAAAAAAAAGGTTACACCAGCCTTTGCCGACGTCTGGCCATCATGTCCTGCATTTCTCTCAGCTCCAGCTGCAGGCCGCAAATAAGCCGGGAGGCAGCATGGAGCCTGGTCTCAAATCAGTGTAAGGCCGCCTCCAATTCAAAGTCAGTGGGGATATCTGTAGGGGTGGAAACAGTAATATAATTAGTATGATCGAATTAAAGTGGTTGTCCCACGAAAAAAATTCTAAACTTTCAAACCAGCACCTGGATCAGAATACTTTAGTAATTGCATGTCATTATATATTTGGTATACAGTGCTGGCCAAAAGTATTGGCACCCCTGCAATTCTGTCAGATAATACTCAATTTCTTCCAGAAAATGATTGCAATCACAAATGCTTTGGTAATAATATCTTCATTTATTTTGCTTGCAATGAAAAAACACAAAAGAGAATGAAAAAAAGTCAAATCATTGATCATTTTACACAAAACTCCAAAAATGGGCCGGACAAAACTTTAATCCATTTCAACTGGCTGAAAGTGTGATTTAGTTATTACCAGCACCTGTTATGTGCCACAGGTAAGTAACAGGTGCTGTTAATTACACAAATTACAGAAGCATCGCATGATTTTTCAAAGGGTGCCAATACTTTTGTCCACCCCATTTTTTATGTTTAGTGTGGAATTATATCCAATTTGGCTTTTTGACAATTCTTTTTATGGTTTTCCATTGAAGACAAATTAAATGAAGATATTATTACCAAAGCATTTGTGATTGCAATAATTTTCTGGAAGAAATTGAGTATTCTGACAGAATGCCAATACTTTTGGCCAGCACTGTATGTACTGGAACGAGTTATTCAGTGACATGTATCTGTATTGAGCCTTTTTGTTTTCTTTGAACTGCTCACTGAGAAGGCCACACATGGTCAGTTTGGGGTTTGTGCTTACTGGACACCCATACTGCGTGGTCTTCCCATGGTCCAAGGGGAAAACTCCTCCCTGACGGTTGGAACTACAAAAGATAAAACATAAATTTAGCTTATATTTTGAAGACAGAAAGTCCACCCATTACACTTTTTTTTTTTACCTAACTTCTACCTCGGGAAGTTGGGCTGGTGGTGTTGGAGGGGCAGGTGGGCTCCTCTCTCGCTGGGGTGGAGGAGGGTGAGAGGGGCATCTCTGTGGTGCAGCAACTGACAAAAATCATTAAATAATGGCATTACATTCAACTCTAATGAACAGTTATAACTTCTGATTACATGGGAATAGTTTGGGGCTGGATCCCATTCCTAACCACTAGTGCTCTTATATCACTGCAGCTGCACTCCCACTTAGCTTGGATTAAAAATAAATTAAATATGTTTATACTTACTAGAAGCTGCAGGTACTGCAGGGGACGTCATGCCTCGACGGTGATGGTGACCGTGGTGACGCCGTCGTTGACGGTGCTCTGCAACATAAATCCGTACACAATTGTTATGATCACTCTTTAATACTAACACTGTATACTACTATGAAGATATTATGGGTGAGGGGCGGGGCATATCCATTTTTTTCTTCTAAATAGATATTTATCACATTATAGATATCATTATCGCAATATATTTCTTAATATCATTAATACGGTGGGAATACTTTTGATATCGCCCACTCACATTAGCTGCAGCATGAGCACGTCTGTGAGCGCTAACTATGAAGTGCCATTTATCTAAGGGTTCTTTCTTTCACACTAGTGCATTTACCTGACACAAACGGGAGAACGGCCAGCCCCATTAACAATAATGGGGGACGGCAATGATCTGGCCGCTATTCGGTAAGAACGCTGGGAATTGGCAGGACAAATACTGCAGAACAGCCTGCAGGATCACCACCACATATGTGAAAGTAGCCTAAGGCAAATTACTGGGAAGGGGCACGTATCTGAGAATACCTTCACTTGTTTTGGTGGACTTAGAGGAGTGGCCTAGCATGGAAGAAAATTGCTGCAGTGCACTACGCACGCCCACGTTGTCCTTCTATACAGTTTTCATTATTAGCACTCACTGTTATATATACAATACAGTACACTCATTTTTTTAACATGTTTTTACTTTTCAAATATTTCACTCACCCTACCATATCGCTGCACAGATCTCTGTAAGCCGCTGTGGACACTTAAACTTCAGATCAGACCATTTCCGCTGGATCTGGCCCGGGGTCCGCACAGTGTCGAAACAATGGCGCAAGCCTCGGATCACCTGCTGGTTCAGGTGGCGGTGTGTGCCATCGTAATCCTCGCGGTCCATCAGCCAGATCATGTATTTCAGCTCTCCAGAGCTAAATGCTGAGGATCGCCTGGATGATATTTTCCAAACTTTGCTCTGCCTCTGAGAAGTGCACGCTGCGGCCTAGCGTTGTGCGTGCCTGCGTATTACGCAATTGCTAGACAATAGTACGCTAAGGGTTCGTATGCAATTTGTATGCTCATGCGTACGTGTTCAAAGAAGTTGCGTACCTTTACAAAATGGAACGTTCGTTATTAGTACGCACATGTTCGCAAAACACCACATAATAGCGTATGATATGTAGGCAGATTCGCCGAATAGATTCGTCAAAGGTACGAATATTAGGAAAAGTTCGACGAATATTCGGCGAAGGGAATTTTGGATAATTCGCTCATCTCTAACCTGAAAGCAGATGTTTGATTTCAACGTGCTGGATCATTTTGTGCATGTGTATGAGGAAAGTGGGGTTGGGAGGAATAGTTATTGGCCGAATGAATGTCCGGCTAGACAGCTATCTAAATTGTATGGCCAGCTTTACATGGCATGGAATATATCACACTCTTATTTCAAGTTTCTGTATGAATCTTTGAGAAAAATACTTTTGTATTCCTCCATACAAAACCTGAGGTATAGTGTAGGCTATGGGCACTGTAGTATAAATCTGTAACATGAAAGTGTGTCTTCATGTTCATTGACCTAACAATATGTCTGCTGTAATTTTTATTTATTTGATATGAAGGATCCAAACTTTCAAAAGTTCATGATTATTTGGGTGTATAAAATGTTGATGAATATTATCACATACAGTTTTTATACACATTTCATAAGAGAGTTGCTATATGTCATTGGTCAAACAAAAACATCTGAGACCTCTAGGACGTTAACAATTTTCTTTAATAATCCTCAGAATGAAGGCACTGCAGCACTCATGGACCATTACCTTATTATATGTTTGGCAAGCACCTGAGAAAGGCTGTTCTTCGTAAGCACAGCTACTCAATTATTTTGAAATCAATGAAAATAAATGATCTTTATGCAGCCTCTAAGGACCATAAGATATAATTAGTAGGTTCATGGAGAAACAGAGTATTAATAAGTATGCATTTACACTTATGGAAAATGAAAGGCACTATATTGGGAACGTAAATTGTGCAACGTGATTGTATTGGGTCCTTTGATTTAAGAATAGAAACTTCATAGTGACATAATGCAGCAATTTGTTGCTAGCAAGTGAGTGGCAGGTAAATTTGGAACATTTGTGTTCCATGGACCCTATCTAAATTTCCCCTGATGGCAGCCCAGGCAGCACTACAGTAGTTAAATTTGAAGGAGCAGGAGTAAAGCCAAAGATATGACAGTCTCTTCATTCTTTGGGTTCTAGAATCAGGGCTCTTTATGACTATTCTAATGGCCTAGCAATATGCCATAACATTATGAGATGGTAAATTACTTCACTTGTAATATTTTTACTTATCACTTTGTGTTCTTTGTCATAACCAATTACTTTTTTCATTTAAGTACTTTCTCTTCTGAAATATGCAGTGCCTAATTCTAAGACTCGGACACTGCAAAGAAAAAGAAACATAATGGAAACAGTAAGAAGCCCTAAAAATTAAATTTTTAGAAAAAATGGCACTGAATGGTAAAGGAGATGACCTAATACAACCACCTGATACCATATGGATGTATTTATCAGGTCATAAGAAAGGTAAGAAGATGAGCAAACTAAACTCCTGAAGACATTGAGGTGTTGTTCCAGCTTTTCTAGGCCATTTTGTCAAAATTACATTATTGATCCATCACTGATGATCCATCACAATGGACAGTAAGCAATATCTATCCATTGGCATCCAGTCTAGGAATTTTTTTTAAAGCCTTGGTCTAAATGGACTCAATGAATGGAAGGTTTCTCATTGGACATAGATCTAGTGCTCTATTGCATGAGAACCCTGTTGCCTCTTGTCATGTTTTATTAATGGAAATCAAAGAGCTACTAAACATACAGAAGTACTAAGAACAATTAAGGTTTTTATTTTTTTCTTTTACAATGAGAAAGACTCTTTTTTCTTTCAAATAAATATGTAAGCACAGCTGTAAATGGCCCCATTCAACCACTGAGCGATAAAATCACATTCACCATTTCTGTTAATAGATTTGGCTTTGTATATGTTGAAGAAGTCCTTACCCATTACCTGTTCAACCCCATTACTTATCTAAAACACTACAGTGAACTCTTTGTTCCTCATGTAGTTTCCAGGTGCTGCGGGCAGGTGCTAACAGCAGTACAGACACAGATGCGATTTCAGCTCTTTGTGTAGGAGGCTCACTCATACCAGTTCAATGAACACTGTCTGCTCCTTCTTTAGTAGGCTCTTGGTTCAGTCCTTCAAGCTATAAAAAGACTTCCAAATGCTGCTGAATTATAAAATGACTAATCTGTACTGAAAGAGCAGCTGCAATTATCTGTTAAAAAATTAAGGAATTGGACGCCTTACTTAATGGGTTTGTCTGACCTAAATAAAAATATGATGAAAGACACATTAAGACACTTTTAAAAAAAGAAAGAAAAAAAAAACATTTGAAAGTGCAGCGCCATGGAATTCGGGCTCCTGTCTGTGGTCAAGTGACTACTACTGCCAAACACAGGCCTCAGTGGTGATATGTGCATGAATGACACATGATCCTTGACCCTCTGCAGTAGTGTGATATTCTTGCAAATGAGACCATTGAGTGATTGGCTGCACATGAAAGGAAATGGAACATCATTTCCAGTCCTGCAGGGACCAGAAATGATTGAAATAATGAATTTCAGACATCATATAGCATATGGCAAACTATTTCTAACATAGCTAGAACCAGCCCTGTACTTAACAGATCTTTCCCCATTCATTGTTCCAATTGCTCCACTACATTTCAGGTAGGCAGCTCAGGGTGTCCTTTCTGGTGGCAGTTGAAGGATGGAACTAAGCATGTGCAACCACCTCAGCGATGTTACTGAGATAGATAAAAGAAATTAGTAATAGAACAAACAGCAGGTGGCGCTATACAGATATATTAAGGAAAAAAATATATACAGTGCAACAGCACTGTGTGCAGGTGCACGCTGTCATGGCTAGATACACAAAGGAAAGAAAAATACAATGGAACAGCAGTCTGCAAACCAAATAAAGTACAAAAATGCCATAGTAATAGAAAGTATTCTGATGCTACGCTTGTTTAGTAAATTTGAGATTCTTGGCAAATATATTTTGTACAAAATTATTTGGGCCCGTCTGCCAAATGTCAAGGCAATCTCAGTAAGACGGGAAACACTAAATGCTACCTGTTACGTAAGTGCCATAGCAGCCACTATAAAATTCAGGTAGTGCAGGTTCCACATGCATGCTGGGTCCACTCTGCTTTTTATCATATTTGGTGCCAGAATGGCCTCCATTAAATCCAGTGAATGCAGGTACCAACATGCATGCCGAGCCCACTCTATACCTCACCTGGAGCCAGATGGCTACCTGTCACAGGGAGCCGGTGGCGCGCTCCCCCTGTGCTGCGCCGCCTGTCTCCGCTGTGTGTCATGGAGCGAGGACGCAGGGAGCGTCCTCACTCCCATGGTAACCAAGAGCGGGGAGGACCCGGCGCGCTCTCTTGCTGCCGCGCACCTGGCATCCTCCCCACCCCCCTTAGATAACGAGCAGAGGGAGGACCCAGCGTGCTGACAGGTTATGTGCAGCCGGCGTCCTCCCTCCTCCCCCTTAGGCAACGAGCAGGTAGGGGGTTGAGCGCTGGCAGTGATAAGCCAGCGCTCATTTGATTATTATAATTAGGGTCACGTGGCTCTGGCCACGTCACGTGACCCATCTGGAGGGCTATTTAAACAGGCAACCTGCTGGCCACATATTACGTATTTTGATTGGCTTTCTGCTTTCTCCCCTGGTTTTGGCGTGACATCCTGGTACGACTCTGGCTTGCTGACCCTCCTATATATTGTGTGTGTTCTGTCTTTGTTTGTTTATTTTCCCTCCTGTTCCGCTTCCCTTTACGCCCCAGCACTTATTCAGGCTAGGGATTGCCACACAGTTACGCGCCGTTGCCTAGGACCGGCCGTGTAAGTAGGCAGGGAGAGAGGTTGGGGCTCAAGACAGGGCTCACTATTCCCTAACGTGACAGCTACCACTGAATACAATGAGAGTCCACTCTATACCTCTCCTGGTGCCAAAAGGCTTCCAGTGAGTGCAGGGAGAGCAGGCTACAGCTTTATACTTACACTAATTAAAATCAGCCTATGGGGCAGACAGGCTGGTCGGGAGTGCACGACTAAATGGAGTAGCTACACCTCCAGTACAAACTGCAAAGAAAAAGGGGTCAGTCAGCACATCCTAGTGTGCAGGTGCACGCTGCCATGGCTAGATACTCAAAGGAAAGAAATATACAATGGAACAGCAGTCTGCAAACCAAATAAAGTACAAAAATGCCATAGTAATAGAAAGTATTCTGGTGCTAATGCTACACTTATTTAGTCAATTTGAGATTCTTGGCAAATATATTTTGTACAAAATTATTTTGGCTCGTCTGCCAAACGTCAAGGCGATCTCTGTAAGACGGGAACCTAACACTAAATACTACCTGTTACGTATGTGCCATAGCGGCCACTATAAAATTCAGCATGCATGTGGAACCTGCACTCCCTAAATTTTATTTAACTTTTATTAGAAATTTTTTGGTGGGACAATCCGTTTAAGGAGCTGTGCAGTAGAGCAAGTAGCCAAGCAGATGATTATGTGGATAAATCACAAGACCACCACCATCTTAGAAGCAATAGATTTAAGGTATGTTTACACATGATACCCACCATGCTCTCTAAGGGTGTACTGTGGCAAGTAATGGGCAGACAACCCTTTTTTGTGTCTTTGATTTCTTTGGACGGACAACCCACGATGATTGATGAGTTCACACTAAGGCATATGATAAAAAGTCCTTTAAAACTCAAGTCAGTCTGAAGATAAAGCTAAAAATAATAATTGTTAAAGCATATTTTGATGACACTATCTTAAAGGGAATGTGTCACATTGTTTCTGCCAGCTAAGTGATACATATGCTTATTTTTCCTACTCTTTTATTTTCTGATTGTAGATTTTTTTTTTGTTTCCTGAACATCATTATGGGCACGGCCATCTTGTCTGAGTGGTTAACAGGATTTAGAGATATGCTTTACAGAAGACACCATGGGCCATAGACACAATGGTCAGGATATGACTTCTATGGGAGAGCTTTCTATGCATGATTTTTATTTTATTTAATAAAGATAGTGATATGGAAAATGAAAAATAACATTAAAAATTCTTTAAAAATATGGTCGATAAATCTAATGACAATCTAAACAATATGGGATTTATGATATGGGATTATGATATGCATTATGTTATCACATTAACAATAGAAATTGTTAAAAGCTTCTTTGAAGAAAATGTTTATTCTGTAGTGAAATCTATCTGTTGTATATCAGTCTGTTTAACTTTATTGAAAACATGAAATAATAATTCACATGCAGTGAGCGCATCTCTGTCACAAATGTAGACTCAGCATTGTATGGGCATTCATATAAATACAGTCCAAGCTAAACGATTAGGAAATGCACAAAGCAAACATCCGCAAGTACTTTTACTTTCTAGTAATAATTGCTGGAGCAGTATACGTTCATACGTTTATTTCATTGCTAACAGGAATATTATTGGAGTTATTTTAGTTTCCAGGAACTACTCAAGTACAAAATAAATCTGTTCTTGCTCTTGTCTTTGATGAATAATTGTCATTGATAAAAAGCATAACTTCATAACTATCCAAATAACTGATTCACAAGCTTCATAAATGACTGGCTGCTTTTTCACAGTGGAAATTAATTTTTGTGTAGTTATTATTACATCCTGGAATAAGGTAATGTAAATGTTACACAGCAAGAATTATGCAATAGGAATGGCCCTATATATAGAAAACTGATGTTGATGGCAACATGTGCTTTAAAGGAGTATTCTGGTTTCTAGATACTAGATTTCAGATTGGTGGGGATCCGATACTTGACACCCCCACAAACAGCTGTATTCCTCAGCTGTTGGCACTGGAAACAAAGCAGTGGACAAAGCCAGAAGTTGAAGGCTCTGTTCACTGTGTAGTGCTGTGCCATAATACTGCAACTCCGCTCCTATTTATATATATTCAAATATAACGTATTTTTCACTTTATAAGATGTACTTTTTTCCCCAAAAAATTGGGGGGAAAATGGTTGTGCGTCTTATAAAGCGAATACTAGTGAGCACTTCCATTATGCGCGCACTATGACCTGACGCTGCATGCAGTCAGGTGACAGCAGCGCAGGCTGGGAAGACGGGAAGCGCTATTTCTGCTGGAGGTGGAGAGAAGCCGCGGCTCAGGACAGGTAAGATATGTTTTTTTTATTTTAATCTGATCTGAAGTGGGGTTTAACATTGAGGGCTGATTGGGGGTCTGAGTGGGATTATCTGAGGTCTGATGGGGGTCTGAGTGGGCTTATCTGACGTCTGATGGGGGTCTGAGTGGGATTATCTGAGGTCTGATAGGGGTCTGAGTGGGCTGATCTGATGTCTGATGGGGGTCTGGGTGGGCTGATCTGAGGTCTGATGGGGGTCTGACATGGAGGGTTGATGTGATGTCCTGATAAGGGGTCAGAAGTGATGTCCTGATATGGGGTCTGATCTGATGTCTTGATATTTTTGGGGGACTGATCTAATGTCCTGATATTTATGGGGGCCTGATCTAATGTCCTGATATTTATGGGGGCCTGATCTGATGTCCTGATATTTATGGGGGCCTGATCTAAGGATCTGATATGAGTTCTGATGAAAAATCCTCTTAAACCTGGGGTGCATCTTATCATCGGGTGCATCTTATAAAACGAAAAATACAGTACTTCTGTGCATAGGGTCTCCCAACTTTCCTGGCAGGTTATGTCAGAATAATGAAGGGCTAGGTATGGTGAGGTGAGTGGCAGAGGCTTTCTCCCCCTTCTCATGGAGAACACATGCACATTCAGGTGAGCATACATGCGTATGGGGATGTGGGGAGGGATAGCTCTATAAGGACAGGGATCATTCCATGGGATTGGCTCTTAGCAAATGTGGTGCCAATATTCAGAAAGGGTTAAAAAGTAGAGCCCAGAAACCACCTGCCGGTAAGTCTAACATCTGTCATATATAAAATGTCAATTTTTGCAGATGACACTAAACTGTGTAAAGTAATTAACGGAAGAGGATAGTACACTGCTACAGATGCATCTGAATAGATTGGAGGCTTGGGCAGAGAAGTGGCAGATGAAGTTTAACACTGACAAATGTAAGGTTATGCACATAGGAAGGAATAATGCAAGTCACCTGTACATACTAAATGGTAAAACACTGGGTAACACTGCCATGGAAAAGGACCTAGGAATTTTAGTGAACAGCAAACTAAGCTGCAGAAACCAGTGTCAGACAGCTGCTGCCAAGGCCAATAAGATAATGGGTTGCATCAAAAGGGGCATAGATGCCCGTGATGAGAACATAGTCCTGCCACTTTACAAATTACTAGTCAGACCGCACATGGAGTACTGTGTACAGTTCTGGGCTCCTGTGAACAATGCAGACATAGCAGAGCTGGATAGGGTTCAGAGGAGGGCAACTAAAGTAATAACTGGAATGGGTGCACTACAGTACCCAGAAAGATTATCAAAATTAGGCTTATTCACTTTAGAAAAAAGACGACTGAGGGGAGATCTAATAACTATGTATAAATATATCAGAGGTCAGTACAGAGATCTCTCCACTCATCTATTTATCCCGAGGACTGTGACTGTGACGAGGGGACATCCTCTGTCTCTGGAGGAAAGAAGGTTTGTACACAAACATAGAAGAGGATTCTTTATGGTAAGAGCAGTAAGACTATGGAACTCTCTACCTGAGGAGGGATGATGGTTAGTTCACTAAAAGCATTCAAGAGGGGCCTGGATGTATTTTTGGAGGGTAATAATATTACAGATTATAGTTATTTCCGGAGAAGGGTCGTTGATATAGGGAGTTATTCTAATTGGAGTCGGGAAAAAATTATTTCCTGTAAATTGAGTAAAATTGGCTTCAACCTCATTGTGGTATGTTACTATGTTACTATGACCTAATGTATGAGCAGTTTTTTGTGATACATCACAAGAGCGCCTTTCTCCCATTTTTTTGTGCATGCTTGGCCCATGGTTTTTGAATGATAAATACATTTATTTAGCACTCATACACAGATAATGTCTTCTGCCTGCTTATACAGCATTATTTCAAATTCTATTTAACTCTGTAACCAAGAGAAAATACAACTTGTCCTCATAAGAAACAAAGTACACTACAACCACATAGACTGAGACACAGTATTTGGTTGAAAGAAGCTCAGTTACTTTAGGTCTGTACTGTAGGTGGTCTTCTTGAGGTTATAAAATTTCCTTTATTGATGGCAACGCTTTTGCACAAAGGTCAGATCAAGAGGATGCCAATGTCAGGGCTCTTTTATTAACATCTGTTCACAAGCCTTTCTTGATGGAAACAATTTCTAGCATGACAAAGATGCCAGTCAGTTTACTTTAGCAGAATCAAGCCGGTAGAGCTGAGTTCTAGGTAATGATTTTGGGACACAATCCCAACAAGTCATTTGCAATTGAGAATGTTTGGACTTGTCCCCTTTCATTACAGATGGCCTAATGTTAATGTGGATTCCTTTTCTGCATCCTTGAAATTGATTATTTCACAACAAATACTGTCAAAATACAATCATTACTTTTCTTCTAGACGTACATTAAGGGAATGAGTCACATGTGATAATGTCCTAACATGTAGTATTTTACATTTTTTATTATATATTTGCTTGATGGAAGGTATTTTCCTCCCAGCATGTGCTGCTGGACTGATTGACAGCCAGGTGAGGTCAAGCACCAGACTGGATTGTAGGTGCCAGTCCGAGCTTTGCTGACACCAAACGGTGTTAAAAGCCAGCCAAACTGAAGCAGAGTGAGGAAAGAAGGTTTGTGCCTGGATGAAGGCTGGAGACCTGTCTGGGAAGACAGGTGGATTATGTTTTTGGACTTAAAATCTGTGTATGGACTGTTTATGCAGATCCTGCAGCACGGTGTGAATGAACACCAGGACTTTCAACTCAGGTGAAATTGCTTTTTGATGCGCTGTTATACCTGTGTGTGTGAATAAAACACTGCAGTTGGATTGAGAACTGTTTTTGTGCCTCGTTTCTGCGTCCGCTCACCCTGCCTACCAGAGCGAATCCCCACTATATATATATATATATATATATATATATATATATATATATATAATATTGTGACAACTCAGGGGTCACTTAGCTCTCCAGGATCGCTGTCTTCTCACCTTAGACGGTTGGCACACCTCAAGAAGTCACTCCAACACTGCAGATTCAGGTGCAAACTGGTCACAACCAGTTTTTATTGTCACTTTTACAGCAATCCAAACAACTGATAAACATAAACCCTAGGCCGTCTAGCCACTACACAATATTGTCCTTCTCTATTGGGATCTGGGTCTACCACCTAGCTCCCCAAAACACACCACAGTGCTTACCCCACACAGGGTTAAGAGGGTCCTGGCTCCCACAGGCCTTCTCGCAGCCTGCTCCTTTGCAAGACTGGGAGCCCTGATTGAGGAGCCCAGCCCACCTTTACCTGAGCTCCTCAGCTGGCTGCTAATTACCTCTCATTAACAGCCAGGCTGATACACACACTGAGGAAAAACACTATTTTCCCAGCCCTTCTTCTCATCCAGCTTCCTCTGGGTGAGATACACCATTTTATGGCCCTCATATGGCCCTCTGGCAGCTGCACTGCCACTATATATATATATATATATATATATATATATATATATATTTTACTCAAGACCTGGGGGTACTACAAACATGTTTTTTAATTGTTGGGCCTCACAGAGCAAATTTTTGAATCGGGCCCCCCACAGCAACTACTTTGCAACACTCTTCTCCCGTGCAACCCCCACTCCTGTGGCTAGACAAGATGACTCTCTTAACAAGACTCCGTCTGTTTCCTACAGTGTCACTGTAAATAATTTCATTGTATAATACTGTTTAGGGGGCCCAGACAATGAAATCTTTTAGTCCTCCTCCTAGGTGGGTCACTTATAAGTTAGCTACGCCTCTGGCTTCATGTATTTCACATGTACTATGTGGGTTGGTCCGACTTTCTGCCAGGAGGGGGAAGTATAGAGTAGAGATTCAGTCTATGGTAGTACTAGGAAGAGCGGGGAGATGAGAGGTGCTGTTCTGATAATGGGGGAGTTGGGAAGTAGTTCATAGAGCACCACTACTATATCATAGTTCAGGATCCAAATATCCCTCTCCTGATAGGATGACAACTTACTACAGCCTCAAGTAAAGCCTTCAGATTCCAGACAGCAGAGTGACCTGCTACATCTGGATCTACAGGCACTGCTGCATGGTGAGGGATTACAGCCAAGCCACCCATCACCACACAACCACTAGGCTAGTTGAGTAAGTGCAGAACTGCAGCTATCCAACTGAGAAAAACTACACTAAAAGCCTGCTGCTACTATATGTATTTCAAGTTCTATGTTGCACGCACACACACACACACACACATATATACAGTGCGTTGCGAAAGTATTCAGCGCCCTGGAACTTTTCAACCTTTTGCCACATTTCAGGCTTCAAACAAAAAGATATAACATTTTAAATTGGGTCACAATTGTGAAGTGGAACAAAATTTATTGGATCATTTAAACTTTTTTGTAATAATAAAACTGAAAAGTGGGCCGTGCAAAATTATTCGGCCCATTTACTTTCAGTTCAGAAAACTCAGTCCAGAAGTTCATTGAGGATCTCTGAATGACCCAATGTTTTCCTAAATGACTGATGAAGATAAATAGAATCCACCTGTGTGTAATCAAGTCTCCGTATAAATACACCTGCTCTGTGATAGTCTCAGGGTTCTTTTAAAGCCCAGAGAGCATCATGAAGACCAAGGAACACACCAGGCAGGTCCGTGATACTGCTGATACTGCTGTGAAGTTTAAAGCCGGATTTGGATACCAAAAGATTTCCCAAGCTTTAAACATCCCAAGGAGCACTGTGCAAGCGATCATATTGAAATGGAAGGAGTATCAGACCACTGCAAATCTACCAAGACCCGGCCGTCCCTCTAAACTTTCATCTCAAACAAGGAGAAGACTGATCAGAGATGCAGCTAAGAGGCCCATGATCACTCTGGATGAACTGCAGAGATCTACAGCTGAGGTGGGAGAGTCTGTCCATAGGACAACAATCAGTCCAACACTTCACAAATCTGGCCTTTATGGAAGAGTGGCAAGAAGAAAGCCATTTCTCAAAGATATCCATAAAAAGTCTCGTTTACAGTTTGCCACAAGCCACCTGGGAGACACACCAAACATGTGGAAGAAGGTGCTCTGGTCAGATGAAACCAAAATCGAACTTTTTGGAAACAATGCAAAACGATATATTTGGCGTAAAAGCAACACACCATCCCCACTGTCAAACATGGTGGTGGCAGCATCATGGTTTGGGCCTGCTTTTCATCAGCAGGGACAGGGAAGATGGTTAAAATTGAGGGATTACAGCCAAGCCACCCATCACCACACAACCACTAGGCTAGTTGAGTAAGTGCAGAACTGCAGCTATCCAACTGAGAAAAACTACACTAAAAGCCTGCTGCCTGCTGCAAAAGACCTGAGACTAGGACGGAGATTTACTTTCCAACAAGACAATGATCCCAAACATAAAGCAAAATCTACAATGGAATGGTTCAAAAATAAACGTATCCAGGTCTTAGAATGGCCAAGTCAAAGTCCAGACCTGAATCCAATTGAGAATATGTGGAAAAAGCTGAAAACTGATGTTCACAAATGCTCTCCATCCAACCTCAAAGAGCTTGAGCTGTTTTGCAAGGAAGAATGGGCAAGAATTTCAGTCTCTAGATGTGCAAAACTGATAGAGACATACCCCAAGCGACTTGCAGCTGTAATCGCAGCAAAAGGTGGCGCAACAAAGTATTAATGCAAGGGGGCCGAATAATTTTGCACGCCCCACTTTTCAGTTTTATTATTACAAAAAAAGTTTAAATAATTCAATAAATTTCGTATCACTTCACAATTGTGACCCACCTGTTGATTCTTCACCAAAAATGTAAAATGTTATATTTTTTGTTTGAAGCCTGAAATGTGACAAAAGCTTGAAAAGTTCCAGGGGGCCGAATACTTTCGCAAGGCACTGTATATATATACATATATATATATATATATATATATATATATATATACTTATATACTTATATTTTGGGAATGGGGTTTGTACAATGACCTGTAAAACCAGTGTGCTATTGGAAAGTCATCTCTCAGCAAGTGCTACTGCAGGCATGCACAGCCCTATCTGGTCAAAGGACCACATTGCCAGACGGAACCAATCCCAACAGACAAAAGAAATCTTAGGGGAACTATCATCTGGGACCTTTATGGTATATCAAAAATATATAAATATATATCTGATATTTGTCATTCCACTTGCAGGATTGCTACTTAGTGGGAGAGTGAGGTTCTCCTTATCCCCTATTTGCACTCCAATAAGAAAGAGCATGTATGCGTCTTTCTATATTACAGATTATGTTTGTTTAAATTTTCCCATAAAACTACAAGGAAGACAGCAGCGTACATGCCACCACCTCCTGCTCATCAACTCCTCTCTACAGTCAATTAAACCCCATTCTCCTAATGTTTTGGGATCCCAGAGATGGGCATACAATACACCACATTATGTGCCACTCCTCTTCTCTCCAACGTTGAAAATACATGTGAGCAGCCACAGATAAGCATATCTGTGACAACAAGGTTGGGGGACACATGGCCATATTTATGCATAGATGCTGATTGTGCTTAAGAAAGACCCCTGTGTGGGTCAAGATGTTGTGAAATATTTATGCTAAAGCTCATCAGAAAATTTATTACGCAGATGTAAGTCACATTGTGCTATGTCTTGTCTAGAAAAACTGCATTTCTTCCTTCATTGTTCAGTAGCAGATGTGTGCTCAGTAAGAACATTTCCTGCTTCAAACAGTAATAATCACTGCCGAATGGTGTGGGGTGAATTCTCAAAACCTGGAAAACCACCCTAAATTCTTCCACTGTGTTGGTGTCTTTCCTGTTTCACAGCATCTGTAGAACATATGAGGCATAGTATAGAACTGTTCTAAGTACCGTATTTTTCGCTTTATAAGATGCACTTTTCCCCCTCAAAAAGTAGGGGGAAAAGGGCTGTGCGCCTTATAAAGCGAATACTAGTGAGCGCTTCCATTATGGAAGCGCTCACTAGTATACATTAGGTGTCGGGAGCGGGAAAGATAGTTTCCCTCCCTGGTCTTCTTGCCAGCGCTCCTCCTTCTTCTCTTGTCGGCGCTGCACTATCCTGACCCTGTACAGCGTCAGGACGTCGTGCGCGCACTATGACCTGAAGCTGCACGCAGTCAGGTGACAGTGCAGTGCCGGCCAGAGAACAAGGAGGAGCGCAGGAGATGTGATTTTTTGTATTTTAGTCGGATGGGGGTCTGAACTTCCCGATGTGGGTCTAAAAAGGGCTGATCTGAGGGTTGATAGGGGTCTGAAAGGGCTGATCTGAGGTCTGATGGGGGTCTGAAAGGACTGATCTGAGGTCTGATGGAGGTCTAAAAGGGCTGATCTGTGGTCTGATGGGGTCTGAAAGGGCTGATCTAAAGTCTGACATCAAGGGCTGATATTTTTTTCTTATTTTCCTATTCTAAAATCTGGGGTGCGTCTTATCATCACGTGCGTCTTATAAAACAAAAAATACGGTATATGAATCACTATGATTCTTAATCCTCAATTCCTATAATTTCTTTATGTGCTGCATGTATAATGCTGACATACACTGTAGTGCCGTACAGTGATCACATCAGTAATTGTTCTCATCCCTTTGGGGTGTACAAACTGCTTTCCTATCTCCATCACACATACTCCAAGACTCAAAGGAAGCCAATTAATCTAACAATTTACAGAACTACACTGAAAATGCTTATTAGGAGGTTCATTGGAACAGGTTAAATACTATATTTGACTGGATCTCTACCTACCAAATGACAATGGAATGTACAGTACAAAGGAATGTTCAGATTAGAAGACACTAAATTAAAATAAATTAAAAGAAAACATCAATTGCAGTCAGGGGCCGTAGCTAAAGGCTTATGGGCCCTGGTGCAACCAGTTCAGTTTGCCCCCCCCCCACCTTCCCCTCCGCGCAGGTGCACCTAGCTTGTCTGCTGCCCGAGGCAAATATTGAAACGCACCCCCCCCATGCCAAATTCTCAACCTAACCCCTTCCCCCAAGGCCTACTGTTAAATAGGGTTGTCCTCTTTTTACTACTGATGACCTTTCATCAGTGTAGGTCATCAATATCAGATCGGCTGGGGTCATCCGGCACCCCTGACCATCAGCTGTTTGAAGAGAGGGCAGCGCTCATATGAGAGCTGCTTTCTCTGCTCTGTTCACCTGCTCGCTGTAGAATTTGCATTTTGGCTCCCAGTATCTGACCCCCGTTTAGGACCCCAAATCAGACCTCAGATCAGACAATAAAACAAATAATAAACTTACCTTTCCTGTGTCGCTCCTCTCCCGGTCCTGGCTGTCTCCCCGCTCTCACCTCTTCCCGGGCCCGCACTGCAGTCACCTGACCTCCTGCAGCGTCAGGTCAGAGTGCGCTCTGTACGTCCTGATGCTGCAGGAAGTCAGGACACAGCAGCGCGGGCCCCAGGAATCGCAAGCAGGAGGAGGGGTAAGTACTGTACAGCACTACCATTATGGAAGCGCTTGCTAGTATTCCCTTTATAAGATGCACTGCATCTTATAACGGGAACAGTAGAGCACCACTTCAATTTAGTTCATGACGGATCCGTCTTGGCTATGTTAACCCTTTCACTCCCGGATATTTTTTCGGTTATGCATTTTCGTTTTGCGCTCCCTGCCTTCAAACAGCCATAACTCTTTTATTTTTCTGTTCACATAGCTGTATGAGGGCTTGTTTTTTGCGGGATAAGTTGTACTTTCCAACACCACCATTTAATATTGCATATGGTGTAGTGGGAAGCGGGAAAAAAATTCCAAATCAGGTGAAATTGCAAAAAAAACGCTATTCCGCTACAGTTCTACGGGTTTCTTATTTACAGCGTTCGATGTGCATTAAAACTGATCCATTATTTTCATTCTACTGGTCAGTACGAATCCGGCAATACCTAATATGTATAGTTTTTCCTGTGTTTTCATAGTGATAAAATAATTAGAAAGTTGCCCTTTTTTTTTTTTCCTTGTCATATCTTGACCCCTATAACTTTTTGGTATTTATGTGTACAGAGCTGTATGGGGGCTCATTTTTTGCGGGACGATCTGAAGTTTATTGATACCATTCTGGGGTGTGTATGACTTTTTGATCACTTTTTATTTAATTTTTTTTCGAAAAAAAAAGCAACAAAAAACGGCAAATCGCCATTTGGATGCTTTTTTCCGCCACACAATTCGCCGTATTGCAATTTTTTTTTATATTTTAAAAGTACGGGCGTTTTTGGTCACGGTGATACCCATGATGTCTATATTTATTGTTATTTAGGTATTTATTTTTTAATTATACGGAAAGGGGGGTGATTTGAACTTTTATATCTTTTTTATTTTTTAGATATTTTTTAACATTTTTTTTAAATTTTTTTTTTTTACTATTTGAAAGCTCTAATATGAGCTGATATATTGTGGCTTTTTTTTCTTTATTAGCAATCAGGGATTTTCTAGACTCAGATAAATCCAAGAATTGCTCATCTCTTATCCTGGCCAGAATAAGAATTGCACTTTGAAAACTGTAATCCTCACCAGCGAGGATTACAGTTTTCATATGGTGTACAGACACCCCGATTGGCCACACGGGGCGTCTGTACACCACCCGGAAGCGAACGCTTCCGGGTTCAGACGCAACTAGATGCCGTGATCACGTGTGATCACAGCATCTAAACGCCCAGGAAGACGCCGCCGATCTAGTAAGTAGCGGCAAGTCTCTGCTGTTAGAAACAGCAGAGACTTGCCGGCCATGACGCCCGCCGCACTTACATGTACGGCGCTGGGAGTGTAAGGGTTAAAGATAATACAACCGGACCAGTTCATAACGGATGCAGATGGTTGTATTATCAGTAAGATAATGAGTAGCCTAACAGACTTAAAAGACGAGGCTATAACACTTACTCTGAAATAAAAACCGTACAGTAGAAAAAACGCCCCACCAGAAACAGTTTTTTTCTACACCGTTCAGTCAGGATTATTATTGTATAGTGGATATAATCGGAAATACATTCCTGTTTTATATAAAGACCTGACATTACATCAGATCTTAGAACCAGGCTGTAATTCTGTGGCCAGAAGAGCATGTATTTTTGGTGGCGGCATCTCTCCTAGGTTATATCGATCTCCTTCAAATACTAGACGACATAATTGGTTACAACTGTCGGGTTGTTGTTGTTGTGGCAAAGACAGATTTAGAATCTGAAACAACATTATAAAAACTAAGGGGGTCATTTACTAATCTTAAATATGTCATAATAGTACTCATAGTTACTGTGTCTTAATACTGACATAGGGAAATCGCAGTAAATGCAGTTACTATGAGATTGGGTGTGTCTGAATACTGACATAGGGAAGTTGGAGGAAATATATGGTTTTTATAATTGTAATTAGTGTATAATAAACTTATTTTTGAAAAAGACATTTTAGAAGATAATGTTTGGGATATTTTAATGTAATGCTTATATGAAGTCCTTTTTTTAATTGTACCAATTAACCGTCAAGGTGTGTATAAAAGGAAGTACACACCAACTGACCGGCATACGCCCCTGAAGAAGGATGGATGTAACCTAGGTCGGGCTGACTCTAGGAAACTACAATTGTGAGTACAGTAAATCCGTGTAAAAGCCCAAAGTGCCCACGGTGCTTCACTATTTTGCGTCCTGATTCCTGATATTACAGGTTGATCAGACATGGAAAAGCAGTGTTTGCAGTAGCAGTGTTTGCTGACATAAGGAAGGAGAATTGGAGGAAGGATCTGGCATCTGACTTAACTTTTGTTTCTGGGTTCCAAGAAAGCAGTGCAGTCCCTTAACTTTATTTTACATGAAAAGAGCAACAGCACAGGTGAGAGAAGGTCAGGGGTGGCCGAGATGTCAATCAAGCCACAGAGAGAGTGTCCTGATCCTCGGGAGCCGCCTGTTGCAGTTGCAGGACTCTTGACTGCTTGATGAGACGAATAGATTCTTATGAATCGATTTGCAAATCTCTAATCCCCACAGATCAGAATGTCATGTCCTCTACATATATGTTATTTCTTTCTGTGAAATGAAAACCCCTTTCATTAATAAATAATAATTACCTGGTTTGCGTATTCCCCTCAATCTGCCTCTGAGAAGTGAAATGGTTAAGGATCTAGTCATGCACATAATTACACCTCCAAACAAAATGACACGTTTGACTACGACAGTGAATTAAATGCATGCAACGATTTCACAATATTATGTCTGCATTATAAGCAAAAGAAAACCTCTCATTTCTCAAGTCCCTGGATATAATTGTTTAATGTAAATGAGTTAGACATACAATATCATTCTTGGCTTTCATGTGCGCCAGATATAATTAAATAGGTCTACTTATGCGTTCTTTCAGGTCCGGGTAATAAGCTATCCCAAGTTAACAAAAGGTTCTCTGTTCTGTATCACATGTTCAAACATTGATCCACATTACCTCAAGGCATATTCACGGGTCAAGAGCAGATCCACCCGTTTTCTGTGAAAAACATTACAAAGTACAGTCATCTTGTTCATAATATAATATGGCATGAAATATCTGTTATGCCTGGAGCTGATTTAGGATCCCCTTATAGACTCACTAAACAAAAGCACCAGCAAGAATTCTCAATCATTAAGGGTTATAGACTTCATAATTATAGCTTGTGCTCCACTTACATTAATAATTATCTAAAAGAATGTATTTCATGAAAACATTATCATTCAACGTTTTCTATATGACTCATGGATTTATAGATGATTCATTGTTATCGCTTCCTTAGATTTTTATATTGATGACCTATCCTCAGAAGTAGGTCATCAATAGCAATACCACTAGTGCCTACACATTACTGGTGGCGTTTTGTGAGCACATGACCTATTGTACTCATTGCCTCTACACCATTGGATTTATATGGGATTCTATCCCAATACTTACATTGCCCTAGTCCCCTGATGATTCCTGAGCAATTGTTTGAATAATTGATGAAACACGTTGGGACTATTGGGATTGATATAGATTAGGGCCCATGAATAGGGGAGATTAGTTTTAGGTACGGGGACGGAGTATGGCTACCTTTAAGTCACATCTCCAGGCTGAGAAGTTATCAGGTTCAAGATCTAGGGTTAGTATAGCCCAGTACTCCTGACGTATTTTTTCTACCGTACCTTTCCCCATCTGAGCCCTGGTTTGTTGCTAATCCTCTGGTGCGGATTAAATATACTTAAAATGCTAGAAAACTTAGAATAACACCACAAAAAATAAAAAAAGTGTTTGTGGGACACTTTATAATTCTCTACTGGCCAGCATGCGACATCTGGCTACAGCGTATTTTGCTCCCAAGAAAAATGCTGTCAATGGAACACAACTTTATCATATAGTGTGAAACCAACCTTATAATACCAAATTGTGTATCTTTCTTTTGCCTGAATTACCATTGTAGTCACATCTATGGCTAAACTGACTTAAGGGTCCTTTACATGGGCCAAGAATCACCTCGATCATCACTATCTACTGTTAACAGTAAAGCAGCGATGATCTGACACAAAAATCCTTGTTTTCCGGTGGCAGATTGTGCTGTGTAAACATAATTTGTTGCGGGAAACAAAGAGTTAGTATGGTGAAGAGCGATGGCATTAGTGATCACTCCTCCCCGTACACTGGAGGAGATCGCTGCATGTAAATGCAGCAGTCTCCTTCACTAGCGACCAGCAGATTGTTGGGAAGGGACGCTTCACTCCCTACAATCTGCTGGTACTGTACATCGTCCCATGTTGACCTTTGGTTGGCTCCTTCTAAGTAAGCAGAACTCCAAGCAGTGTTCCTTCATAAATCTCATTAGTACTGTACTCACATTTTCAAATGAATACAGGACGGTAGACATTTGGCTGGGCAGGAACTCACAGCATCATAAATTATTATTGGGTGAGCTGAGCAGTTATCGGTCCAGAAAATGTGGAGTTCACATGGAGTGTTTTTTTTAATCAGACTGGACACATTTGTGTGAAACTGGCCTACCATGCACCTGCCTCATTACAGATGTGCTTAGGGGCTTCCCACTTACAACATTCATAATCTATGCATAGGATAAGCAATTCACGTCAGAATGGTACAGTAGCCATCCCTGTGTTTGAACTCCCTCCACCACTTTCATGCATATTATGGACAGGTGATAAACATTCCAGATGAGGAAATGACTTTAAAGAATAAGACTGCCTAAACCCTGGCTTTAATATTGGCAGTTATTATAGGTATATATGTGGTACTGGTAACAGCATCTACACAAGTTCTTTGTGATAATATTGAACCTGAAATCTCTTTCTCTGCTGTTGTATTTCACTCATTTGTATTGTTCATATGTTTTGGGTACATAATCCAATTTTCAGGTCATGAAGATCTGTAACCCAGTGATTGAGCTATAACCTCATTCTTCACTATTGTTTAATTGCTCAATAATTCTGGATGAACCTGTTTGTTCGAAATTATTTTTGTTGGAGACCCTTTCAGGATACAAGGACTTCCTCTAAAAACACTTTAGAGAAAGTGGTTGAGAACGTTGGCTCTATGATCCACACAGATTGTGGTATAGCCTCAACTCAACCATGGTCAAAAGAACAAATGTACTTTGTGCCCATAGCTATTATGTGACAGCAGACTCATGGACAGCAGAGAGTCAATCTGCTGCAGACTAATATGGTAGTTTTTCTAGACAAAATATGTAAAGAATACCTAACAAGACAACCTAACGTGTATAGCTAAATAGACCAGGGGTTCCTAAAGGGAATGTAAAGAGTACATTGAGTTTACAGTGGAACCTGGAGATGAAAGCTACACACTCTTGTGAAACGCATAGAAATGAGTGCGCTAGACCAAAGAACAGTACAATGAGGACTTCTTAGAGGACAAAGTGCTTTGTTGTAAGGATCATTAATATGACCTTTGTTTTCTGCTTATACATGTTTGCTGCCATGTTTGTGCAGCATCTTGTGGAACCACTAAAGCTTTCTTTGGAAGAGAATATGTATTATCCTGATAGAAGAGGTTATTTAATTACCAAACACACTGGTGTCTTTCATTGAAATCAACACAGCCTTTTAGTTAGTTATCGACACCAAGGATAACAGACTCAGGATTGGGTGCAGGTATTAGCCATTCCTTCTGAATACCTGGTTGAGTTAGTGAAAATGAGATTAAATAATACTACAGTTCTTACAGGGCTTCAAGCAGGGGCGTAGCTAGAACTGACTGGGCCCCACAGCAAAATTTTGTATGGGGCCCCCCTTCATGACTATCCTGGCATCCTATATGTGCATATGTAAGGGACAGTTCACAGGGCAGGTTGCACACACAGTGCAGCATGGGGGCACAGTACAATGCAGGGGCACAGGACAGCATAGCGGGCACAGTGCATTATAGGGCGTACAGTACAGGGCAGGAGGCACTCACTGTGTAGCATGGGGAACACAGTACAGGGCAGGGGCAAAATACAGCACAGGGGGTACAGTACAGGTCAGGGGGCACACAGTGCAGAATGGGGGGCACAGTACAGGGCAGGGGGCAAAATACAGCATAGGTGGTACACTACAGTGCAGGGGCACACAGTACAGGCGGGGGGGGGGGGGGGGGGAAGGGTACGCACAGTACAGCATACGGGGCACATGGCAGCATACGGGGCACAATACAGGACAAGGAGTACAGTACAGGATAGGAGGCACACACAGTGCAGAATGTTGGCACAGTACAGGGCAGGAGGCAAAATACAGCATGGGGGTACAGGGCAGCATAGGGCACAATACAGCACAGGGAGTACAGGGCAGGGGGCACACATAGTGCAGCATAGGGGACACAGTACAAGGCAGGGGCACACACAGTGCGTGCAGGGGGCACACACAGTGCAGCATAGGGGACACAGTACAAGGCAGGAGGCACACACAGTGCAGCATAGGGGGCACCGTGCATTATAGGGGGTACAGTACAGGAGGCACACACTGTGTAGCATGGGGGGCACAGTACAGGGCAGGGGGCAAAATACAGCATAGGGGTCAGGGGGCACGCATAATACAGCATAGAGGGCACACACTGTGTAGCATGGGGGCACAGTACAGGGCAGGGGGCAAAAATACAGCATAGGGGGCACGGGGCACACACAATACAGCATAGAGGGCACAATGCAGCATAGGGGGTACAGTACAGGGCAGGGGCACACATAGTGCAGCATAGGGGACACAGTACAGGGCAGGGGGCACACATAGTGCAGCATAAGGGACACAGGGCAGGGGGCAGAATACAGCATAGGGGGTGCAGTACAGGGCAGGGGGCACAAACTTACCACTGTTGGTCAGGCTGGCAGTGAGTCTGAAGGTCTGCAGCACTGGCTGACAGGCAGGCTGCAGCAATGCTCAGATGGCTGAGACAGCACTGCTCTGGGTTGCTCCTGCTTCCTGGATGTCTGTTACAGCCAGAGCATGAGGTCAGCTGGCACTACAAGGAAGGTGGAGGGGCAGGTAAGAGAGGCAGCGGGCAGGCAGGAGTGCAGAGGGTCACATGCAGGGTCCACATGGTGCTCCTGGAAGTCTGGGAGAAGCCCTGTTTGTGACTGAAGTATTACTTGAAAAGATTGGTGGAACAGCAGCTTCCTCTCACTGCTCCTCCACCAATCAGATTATATAGTGCAGCAGCACAGAGGAGAGGTAGGAGAATCCCTCTCTCCCCTCTTCTCTTGTTTCAATGTGCAGCGTTACGATCCCCAACCCCCCCCCCCCCCCCCCCCCCCCCCCCGTAAAGAGAGAGAAATAGAAATATTACCCTGCTGATTTGCCACATCCCTGCTACTGCTCCTGGGCCCCTGCTGAGCTCGGGCCCCCAAGCAGTCGCTTCCCCTGCTTCCCCTATAGCTATGCCACTGGCTTCAAGGCTTGTGCCAAGTTTCACACTGGAATGAGACGATGACCACAATGCCCATTAGAAAACATGCTTTCTAAAACTTGCTTCAACCACTACAGGCACAGAGAACCCACCTTTTCTAGTGCTTCAAGGGGTGTTCCAGGATTTTAGGATAGGATTCAGGGCGTCACTCAGCCAATCAACTGTTACAGAGTAGCTCCAGCATTGGAACTACACAGCTCTATCCATTGTGCAATGGACAACCACAGGGCTATTCCCAACTGGCTCTGGAACTACAGAGCTTTGTCCATTGTGCAGTAGGTAGAGATTAGAGATGAGCGAACATGCTCGAAACGAGCACTGTACCGCTCGGCTCCCCTTCCTCCTCCTCAGGAGGACGGAAGCGGCTGCCTGCGCCCATGCGAGCGCAGAGGAGCCGAGCGGTACAGTGCTCGTTTCGAGCACGTTCGCTCATCTCTAGTAGAGATAGGTCATTAATACTGAAATTCTGGAATGCACCTTAAAATTCCCCCAGAGAGTCTATGCCTATTGGCACCTTTCATAGTTTATGTTTAGAATACATATAATTTTGCGTAACTTCATAAATGCACTGCTCATTGAAAGAGTTACAGCTTGCATTATAAGCCAGAGCTCGATTCACAATTATGCAGCCCTGAAAGCTGAAATCTCCTGCATTACCTGATCAATTTCTGCACAGAGCTTACATTATTTCTGAGAAGAGTAGCTTGATGTAAGGAATCAACTGCTAAACTATTTAAATGGGTTGTGCAGGGGTTTTATATTGATGAACTATCTTCAGGATAGGTCATCAATATCGGATCGTCAGGAGTCTGGCACCCCCACCGATAAGCTGTTTGAAGAGGAGGTGGTGTGGCTTCCTAATTATTACATTATGTGTCGTCTTCTAAAGGTGGGCATAATGACTGTGAAGGGGCCACAAGGAGGACATAACTACTGCGAAAAGGCCACAAGGAGGACATAACTACTGTGAAAAGGCCACAAGGAGGACATAACTACTGTGAGGGGGCACAAAGGTGAGCATAACTACTGTGAGAGGGCACGAAGCTGAGCATAACTACTGTGAGAGGGCACGAAGGTGGGCATAACTATAGTGAAGGGCCACAAGGAGGGCATAACTACTGTGAGAGGGTGTGAAGGTGGGCATAACTACTGTGAAGAAGCCACAAGGAGGATATAACTACTGTGAGGGGGCATAATGTTGGCAAAACTGCAGTGAGGGGGCATAAAGTGGGCATTTCGGCTGTAAAGGAGACACAATGTGGACATAACTAATGTGAAGGAGCCACAATGTGCGGGCACAATGTCAATATTATTACTGTGAAGGAGGCACAATGTGGGCATTAGTACTGTGTGGTAGCACTAAGGGGAAAGCAATGCCCTAGATCACTCTGTTATACATTGGTATGGCTCTGTCTTACAGGGACAGCACAGTGCCCCCCTGCTGGGGATTTACCAGGCACAGTTAACATCCCTTCCTTATATGATTATTCTTTTTTACTTTATCACCACAGGTACCTTGTTCTGGACCCAGAGGACATCATGCCAACATGCCAGCAACATGGATGCAAGATGTATTGGTCCCACGGCGTACCCTATGATAGATTTTGTTAGGTAAGTGGGACTGAGTGAGATTATAGGTATGCACTGGGCGGAGTTAGAGGAGTGACTTAGTGCACTGAACTTTTTCCTATTTATGTAAATTTAAGTGGCAAGTCTTGGGGGACTAGTGTGGGGTCAGTGCCATGCTGAATTCTTGCCCTGGGTGCTGGAAAGTCTTGCTATACCTCTGTACATCTGAATTCCTTGAAATAAAGAAAAATGGCACTTAAAAAAAACAAAAAAACTTTTTCATTATATCATTTAGAATATAAAAAATGTCTCCCGCTTATGAAAGGTCAATATGGTGTCAATCTATATATAGTCTATACCAAATGACTATAAATTGGTCTTTCAGCTGTGTCATATGCTTAGAATTATTAATTTCTACATCTCTTGTAATGCAAGTGTTGACAATGTATGGTAGATAACTACTACTTGTGGCCTTGGCGTGCCTTCATGATATTACATAGTGTTTTCCACTCAGGCGTTGATTGAGTCTTAAATACGTGCTACTACTGAGGTAATAAATTGAACGCCATGAATGCCCACTTTTTGTCCCCCATATTACTTTCTCTGCTTTCGGTTGGGACATGCACGTGCTGCTTTCCTCTATTTACCCTGTGACCTTATTGAATGCTAGCATTGTTCACTACAGGCTTGATAGAACATGACCTATTAGAAAACATTCCGGCTATGAAGCACTTTACATGGCTTCCTATGTCTACATGTCTGGTTTATGATAAAGCCTTAAAAATGATTATTTGTGCACCTCATACATTTTCAGCCATCACACACTGTGTATTGAGTCTGACTCATGCAGCTTATTGAATAGTTACATAAGGCACATTTTCACTAAAGCTTGCGATATGGTAGATATTTCTATTAAGAGAATGATAATGATAGGGGTGCAGAGTTAGCAATTGTCCCCAGCCCTAGCACTTCAAGGGGAGAAAATATGAAATACTAGTAGATAGCCTGTCCCAGAACGGTGACTGTAATAGAAAATGCATCCACTTAAAGGCCGAGTTCTTCTTCCGGGACAACAATTGCAATCTGTATATAGAAATATCCATGCTCATGAAAATTACTTAGTGGAATTAGGACTAATAGCTATAATGCAAAGGCATCAGCTATTTTGAATGCACAAAATATCCAACACAAACCAACGTGGGGGTCCCTTGGAGTATTGCCCCACTTGCATACTTTTGTAGACACTGGTAGAATGGAAATGCAATTCTATGTGCAACATCTCAGTGACTCACCCACTCCAATGATTCTTTGGGTATTCCCGCTTCTTTTTGTTGTACAATTCTTTGTCTTACTTTTTCTTGTATCATTGAAAATGCGTACATTTGTACCAATAAAAATACATAGTTTAATAAAAAAGAATCAACCTCCCCCGTGCTTCGGCAGCAGAAACTGCTTGGCACAGGAGCTGCTAGGTATGGACCCCCTTGTGCTCGCTAGCAGCCAAATCAAACTGCACATTTCTGTACAGTGCTTCAGGGTGAGCACTGCCCCTCCCCCCGGGTTTGGTACCACCCATATAACACTGTAAATGCCTGTACAGTGCTTCCATGAATTCGATGAATGCAGCAGGAGCCGCTGTGCTCAGAAGAGGGTGAGCATTCCCCCTGCCTCCCCTGGGTTGATACCACCCACATCACATCTTCATATATTCATCCCTGTACAGCGCGTCCATGAGGGCGCTGAATGCAGCAGGTGTGGCCGGCTACGCATACAGGAGGGATCCTAGGCTGCTGCGCTTCTCTGCCGGTGCAGGCTTGATAAAGACTACATTGAGCAGTTGAAACGTTGCATGTGGTCAATAAAGGGACCCTGTTTTCTTCACGTTATCCGGAGTGCTGCCTCTTTGCTTTGATTTATCGATTGTGGATCTTCTGTTCGAGATTTTCAGAGGATATTTTGCACCTGGGTCTTCAAGAGTGTGCTGCTATTTGTGTTTCTCGCTCTCTCTCTATTGTGCTCCCCCATAGTTCCAGTAAGTTCCAGTATATAATTCTTCATCCTCCCACTGTACAGCCATCATATAAATAATGCCTCCCTAGTATATAATGCTTCTCCGAGCCCTCACATAGTGCCAACTTGCATCACAACAAAGGGAGCAAGTCACTGCAGCGGCCAGATATTTGCTGCAGTGGTCACATAACCCCCCAGTCAACAAGATGTTAATATCAGCACACCAATAAGATGAAGAGTCAGCTGTGGAGCAATAGAGACCACACCTAGTGGTGAGCACCACATACATATGATCACCGCTGAGGGTCGCCACTCTGTGAGTTCTGATATAAAGTTGGTTAACTCCTTGAACACCTAAGAACACGAAGATGTCTCCCCTCAGGATACTCCAGCTATTGATATATTTTCCAAATTGGTGGTAAAACAACTAGAGAAGATCCCAGAAAGAAACCTGATGGTGCCAAGTAATATGGATAAGAGGGAGATGAAGGCATTTAGAATCTGATTCTAACATAGTTCTCAAACCCTCTAATAAAAGACGGAATGTGGTTGTTTTAGATAATAGAAACTAGTTAGACATGTGTGATGGGATACTTGATGACTGTACATGTTATGGTGTATTAACAACCGATCATGCTGGCTTTACCCTGAAATAGGAGGAAATTCTTTTTGATGGTTTTGAGAAGGGCCTTTTTTCTAGAGAGAATCCACAAATTCCTACTTTTCACACCTTACTTAAGGTCTACAAGGGCTTAATCCCATCAAAGGGTCATCCAATAGTGTCCGATGTGGACTGTATTTCTCAGAATGCCAGCATATCCATCAATGAGTTGTTGTGTCCCTTTGTAGCTTCTTTGTCATTCTATACATGAGATATCACAGACCTTATCACTAAAATTGAGGATATACCAGTGGATGACCAGATATTATTAACATCTATTGGTCTGGGAGCACTATACAGTAGCATTCCACACAAGTAGAGGCTATCAGCTGTAGAAAATTACCTTAGGACTAGGGGGGCACAGTTTCAGTCTCATAATCGGTACATCCTAAAACTTCTGGAGATTATTCTTTGAATCCTGGTTCCTACCACAGGCTCAAGGGTACTGCAATGGTGAGCCCTTGCTCCCCCAGTTATGCCAACTTGCTCTTGGGCTGGTGGGAGGACATTGTGGTCTTTCAGGAAGAACATAGTGAATGGGCCCACAGGATTCTTTTCTGGGGACACTTAATCAATTATATTTTTGTGCTGTGGAATGGCTCTGTGGCGTCTTTTAGGAAAATTATTAAACAACTAAACCAGAATCAAATTGGAATGAAGTTTACCTGGGAGATAGACGAATATAGTATCACATTCCTCGATATCCTTATTTCAAAAAGAGGTGAGAGAGTACATAGAGTAACTTATTGGAAACCCACCACAACAAATAGTTTGTTGTGGTGGAAAAGTTTTTATCTGTCTAGCCTCAGGAAGGGCATCCTGCAGGAGAAGTATCTCCGGATTAGGAGAAACTGCTCCACACTGGAATAATTTAGAGCCCAGGTGAGAGAGTTATGTCATAGATTCTCTCGAGTGGACATCCAGGAGAGGTTTTGAGGCTTTTAAGCATTCCCTTTTGAGTTACAGACATGCTCTTTTACATCTAAGAAATTCTGAAGATAAGAAGAAAGTCATTAGACTCATAGGCCATATGACAGTCAGAATGACAGAAAACTGGGGGTCAGTCAGCACATCCAAGTATGCAAGTTCATGTCACCATGGCTGTAAATAGAAAAGTAAAACAAATAATGCAACAGTACTCTGCAAACACAAACAATAAAATGAGTACATATAATACTGCCATACTCACTATCTACACAATACTAACGCTACGTTGTAAATGTGACATTTTTGGCAAATACTTTTGTACAAAATCATTCTGCCCATCTGCCAAACGTCAAGGCGATCTCTTTAAGACGGGAACCTAACACTAAATACCATAGTCACTAAGTGCCATAGCAGCCTCCATTAACTACAGAGGATGCAGGCTCCACATGCATGCTAAGCCAACATTATATTGTACTGTCAGAATGACAAAGTTATAGTATCCTTAGAAGATTTTAGGGGATTCTTTTACAGACCCTGACTTGAAGGATGTTTCCTACCCCCTATCCTTTGATTACTTATAGAAGAGGTAGATCAATCAGGATCAAAAATCTATGGACACCAGTACATGGTTGGACCCTAAGCCTGTGGGAACATTTAGACTTGGGGACTATGTGAACTGCCCATACGTATGTATTAGGACATAAGAGTTTTAAAAGTGTCACCCCAGGGATGACATGTGATATGAGAGATTTGGCAAACTGCAGAAGCAGAGGTGTAGTCTATCTATGCACTTGTGAATGCCCCTTAAACTGCGTATGGAAAACAAAAAGAGAACTGAGACGGATGATAGGGGAACATCTTGCAGATGTAAAGAACAGACATGACACTCCGACAGAGAGACATATTTTGGAAATATCATGGAGGTGATGTCAGTATACTATGGTTTCAGGTAATAAAGTTTGTGTGCCAGTTGCCAAGAAGGAGGGATTGGGATAGGTGGATCTTCCAGAAGGAGGCCCAGTGGATTCAACAACTTTCCTATGGCTGCTTTATTTGAATTGGGATATTTCTGCCCCCTTACGCTAATATGGTTAGTCAAGGTTATGGTCACCGATTTTTCATAACCTGATCTTATTGGATCGAAATGGGTTCATTGATTAGTTTATCGATTTTAGGGAGGAATATTTTTGGGTTATGTTTGCCTTATGATTTACCCCATTTTTCTCTCTTTTCTCCTATAAAATGTAGCATGACATTAATTTATCTAACCCTGAGCCTGGTTCCAATGATTATATATATATATATATATATATATATATATATATATATTGATTATGTAAATTATGCAGGGTAATAATATACCTATTATGTATATGTGTTAGTTGATGATTGTAACCATTAACCATTGGTGGTAATGATGCTCTCTAAGTAAATTTGAAGTTCACTCCTCTAAATTGTATTCTAACATGTTCCTGTGAGAAAATTAGGTAAATTAGATATTAGGTAACTGCCATTGTGTTCCAGGCTGGAAAGCAGTTGTCACATAATGAGGAGGAACTACATTGTCTTGTAAAGCAGAAATGATGAAAGAGGAAATGACATTCAGAGTGGAGAGCACATGTGACTGGAACCTAGAGCTACTAGGGTTATTTAGAGATGCGCTTGGATAATCACATGCACGCCACAGCATCAGAATGCCTCCATTATCTTTTTATTAAATATCATCTTCACACTTTGGTCCCCCAGAAGAACCACATATCTAACTGTGGAAACCTGTTAGAACGCCAATGAAGTTATGGAGGAATCTATCAGGGTTATACAGGTAATAGTAATGGTTTAGCCACCGAGAAGTGGGGTCAACTCTGTTGGGGCAGGTACTTTGCTTACAGGCAGGGGCAGATTGGGAACTTAAAGTGGCCCTGGAAAAAATACTAAAAGAGGCCCCTTTTTGTAGTCGGGTCCAAATTGATGGAAGGCAGGCCAGCAATACCATATTGTGGCACATTATACCACCCCAACAGAGCCAAAAACCACAGTCCATCACAAAATACTGCCAGCAGCACAAAATACATCCCCAAAAACTTCCACTGGCCGGCCGTGAGGAGGGCTCAGGCGTCCCCCTGGGCATCGGCCCACCGGGAAATTTCCCTGTAAGGTATATGGCCAATCCATCCCTACTTACAGACAGGGGTAGCCCTACAGACATTGTCGGGACTCTTCTTTTTGGTCCCAACTTTTTGGAGGTGCTTAAATGCTTTGACCCTGTACAGCTGAACTGTGAGTAAAGATGAGCCGGATTATTTTTTTATGATTGTGGCTTCTTCTGTTTGTTTTCACATCTTTTATCTATAGTATATTAATTTAGGGGATTTTCTATTGCTTCCTTTCGGGGTGCCACTGAAATTTTTAGGATTTAATTAAAAGTTAAGTTTTATACAGAGTATGTATGCTGTGATAGGAACCCAGACTGCGTAGCAAGTTAGATTAGGATAGGTTCTTAGGCTTGTAAAGAAAAATGTTTACATTCACTGGTAGCAAAGTAAGATATTGAAAATGGTGAGAAATCAAAATATGAAGTGTATATTGTATAATTTTTCAATATACAGTGAGTGTTTACGCTTTAAGAACATGTAAATGTACTGTTGTAGAGTAAAGACGTTTTCCAGAATTTATATAGTAAACTGACATATGCAGATACCATCTACATAAAAAAACAGTGAATAAAACCACCCTAAAGAAGCCAAATTTGCCTATTTCAGTCAATGAGCTCATGTCTATGTGGACCCTCCCGACTCTTCCCCGACATCAGCAGTTGGATTTCAACATGCCAGATCCTTTGTTTCTGCAGGAGACAACCCATTGCTACACGGATCTTGCTCATTTCCCTCTGAAAGAAACATACATACTCCTGGTGGAGTCAGGATAAATATCATAACTGTTGACTAAACCAGCCAACAGTTATTTGATGTAGATGGCCGATTTGAGGCTTATTGGTTTCTTTTCATGAAAAAAGGATTTACATTTGAGTTTGGATGTTGGAAGTGAAATGTGCATGATGTTGTACATAATTCTGATCAGTACTGACATCAAAAGCAACAGGAAAACTCCTCAGTCTGAGACATTTCTGTCTTTGTGATTTCCCGTAGAAAGATGTCATTAACTCTTCAATTGCTGGTAAGACCTCAATGCCCCAGTGTTTAGATTTTGATAACCATCCAAAAACCACACAGAGCTTTCCACTGTAGTCTCTTCTGTGAATTGCCTTGGGTCTGTACCACCAACACAGTACATTCTGATAGGGGATGATGATAATATGTTAAGGTTCACAGGGGTTATTTTCTAATTATATGGACTCACATGACTTCCCAGCATTTCCCACCATTTGAATTTATTTAGTCACCAAATGTGGCGGCTATCTATCCACAATTTAGAAAAGTTGGGAAAGTGTAGATAAATGTGCTGTAAATAAAAACAGAATACAAATCTCATGGACCCATATTTTATTTACAATAGATGAAAGAAGACACATCAGATGCTGAAAGTGAGACATTTTCCTATTTCATGAAAACTCATTTAGAACTTGATGGCAGCAATGCTTCTTAAAAAGTTGGGACAGGGGCAGCAAAAGGCTGGAAAAGTAAGTGGTACTAAGGCCCCTTTCACACGAGCGGGAGACTTCACTAAGGCTCCCTCATCGTGTGCCGTGTACTGAACTCCCGGCACTGAACGGGGGTTACATAGCATTATACTGATTTATGATGCTATGTAACTCTTACAGTTCTGGAATGTGTTGGATAATGCTGACAATGTTATCCAACACATTCAAGGTTTACATAGCATCATAAATCAGTATAATGCTATGTAACCCCAGTTCAGTACACTGCACACGATGAGGGAGACATTCGAGTCTCCCGCTCGTGTGAAAGGGGCCTAATAAAAGACCACTTACATTATTCTTATTTTCTTCACTTCTATGTTAGTTTTCCTAATTTTTATGTTGTTTTCTTAATTTTCATTCTACAACAGGGCTTTTCCTTTTTTTGAAATTAGGATTTTAATAATAATGATAATAATCAACATCATTATCATATAAATAATAATCCTATTATGGCTTTATTTTGAAATTAGTATTTTCACATGGAATCAAAACTATTCAGTAAATAAAAAGCATCAACTTTTTTCCATCCCAATTAAAAATTGTGTTCATATGTTTTTAAAGACCCATTTACATTGCCAAATTATGAAGTCTGTTATCAGGAATGAATATATAAATGCTTGTTACCAATAACTGGCCCATGTAAAAGTGCTGCTGACCAGCCAACAAATAAGAATGCTTTTTTGTCAGGCACAAAAATACTTGTCTGTTGATGTCAGCAGCACATCGCCCTGTGTAAATGGCGATACGCTCAAAAAAAAAATAGCAAATCATGATCATTCATCCCCATACACAAGTGATGATTTTATGTATGTCACTGAAGGTAAAGATTGGGCATAGATAAGGAGTGAATGTTCTTATGAACATATGCTGCATGCAGGGGCGGACACAGACAGCAGTGGGCCCTTGTGCAAAGAATGTGCCTGGGACATTCCCCCCCCCATATGTCACATGCTCAGGACCTCCACCAGTTGCTCAGGAGGACACCCCCCCAATATCAGTTAATTATTTATTTATTCAGGTCCCCCCCATATGTCAGTTTCTCAAGACCCCCCTCCTATATGCTCATTCAGACCCCCCATATATTAGTTGCTCAGGACCCCCCCACATATGTCACTTGCTCAGGACCCCCACTAGTTGCTCAGGAGGACCACCCCTAATAACCCCCATATGTCACTTGCTCAGGACCCCCCCCCCCCCCCAATATCAGTTGTTAATTATTTATTTTAATTATTCAGGCCCCCATATGTCAGTTGAACCCCTTTCAATTTGCTCATTCAGGCCCCCCATATCCATGGTGTGTGACCGACAGACCCCCGTCAGACCTCAGATCAGACTAAAAATAAATAAATAAAACTTACCTCTCCTGCTCCGCTGGTCTCCATGTCCGCTGGGGTGTTCTGAAGTGTGTCACTGCCCTGCTCATCTCCAACAGCCTGCGCTGCACAGTGTACAGCGTCAGGTCATAGTGCGCGCTGTACGCGGTCAGGTTGGAGGAGATCAGGAAGGAAGTGGAGGGGTAAGTATAAGCGCTTCTCTCCACCGGCTCTTGCATACTAGCGAGCGCTTCCAGAAGCCCCTGTGCAGCTGAACCAGCTGCACAGGCGATATGTCTGCCCCTGGCTGCATGACTCTACATAACTCTACTGCTAGTGGTGTAGCTATAGTGTTGCAGGGTTCACAATTGCAACACACCCCAAAACCAAGAGGTCCTGTCTTCCCTCCACACGAAATCTGTCAGTAGAGTTAATGCTGTATTACCAGAGGTGGCAGACAACTGTTGGGAGAGAAGTGTTCCCTCCTGGCAATCGCCTGCTCGCTAGTGGAATCTCTGCAGCATGGGGAGGAGCAATCACTATGCCGCCGCTTGTCACCATGTTGTATATTTGATTGCCAGCAGCAGATCAGTATTCTATACCATGATCTGCTGCCTGCAAACAATAATTTTTTAACATGTCAAAAGATTTGGATTGCCAGCAGTATTACAGTGCAAGATGATCGCTAACGCGTGTTAATGCGAGCGCTTGCTCACATTTATCTGCAGAAAAATTGGGCAGTGTAATAAAAGCTTTAGTCTCACTTAATGGAAAAAACACAGGCCACAGTAAAGCCTGTATTACACTGACTGATTTTTTATTAGATAATGGCTAATAAGCGTTCGTACAAACACTGATTAGCGATCATCTTGTAGTGTAATACAGCCGCCGATTGCCTGATGAATAAGTAAAGGCTATCCAAATCTTTTGGCATGTTAAAAAATGATCAGCATGGGGATGAGCGATGGCATAGCAATGGACGAGCAATGGCTTCCCTCCTGACAATCATCTGCCACATCAGGCTGTGTAATACAGACTTAAAGGGGTTGTCTGAGTTATTTTTTTGTCCTTTGTATGTTTCTAACTAGTCAAATACAACAGCTTTTCCATACACTTTCTGCTTCTAAACTTGTTGGTTTCTTAGATTTAACTCAGGGTCACATGACCTGTGATGTCAGCTTATCTCCCTGCTGTGTGATGTTTCGTGCACAAGCCTCAGAGATCAGATAACAGCCTGTACACGAGACGTTACTGTGCTGGCCACGCCCCCCTGCTCTGACGGCTCCTACTATCTGCTCTCTCCCTGGATTCTTTCAGATAAAACATTAACCCCATTCAGCCAGAACACACTAAAAGCTTTACAACAGCAGCTGCAGATGTAAAGAGACACAGGATCTGCCCTCTCACCCTACAGACACAGAGCTGACACTGGAGCTGATCTGGAGAGTATTGTATTGTATTGTACAAGAACAGGTAGGGGGAACACCCTGTGTGTATCAGCAGTGTCACTGTACAGCTGGGACTTGTAGTCCTACACATACAACATGCTGCTGAGTATTCCAGCAGACAGGTCACTCAGGGCAGCTCTTGTATTCATTTCCTGCAAAGAAGGGGGGGGGGGGAGGGGCAGAGAGTGTTATTACTGCAGGTAAACAAAGGCCAGATGAGAACCAGGGAAATGAGGAAATATAGATTTTTTTTGCCTAAAACTTGCTTAACTTAGTTATATATTGCTGCCCATCAGATTGACAGTGCTATATTTTTTTTCATAACTCGGACAACCCCTTTAAGCAGGCCCCAGATACTACAGCAATGTCTTAATTTACTTACTGTATCTTCCTCACTCCTGAGTAGGGTCTTCCTTAACTCCAGATGTCATCTCACTGGGTCCTGGCACCAGTCAATGTCACCATGGTGTGCTGCTCATACAAAAACAATTCAGCTGTCCTGGGATCTGAATTGTTTTTGGTCTTTTGTCTGGATTTATTAAGGGGGTTAATTTCTGAATTAAATTGGAGGTCTGGGGTCTAAATTTATTTTGTCTGTTTTGGGGTCTTGACTGATTTTGGAACCTGGTATGGATTAATTTAGGGGTCTGAATTAATCAATAAGACAGAGTTCAAATGAGCTTTGAGAAAGTGCTAGGGGAGGCCAAAACACCTCACTGTTAATTGTATTTTACCCCTCCATAATAAAGTACCAGTTTTATAGAGACATCACAATGCTGGACATAACATCATTTGAACTTTGTCTTAGAGCTCCAACTGGTGCAAGCCAAACCACTCTCCAGGTGAATTCTATTTAAACAGATTCTGCTATTACTGGTGAGAAGTGCTGTTGTGTTTATGTCTGCACAACTCCAATCTCTGGTATACCCTTCAAAAAGGGCAGTCTTGACCACTTACTATGTCTGAAGTGACTCTGCCTCTGTTACAATGGCTCCTATTAAACTGGCAGCTGCTGCCTACCAAGAAGACCACAGTAAGGAGGAAGATATCCCTATTATCAAAAACACACTGATATTTAGATCTTTCCTTAATGAAGGCTCTAGAACCAAGTGTCAAAGAACTGCAAGATATAAAGTCCAATGTTGGACAAACAGGAGGAAGATTAGAGGCCGTGGAAACAAGTCAAGCACGTATTGTCTTGTATACAGTTGCCTCATCACACTCCCTCTGAGCTTGCCAAGATCATCTGAATAATATGGGCTCATGGCTGGAAGACCAAGACAACAGAGGTAGACACAATAATTTACGGATAAAAGGTATTCCAGAAACCATTCCCCCTGAGACTTTGCTCTCGACAGCGAAACAGATTTTCATGTCTATTCTGGGCGAAAACTATACTGAAGCAATAACAATTGAACATGCCCATGTTTGAAGACTCCCACCACTCAACCTTCCCGGACCTATATTAGTCTAACAAAAAAACATACACTAAAGAATTAACACAGGAACTGCAAAGGAGGAAGACTCCATACAGATTGCTTTCCCATTTGGAATCCCCTTAGAAACTGACAGCTGTTTCACTATCCGCAAACAGAACAACCTCCCAGGAGTATTGGAAGTACTAGGTGTAGTGGAGCTGAGTGTTCTGGACTGGCAACGATTCAAGAACTAACAGCCCTTCCATCAATGACACTTCACACACCTTGGGAAGTTGTTAATACCAGCAAGACCATGAAATCTCACTTTGATCAAGAAGACATGATATGATTTCAGTAATGTATGACCTGTATACCATGCTAATCACTTTAATGCCATATAGTTGTCTAATTTTCCATAGTTATATACCTTTGAGCACTGTGCAGTTGCTAAATGCGACCTTATGCTTAGGCTAAAGGAGCTTGGTGCTGCTGCCCACTTGATGTGGATATACTGTTGCACTACTAAGATCCCTAGCCTTTTCTGATGATGACGGTTTATCTATGTTGCTTGGTTCTTTGTCTGACCAACAGAAGCACATTCTATATCAGAAAGCACAACTTCCCCAGTTTATATATGATTACCCTTAAAGGGTTTCTGTCACCAGTTTTTTCGGTATGAATCAGGCTGACATTAGAGATGTGCTAATGTCACCTGATTCCAAATATATATCTGTTTTATTTACTGGTGCCCCATTTTTATATAAAATAACTTTTATTTTATGCTAATAAGGCCTCTAGGTCACATGGTTAGGATCACACAAACAGCCTGTCTCCTCCTAAACCATGTGACTGATCACATGGTCATGACATCATTGAAGGTCCTTGCAAGCTATGGTGAATGGAGTGTTTCTTCTCTGCCTGGTCCTGTCAATCAATAGAGCCTCTAGGAGCAGGGGTAACGCCCCTTGCACCTAGAGGCCTTATTAGCATAAAATAAAAGTTCATTTTATATAAAAATGGGGGCACCAGTAAATAAAACAGATATATATTTGGAATCAGGTGACATTAGCACATCTCTAATGTCAGCCTGATTCATACCGAAAAAACTGGTGACAGAAACCCTTTAAGATAGCCTCATTTAATGTCCAAGGCATGAACACTTTTCAAAAAGCAGCCAAATTTGTACTTTGCTCAGAAAAGACAAGATAAACTTAGCCTTTCTTCAGGAAACACACCTTCTTCCTTTCCACTCCCGAATAGTCTCTCACACACAATTCCTTCTTTGGTACCATAGCACATACTTAACTGCCTCGAGGGAGTCAGCATCGCTTTCCGAAAAAAAAAATCGTTTTCAGCTTCTTACTAAATAACCCAATCCTTATGGACACTCTCTCTTCTTAAAAGGCACTATAGCAAATACAAAATTCACTTTTGGTAATTTATATGCCCATAACTCTGCCAAAATACTTTGGTTGATAAAAACACTAGACAAAGTGGCTCTAATTTCAGAAGGAAACTTAGTACTCGGAGGTGATCTAAATGTCACAATGGACTCCTCTCTTGATTCTTCGTGAGGCCCTCTGACTTGTACAGCTCTCTAGGCAAACTACCGCTAGCATCACTCCATCTCAGAGATGTCTGAAGAACATATAACCTGACTGTTGGAAACACACTTCTGAAAACGACTTCATCTTGGGAAGATTCTTACGTTTCATTCAGAGACAAGTCAGGCAGATTACGGCATATGAGGTAGATGAAAGTAAGTAGCAGCAGTGGCAAAAGGCAGTGCTTGGTTTATGTCCCCAAACACGATCTTTTGTACCCCAGAGAACAAAGGATTAAAGGGGTTGTCCAAGTTATGGAAAAAAATATATAGCACTGTAAATCTGATGGGCAGCAATATATAACTAAGTTCAGCAAGTTTTAGGCAAAAAAATCTATATTTCCTCATTTCCCTGGTTCTCTTCTGGCCTTTGTTTACCTGCAGTAATAACAATCTCTGCCCCTCCCCCCTTCTCTGCAAATGCAGTGAATATAAGTGCTGTGAGTACATGTCTGTCTGCTGGGATACTCAGCAGCATGTTGTATGTGTAGGACTACAAGTCCCAGCTGTACAATGACACTGCTGATACGCACAGGATATTCTCCCTACCCGTTCTTGTACAATTCCTCTATAGCTCCTTGCCCAGCATTTGTCTCCTCTCACTGCTGCAGCTACTATTTGTTGTAAAGCCTTGAGCCCTCAGTGTGTTCTGGCTGAAGGGGTTAATGTTTTATCTGAAGGAATCCAGGTAGACAGCAGATAGCAGGAGCTGGCAAAGAAAGGGGGCGTGGCCAGTGACATCTTGTGTACAGACTGTTATCTGAACTCTGAGGGTTGTACACGAAACATCACAGACCAGGGAGATAAGGTGACATCACAGGTCATGTGACCCTCAGTCAACTCTGAGAAACCAGCAGCTTTAGAAACACAAAGTATATGGGAAAGTTGTTATACCTGACAAGTTAGAAACATATAAAGAACAAAAAAATAACTCGGACAACCCCTTTAATTTGTATTTTAATTCACGTTTTCCGCAGTGTACTGCCGTACATAGACTTCAAGGTTTCTTTATACATTACATCAATAATCCCTTAATATTCATTTCTGTGACCACATTAGACTATTACCGTATGTAAGAAAAGATGTAAGAAAAGTCACACCTCCTGTACACTTTTTAATTCTTTATTAGTTAAAAGTTCTTATTATGTGACAACCACCAAACATCAATATTGGTGTTGAGCAAAGATATGAAAATTTGAATCGGCTACTTCAAATTTCACAATGAAATTCGCTTTGTGACAAATTACTTAGTCATGAAGTGCATTTCTTTATATGTAGCGGGTGCAATGATGGGGAACAGTGATTGCGCTGTCCCCATTATTGAGCCCCTCTGATGCCATGCTCATCATTGATTGCGGCCTCTGATGTAAAAATGGAGGCCTTTCAGAGGTAAAAAAAAATAAATTTTGCGCAGGATCTGCAACCAAGATGGCCGCGGCAGCCTCTTCGCGCTCAAATGCATGTGAGTATGTTTTTTATGCCATTTCAGGGAAAATTGATTCATTACCACAGAGCACAAAGAAATTCGACCTTACAGTGAATCGAATTTTACCTGAAATTTAGAGTCCACTTCGAATATTTTGATACTCTCAAACCTAATCAATATGCATATGGAAGACTTACATCTCTTTATACTTCATGATAGTTAATTGGCTAAACGTTTTCTAAGATGTATATGAATGAATATCTCATGTATTTGAACCTTTGATCCATCATCCTCTAATCCCATTGTCCGTGACAGTGTTTGTCTGCCATACACTAAAGAAGCTGACAAGTGTCTAATAATCAAGTATCTAAAAAAAACCTATGGAGTACATAAGTATTTCACTAAAGGCAGGTTTACACTGCATGATGTTACAGCTGATTGTCGGGAAGGAATTGTTCCTTCCCGACAGTCTGCTGCTAGTTCAGTGATGGAGACTGCTGCATTTACATGCAGTGATCTTCTTCACAGTATGAAAATAAGGGATAGCTATTGCGATCGTTTGTCCCCGTACAGAATCATTGTTTCTGGGCAGCAAATCACTGTTTAGACAGCATGATCTGCTGCCCAGAAATGATAATTGGATGTGCCTGCATAAACGACAGGATCACCCAATGAACGAGCGGTTTGCGAGTGATCGGTGACACATTTAGATGGGCAGATTGTCGGGAATTAGCGTTGGCAGGAATATTCATTCCCGATAATGTGCATGATTATCTGCTTTAAGTCTCCATCATCTCATAACTAGCTAGTCCTAATCAGAAAACATATCTTTTAATCTGTCATGTAAGGACCTCTATTTTCTTAAAGGGGTTATCCAATCCTAAAAAAAGCCCCCCCATATGCCGGGCCCCCCACGCTGAATATACTCACTCGGGTCCCCACTCCCTGCGCCGCTCCTGGTCCCATGGACTGCCGCTGCTGCTTCTCCTCGTACATACGGGGGGGCTTGTTTTAGGATTGGATAACCCCTTTAACAAAAGTACATCAGAATTATTCATTAATAACCAAGCTATTTCTTCACTTTAACTTTAAACTCTAACTTTCCTAAACTTTGAAGTAAAAATATAAGATGTCTAAGACAACATGACGGACACACAGGTAATATCCTACAGCCACCAGATGTTTTCAGATTAGGTTACCTATGTGACTTGGAATTTAAATTACCAGCTATTATTGATTCAAATGATGGTTACATCATGATATCCGATCATGTACCAGTACTGTAGGTCTCACCTTTTGACTAAATTCACTGCCCAAAAAGACATGTACTTGGGTCCTGAATAAAACCATCTTACAGGACGCCAAGTGGAACACCTTAATCCACGACACACCTAATTCATACTTTCAAGATAATGTTACCCCGGATTCTCATCTCTAATATTGTCACGTCCCTGAAGAAACAAGGAGAGAAGCAGATTAATTTGCTTCTTTCTCATATCTCCACATTAGAGACTCTGTGTAAACAATCTAAGCAGCTGGAGATGCAAAAGAAACTTGTTGCCTTAAGAAATAAACTGAAAAATCTCCTTAATTTTAAGGAGGCAAATGCTTTTCATCTCTGGAAATATAAACAATACTTTCATGGGGATAAAGGCTCCAAACTTACCTGTTGCTGAAAAAACAGAAAGAGAAAACTTTTATGAAAACTATTAAAGGGGTTGAACCCGGACACCAACTCTGAACCCGGACATAAGCTAGGCTGTAAAACAGCCTAGGTCATCGCTAAAGACTGCCCATTTGTGATGATGGTGTCACTGGGCTCACTGCTAGGCGGAAGTCTCCACCTGGCTTACTCATGTGAAGCCCGGTACATCACTGGTAGTAAGGAAAAAGCCCTTGTCCACCTCTATGCAGTGCAGGGCAAGAGGAAGCATCAGAGCTAGAAATGCTCTGATGCTCCACTCAGACATGGTAAATGAGTGACGGGGAGCTTATGTCCGGGTTCAGCTCTGAACACGGACAACCCCTTTAAGGACCAGTTTAGAAATAAACTTATTAGCACGTATGACACTGTAGTGGAATTTTGTTCCTACTATAGCCTACTATATGACACAGAGTCAAATAATTTGACATTTAATCATAAATCTGGCAGCATATCTGCCTTCCTCGATTCAATCAACCTTCCCAGGTTGACCAATGAGATGAAAGCATAGCAGTCAGCTCCATTAACCACTGCAGAACTCAATAAAGTCCTTTCCATTATATCCAATGGGAAATTACCTAGCCCAGGGATCTCAAACTCGTGGCCCTCCAGCTGTTGAAAAACTACAACTCCCAGCATGCCCCAATAGCTGTAGACTCTCCTGGCATGATGGAAGTTGTAGTTTTACAACAGATGTAGGGCCACGAGTTTGAGATCTCTGACCTAGCCCCAATAGGTTCCTCATCCTATGCTATAAAAAATATAGAGACATTCTGCTTCCGCATTTTCTTAAGGTATGTAGTCCCCTTGCAGTGGAGATCCTATGGCCCTCACAATTCCTTGAACCATACATCACTATTATCCTCAAGGAGGATAACCCAGAGCTCTGTCCTAACTATAGACCCATCCCGATCCTCAACACAGTTAGGTCCAGAAATTTGGACAGTGACACAAGTTTTGGCATTCTAGCTGATTTAGCTGTTTACCAAAACATATTCAAGGTACAGTTAGATAATCAACAGGCTTAAAGTGCAGTCTCTCAGCTTTAATTTGAGGGTATTCACATCCTAATTGGAGGAAGGGCTGTTTTGTCCGCCACTGACATCTGTTGGAGATGCCAGGGTTCCAAAACATTTGTGGATCAATAGCCCATACATTAAACCATTTTAGAAGTAAGTAAAGAAGTATATAGAAGTAAGTAAAGAAGTAAATAGAAGTAAATCCATAAGGAAATAAAAAGAAATGAGGTTGTGATGTTACCCTGATGCCCGCAACAATCTTATTTTGGTTGCGCTCTAAGAATATTAAACTATCAAAGAATTGCATGTATTCATGGTTCATCCAGGCACCTAAATTGCTCATCCCTTTAAATTGGAGAGATACGGAACCCACCTTCTTTGGCTCAGTGACGTGATAAAGTCAACAAACTTTTCAAACAATTCGAAGAACTGTACAGTTGGGAGACCAACCAAATCTTGGTTCCTTAAAACATGGCGCCCTTGGATAGCCCATAATAATTACTAACCACATCTCTTTTTAGCCTCCTAGGACTTCAGACATCACTTCTGACATCCTATGGAACTTAGTTTTCTAAAAAAAATTAAAAAACAGGATGTTCTGCTATACCTTTTTTGGAATGTTATTTTAATATTTACACATACATAATACTACTAGGCCTACATGATAATCTTACCTTTGTTGTGCTCTGGTATTAGAATTCGTGCTTGCTCCTGTTTTTGGTTATACACCCACCCTGTTCACTCCCTCTTTTCTGTTCTCCTCTCCTTTTCTACAGTCAATGTGACAGACCTTGCACCGAATTTTGTAGTACTGATGGTATTTATCATTCGGAGGGCATTCCCCTGGGTGCTTACTTGATGTTCAGTGTAACATTGAATTATCTGGTTTTGATTCTTACTATGTTGGACATCTTTGTATTAAACACTTTCGATAAACACACACTGAAAAAAATGGTTTGGGTTCAAGTGACGGTGGAAATTGGCTGATTCAGAACTGAGCACGTGTTAAATAACAGCATGCTGAGTTTGCGCAGGGCTGTATGACTGGTCACCTCGGCCCAGTAAATTACTCTGCACAATAGAAAAATATGTCCATTAAATAGCCTTTCATGCCAATTAATTTCCTAGCGTCTCTTTTATTGTTTAAAAGAAAAGCCAATATTCCTTTTAGATGCAAAAAAAGAATTTTGTTTTTAAAATAATGCATATTTCTATCACGGACTACAAAGACTGCATGCTGGAAAACATTTTTTCCATTTTCCAGAAGCCCATTATTATTGTATATTCATCACATTGAATAGTTTTTTAATTATATGATCTTAATTATTTTAATAAATAAATTAATGCACCTTTATCCTCTTTTGTTATGTTTTCTTTACCATTTTCTATGGATATTTGTTCCATAAACTCCATAGCTGCATAGTAAAAGCAGCTGTTGCAAAATGATTCATAAGTGGCAGCAGCGGTTGCCCAAACCATGCCCCTCTCAATAAATGATCTGCAGCTACTGGCTGTAGCTACAGAGCATTGATGTAATTGCTCCACACGCTCTGTGCTGTTGACTACATTACATATGATTTGATAATCTTTCTGTTCAGTTATAGTAGATTGTTACAGAATATAGTTGTAGACAGGCAGTTGGCCAGCATTGGGGCTATTAAGGCACAAAGATGCACAAAAGTGTAACAGGATGCTGGGACGTAGATCAGCAAGATAAGCTGAAGTAAAATCAGAGGTTAAAAGTTCACAAATTAATGGTGAACATATACTAGTTAGAAGTAACTATATATAAGAAACTAAAGGCCACTTTTGTGGTTGCAGATTTTGTCGCACACCATTTTGCGTCAAAATCTGCAACTTTTCCCCACTCGCGCCACTCTTCCAACATGTCAAGAAAAGGGGGCATGGAATGTGCGGGAAAGAGGGCGGTCTGGCAGGCACATCTCATTCATCATTTGCTAGGTCAGTTTTTTGCTTAAATCTAGGCCAGCAAGGGAGCTGGTATAGATTTAAGTCCGTCGCACGGCCTGCTGGAGGAAGCTCCAAAGTTAGGTAGAGGCCTGCGCCTCCACATAATTTTGGCACTTCCTTGAGCCTTACAGGGAGACTTAAGACCGCCAAGGAAAATGCTGGTCTTAATAACTGACTCCCCGAAGTTTTTATTAAATGGGAGAATATGAGACACCATGCCAGGTCATCCTCAATATTTTTTATGTCTCAGAAAACCCCTGTAAGTTGCCCATACACCCTACACCAGGTATCAGCAACCTCTGGGACTCCAGCTGTTCTGAAACTACAACTCCTAGAATCCTCCTTTCACATAGCCTTGTAAGTGTGCTTTCTGGGAGTTGTAGATTCACAGCAGCTGGAGTGCCAAGGTTGCAGATCCCTGTCCTACACATGCACGCTCAGTTTGGCTGAATATGTATATGTTTTCAATGGGGGGAATAAAGGAAGTGCTGCCAGGCACATCTGCTTTTCTTCATCTGTCAGGGGAAAGTCGCAAGCTCCCTATACACATTATATTGTTGGCAAGTCCCAACAAAAATCACGAGTTTGGCCAAAATATACTAGTGTGTATGAATTCACTCTTGTACTCTGTACACAGTTCGGTAGCTGTGGACATGTCTACACTGACTGTTGGAATACAGTCAAGTGAGTTTATTACACATTTTAGGATACCATTGCATTAGATCTACCTGTATACTTTTATTAAGCTCCATTTACACAATGGTATTACTACTGACCAACAAAATATAAGGTTTTATTTTCTCAAGAATATTATTACAAAAATATATTTAATTAGTTTATTGTACAATAAGCTTTTCCCTAGAACTCGAGAAACTAAAGAGGCAACTTTGGTTTTCCTTAAAGAGATTCTCTTGGTTGCAGATATTGATGACCTATCAGGGGCGTAGCTAAAGGTTCATGGGCCCTGGTGCAAGAGTTCAGCTTGGGCCCCCCCCCCTTCCCTCAGCGCTGGTGCACCTAGCTTTTCTGCTGGCCAAGTAAAAAATTGAACCCCCCCCCCCCCCCCGATGCCAAATTCTCACCCTAACCTTTTCCCTCCTAACATTACGTGTATCACTACAGAACATATAGAGTAAGGCTACATTCACACGATAGTTGCTTTTGCGGCCTCCGATCCACATATTTTGCGGCTCAGATGAGGACCCATTCACTTCAATGGGTCAGCAAAAAATGCGGACAGCACACCGTGTGTTATCCGCATCCGTATGTCCGTTCCGTTGCCCCGCAAAAAAAATAGAACATGTCCTATTTTTGTCCATTTTGGGGACAAGGATAGGCATTGTTACAGCGGATCCGCAAAAAATGGATGCCATACGGAACATCATCCATGTTGTTTGCGGATCCGCAATTTGCAGACCGCAAAACACAACATTCGTGTGAATGTAGCCTAATATAGCGCCCCTTACCTCTTACATCCAGTATAATACAGTGCCCCATTCCTCTTACATCCAGTGACGTCTCCTCTGATGTAGATGTTCTCTTTCCTCATCTTCTCCTTTCAGACCAGACGCCATTTTTCAGCCATTTCTCATCTCTGCAGTTTGACAGAAAAAAATCTTAGTTTACTACATTTCCATCATCCTCCCGTCTTCTGGACAAATCAGCCTACCACCCCCAGTACTGTGCCACTAGTACCATACAGATAGTGCCCTTCAATAATTATTGGCACACAGTGTCCTAAAATAACTGCGCCCAGCAAATAGTGTTCCTGACAGTAATAGTGTAAACATAACGTCCCCCAGAAATAACTGCGCTGATACTGTGCCAGGGTGTCCGCCACAGTAATAGTGCTCCCCAAAGTCCCAACTAATAATTCTCTGCCAGAGTGCACTTGTTAGTAATAGTGCTCCCAACAGTACTAATGTCCCCACTGTGCCCCAGAAGTAATAATGCTTCCATAGTGCCCATACTAGTAATCATGTTCCCCAGAGAACCCCAGAAGTAATAATTCTCCTTATAATGTGACAGTACAAAAATGCCCCTTCATGTGTGCCAGTGCAAAAAAAACCCTTTTAATGCCCCCAGTTGAGCTAAGGTCCCCATAGTGCTCCCATAATGTGCCAGTATAAAATACCCCTAAATAGTGCCCCCCGTAGATGCCCCCATAGTACCCGCCATAATGTGTCTCAGTATAAAATGCCCCTTCTTTGTGGCCTCAGTAGATGCCCCCATAGTGCCCCCCAATAATGTGCCAGTAAGAAGAGCCCCCATAGTGCCCCAATAATGTGTCAGTAAGAAGTGTCCCCAAAATTTCCCCCCAATAATGTGCCAGTAAAAAGTGTCCCACTTCCATAGATGCCCCCCAAATCATGTGCCAATAAGAAATGCCCCAAGTGCCCCCATGTACCAAGAAATGCCCCCAGTGCCCCCATGTGCCAGTAAAAAAAATGCCCCCATGTGCCAGTAAAAAAATGCCCCCAGTGCCCCATGTGCCAGTAAGAGAAATGCCCCCGATGTGCCTATAAGAAATGCCCCCAGTGCCCCCATGTGCCAGTAAAAAATTGCCCCCAGAGCCCCCATGTGCCAGTAAAAAATGCCCCCGGTGCCATGTGCCAATAAGAAAGGCCCCCAGTGCCCCATGTGCCAATAAGAAAGGCCCCCAGTGCCCCCCAGTGCTAGTAAGAAAGGCCCCCAGTGTCCCCCAGTGCCAGTAAAAAAAATGCCCCCAGTGCCATAAGAAATGCCCTCAGTGCGCCCATTAAGAAGAGCTCCGGTCCTTTTGCATCATAGTAACATAGTAACATAGTTTATAAGGCCGAAAAAAGACATCTGTCCATCCAGTTCGGCCTGTTTTCCTACAAGTTGATCCAGAGGAAGGCAACATTTTGCATCATGCAAAAAAAAAACAAAAAAAACACTTATACTTACCTCCATCAGCGATGCAGGCCTCTTCCCGACCTGTGTCCCACGCTGTACGGCTCAGGCAGCGCAATGACGTCAACTGCGACTGCTGTGACCCCTATAGCTACGCCACTGTGACCTATCCTCAGGATAGGTCATTGATATCAGATTAGTGAGAGTCCAGCACCTCTACAGATCAGCTGTTTTGGTCTGCCACGGTGATGGAAAAGTATGTGGAGTGGAAGCAAAAGACTTTGTACGCTGTGTGGTGTCTGTTGTCAGTGAACTGAAGTTCAGCTCCCATTCACTTGCATAGGAGTTGAGATGCAGGGTCTCGGAAAGGCCACTCCCTCTCTAGCTCTGTACTTCTGGCACTATGGTAGCCCGAAACAACTGATTGGTGGGGAGGAGAGGGCACTGATCTGATCCTGATGACATTCTGAAGGATAGATCATTATTATCTGTAGCCCAGAGTACTCTTTTAAGATCACTACCTGAAATAATGTTTACCTTAAAGAGATTCTTTGAGCAGGTATGACCCCACAAGGTGTTAACAATGCTAAATAGATCTTGGGAAAAGTAGTTCAAACACACCCATGTTTGGCTCACAATGTAGGAATACCTGAGCAAATCATGTTTTATTCATGCAGGGCCATATGTTAATGCAACTTCAAGTGTCTGCACTGTATTATCAGTGGCAACACACCCAGGGTTTGCCACTGAATGGTTATGTCCAGAGGACACTTTAGGCTCCACCAACATACGTGCCAGTATGAATGAACAATCATTTATCATGTATGCTTATATCATCACAGCCAACATGGGCATGTTTAAACTGCTTTCCCCAAGATCTCTTTAATATTGAACACCTTATGGCAGTCATGGCGAACCTTTTAGAGACCGAGTGCCCAAACTGAGACCCAAACCCCACTTATTTATTGTAAAGTGCCAACGCACCAATTTAATCTGAATGCTACAGTCATTGGACTGTATAGTATATATTATATCTTCCATGTACTCATTGTAATAGCCTGCCTGCATTCAACTCGCCACCTGTGCTGTTCATAGTGTGCCCTGCGCTGTTGAAAGGCAGGAAAAGTTTAAGGCATATTGGTACACCATAGACTTTTTCCAGGGGAAGGGTGCCCACAGAGAGGGCTCTGAGTGCCACCTCTGGCACCCGTGCCATAGGTTCGCCACCACTGCCTTATGGGGTCAGAGACCCTTTAATCTTCTCAGAATGCTTGAAGGGTGGCCAAGTACTAACCAATGAATCCTGAGGCATGTGTCATTGCACTGATAACATTAAATGCATGTTCCTTGTATTTCTCAGTGTTATCGCTTCTCCTGTGCCAAAATAAGATTGATAATGTCCTTTGTAGGACTGTACAGGCCGTGTCCCGGTGGCAGTCTTATCCACCCTATGAAGTTATGCTGATGGATAAGATATATAGGTGTTTTTTTTACCACAGTGACAGATGATTTATGAACATCTTTTGAATTCACAGACGTAATGTGACACACCAGTACTAGACACTGATATCAGGTGAACATAAAGACAACATCTGCTTGTGACTGTATCAGCTATCATTTCCTGAGGAAAAACCTTCTAATGGGTGCAGGTGTAAAGAATATCATTTATATGATGTAAATGTAACTGTACCCGTGGCTGAGATTGGGATTTCCTTTCAAACCTGATATAAGTAATAGAATATTATACAGCCTCCAGTTATAATACTGTGTTTTATATGTTGCGATACAGCCCAAGGACAAAAAACCAATCTATATGTCATTCCTATTTACTTACATTTCCCTATACTAGGTGTGGTGGTATAGATATCAAAATAATTTGAAGAGTACCCCCTTCCAACATTCTGGTTGCTGTCCATAAAATTGTCAATGTCTTATTCCCAAAACCAGAACACACGAGGGGTCATTTATTGTCCTGTGAAATACACCTATATTAACCACTTCCCATCCGCCCATAGACTATAAACGTCTCGGAAGTGGTTATTTATCTCTGAATGGACATTTCTGAACGTCCGTTCAGAGATAGCAGCTGCACGCTAATTGTGCAGCTGCTGTGCCAGGGGCCCGCTGTCAGTGACAGCAGGGTACCCCATAGAGAAGGCAGGGTCCGTTCCTGGGTGTTCCTGCCTTCTAGATTGAGTATACACAGAAAAATTTTAAAAAATATGGCTTTAAGAAAATGGCAACACAAAAACATGATTTTTTTTCTAAAACTGTTCATATTGTGTAAATCGTAAAAATAAAAAAATAAAAAACTAGACATATTTGGTATCATTGTGTCCGTAACAACTGGATCTATACAAATATCACATGATCTACCCGATCAAGTGAACGGTGTAAGAAGAAAATAAAGAAAAATGACACCAAACAGCTTTTTTTGTGACTTCACCTCCCAAAAATTGAGATAAAAAGCAATTAGAAATCCAAATGTACCCTGATTGTGGCAATAAAAAGCACAGCTTGTCCAGCAAAAAATAAGCCCTCACAAAGCTCAGTCAACAACAAAATTAAAAAGTCATCTCTCTTAAAAACCATGACAGAAAATTCCATGTTAGAAAATCCAGATGCCACTCCTTCTCTTCTGAGCCCTGACGTATCCCCAAATAACAGTTTACGACCACAATTGGGCTGCTACTGTATTCAGGAGAAAATGGGTAGAAAAATTGTGAGGGGATATTCTCCTGTTATCTCCTGTGAAAATGTTATCTTCTTTCATTTTCACAGCCAAGGGTTATAAACTCTATGAAACACCTGTAGGGTCAAGTGCTCGCTACACCCCTTAAACATTCCCTGGGTGGTGTAGTTCACAAAGTGTGGTCACTTTTTGGGGGTTTTCACTATGGGGGTACCTCAGGGTCTCTTCAAAGTTATTACCACATGAAGTGACACTTCAGATTTGCAAAATTAGTCCTGGTCAGGAAGGTGGTAAATGTCCCTGGTCTGGAAGTGGTTAAGCGTATTTCTGGCGCTGATTGCGGCGCAACAGTTAGTTGTGCTGCAATCTGCAACTTTTCCCCTCTCATGCCAGATCTAAAAAAGGTGTGGTGTAGGCGGGGAAGTTGTATTACTTTATTTTAACTTTCCTCAATCCATTGTAGGCGATCCTTAGCCCCTTATACCTATACAATTGACAACAATAACTCATTCGCTCAAGTCACAGAAGAGAGATTATAATTCTGCATTTCATTTATGGAACTCAACTCAATTTATAACTATCCTGTTAGATAGCTATTGTTAGGGAATTAGTCCAGTCATAGACCTGGTCATTATCATGAAGCTACCGTACTTAATCGTATATTAATCCTAACACTATTATGTGTTCAGCTAATGAACAAACCTGTAATCTTGTGACATTTAGGTTTATACACGATTGCCCTTCCAATGTAATAGAAGTATTGATTTTTTTTAGCACTTAAACAAGGAGCAAACTCATGCTGTGCGTATCATGACATGATTAATGGTTTCTATGGACACAGGTTAGCATTACAGCTTTATATATCTGCAGAATTCACTGAAACACTCTGCAAATACAATGAATTAAACATTATAGAGATAAAGAGATGACAAAAATACATTAAAGTAAAAATAAAACATAGAAGGATACACAATATATATCCATTCTAAAGGCTTCTTTACACAGGTCAACTGACAAGGCAATTATTGGGAATGAACCATCAGCAGAGGTCATTTAGATACAGCAATTATCTCTTTATGGGGAGCAGTGGGGCGGAACTTAAAGTTGCCCTGGAAAAAGACTAAAAGTGGCCACATGTTGTAGGTGGGGCAACAGAAGTAGTCAGGGCCACCAATACCTTAGTGCCGCACAAAATACTGCTGCCCTCACCGCAGTATTTAACTGTATCTCCGTTGTGAGGATGGCAATACAGTAGACCTCAGGAGGGCACCTGTGGTCACCGGCCAGGTGCATAAGTACCTGATGCTTCTAGCATTAAATAATGCTGGGACCAGATCATTATGTACCTGGCCAATGGCCGTGAAGAGGACTCAGGTGGTCCCTTGGGCATCAGCCCACTGGTAAATTTCTCTGTAGGGTTTATGGCCAGTCTGCCCCTGGGGAAGAGTGATGGCTACTGGAACCTCTCATATCATGCAGACTCATTGTTCCTGGGCAGCAGATGCCTGTTTACACATGATGATATGCTGCCCAGAAATGATGGTTAAAGCTGATATTAGACCCGCAGATTCTGCAGGCGATTGGTAGGAGGGAAGTGTTCCTTCCCAGCAATCGCCTGCTCGTCAGAGGAGGAGACCGCTGCTATTACATGCAGCAATCTCCTCAACAGTATGGGAACAAGCGATCACTTATTCCTAAGGGGGCCCAAAGGAAGATATCGCTTAGATATGTTACCTGTTTGAACACCAGTGTGGTAGGTGTTAACCAGTTTAATGAGAGAGCAGTGTGTGCTTGTGTGTACTTGTGCAATGATCTCCTAACTGCTGCAGTTATTTAATTTTTACTCTGGAATGCCACCATAGCATCAACAGACATTTTTTTTTCAGAGCGTCAGCATTCATTCATTTGACCTCTACTCTCATTAATGAGAATAATTACAGTACATGTCCTTATGAGAGGAAGTCACATGCAGGAGTAGACTTTGCCACCAAAGACCAAGCACATCCTTAGGGTCCCAGAGATGGGAAGGGGGGTGTGTTGGGGGACGGGGCTGCTGGTCACATGCACTTGGCTGACAAAAAAAAAGGAAAAAACAAAAAAATGTATACTAAAAAAGACTAAACTAAAAAAGACTAAAGCAGAGGCAGACATATTGCCTGTGCAGCTGGTTCAGCTGTACACCATTCCATCTGTGGAGCAGTAGCAGAAGTGCACAGGTTGCACAACTAAGCTGAGAGTGGGACTTAGAGAGCCAACAGAGGCAGAGCTTTGCGGGCCAGAAGGGATAGAGCTTAGTGACGCAACACCAGCGTGATGGCGTCCCCAGAGCGTACAGTAATGTAAAAAACATTATCTTCAATTTCAGTTACACCATGTAGCTGATCTGCAAATATACTGTATCTATGTCACATTTACTCCAAAACCTTTTTTCCTCCTGTCTACATTGGAAAAACCCTACACCATATTCATTACCAAAGTACTCTAGAGAAAAGTAATATTACATGGCAAATAGCTGTGGTTGTAATACATGGGAGGTTAGAGTCCAACTCAGTGCTCCACCTTTTTAGCAGCTTTTTGCCCTGGTTCGTACAGGAGGCTCAGAATAAGGTATATGGACAGTGATTGTTGTTGTGGACGTTTCTTGTTCTTTTCTCAGATTTGTAAAATGAACAATTTGTATTTGATAGCTGTTTTGACTAGAAATCAATGAAATCGTGACCTTTTACATTTGTACCATACATATCTGGGCAGATAGCACCGCCCAGCTATCCTACTGTCACATCTGTCTATATCTGACGTATGAAATACAGCAAACAAATGGTCTGCCATGTTCTATGCCATACAGTATGTATTCTGATTTTTTTTTTTGCATTTTGTGATACTTGATATTTGATTTATGACATTAACTAAAAAATACAAAAATAAGTATTCTTCAATTAGTTGTTGAAGAACTTTAACATGTTAATATTTCATGTTTTGAAAGCTTCCAAGCATATCCTTCCATATTAATCTATAGCCAGGCTGCTATTCAGCACATTCTTAGCATGGTATGAGATAAAACACCCACTGTTATGTGATAACAACATGGCATTCACAGAATAAACCATTGCACTACTCTGTGTAATCTCAATTTTATCATATTGCAGATAATCCTCACTGCTGGTAAAAGTCTGGTAAATCACCGGACTTTTAGGTTTACTACACAGGAGTCTAAATAACGGCAGTCATTTACTATGCCTCTACTTTGGATCCATGTGTGGTACAGGGCTGGTTCTACCTTTTTAGAAAGAGACTGTAATGGACTACATGATATTTGATTTTCATTTTTCACATCAATCATAGCGTAACCCCTTTAAATTCTATTTCCATGCACTATGAGAATGTACATGTGGATGTGACCTTATTTGGCTTTTGCCTAACTTTTGATCGAAGAATATTCCTGTTTTATAGCGTATAATTTCTGCCACTTGAACTGAAAGCAATACTTTACAAAGCGTATAATTTCTTTGAGGTTGACTTGTGATTTTGCAGTGGAATTTTTAAATTCTTTTAGCTTTTGGTTTAATCTTAAAACATGTTGTTAGACGGCATAAAAGGTTAGTTATTAGTAACCATAATAATAATAATTATAATCATCCTCATCATAAGATCAACTGATGATTTATGTGCAATACCAGACTGCCTATGACATGAGTGGTGCTATTTTTATTTTTTTTTCACAACAGAGCACCACCACAAAAATCTTTATTCTCTGACCTATTAGAAAGGTACATGATGTAATTGTAGTGAAAGTAATCTTCTTACCAGTGACTGTATTTGTGAGTTATAACCTCCCTTCTGATCCTCAGCTATGTCATGTGACCAACGAACTGATCTCCAACTAACACAGGACAAGAAGTCAGTTACTTCTCTATTCATTCCTATGAGTCTGACATTATATTAGAAATACATAAAAAAACTGGCTTCCTGCCCACACGTAACACACGTGTTATTTTGAGAATTGGTCACATGGCACAGAAGGGAGGTTATAACTCACAAATACAGTCTCTTATAAGAAAATTACCCGCATTACAGTTTACACCATGTACCTTTCTAATATGTCAGAGAATAAGCATTTTGTGGGAGTGCTTCTTTAAAGATTTTATAAAATATTATATAAACCAATTTAGTATAGTTTCCCTCACTTTATATTTGTTTTTCCAAGAACTTCACCAAAACAAACTACATTTCTAAATTTGACCAGACTCTAAGGCTACTTTCACACTAGCGTTTTTAAATTCCGGCATTGAGTTCCGTCATAGGGGCTCAACACCGGAAAAAAACGCTTCAGTTTTGTCCCCATTCATTGTCAATGGGGACAAAACTGAACTGAAGACAATGGAATCCGCACCAAGACAGATCTGGAATGACCCCCAATGCAAGTCAATGGGGACGGATCCGTCTGGTGTGACCACAATGGTAAACGGATCCGCCCTCCATTGACTTTGAGTGGACATACAGACAGACATACAGACAGACATACAGACACATACACACAAACACATACATACTTACATACTCCAGGCAGGCAGGCCGCACGTCTTCACGCCCAAGAGGTGCGCAGCTATGACGATTCCCTACAGCGCCCAGCAGAGGGCGCTGTGGGGAATCGTCATAGCTGCGCGCCTCCTGGGCGTGAAGACGTGCGGCCTGCCTGCCTGGAGTATGTATGTGTTTGTGTGTATGTGTGTGTATGTATATGGTACTGTGTGACATGTGTGGGGCTGGAACGCGGTTCCGGCCCCACACATGTCCCTGCGGCAGTCCGGATCCAACGGCACCCTTCACCTGACGGATCCGGACTGCCGCTAGTGTGAAAGAAGCCTAAGCCTCTTGTTTCTAGGCTGTCCTGGAACCAAAATGCTTGATTAAGTTTTGATATACCTTATATAACTGCACAAACTAGCTAAATTTCATCAGGTACATTTATGTTTCTTTATACATGTTGCTTTTTTAATCTCCAACATTTTCTATAGGCTGTACAGAGATTGTTATCAATCACATCATCCCCTGTCCCCAGGGGGGCTTAATCTAATTTCCCTATCTCAGAGACACATACAGTAAGGCCAAATTCAAAAGAAGCCAATTAACCTGCCAGTATGTTATTTGGAGTATGGGAGGAAACCATAGTATTCAGGGCATACTCATGTAAACAGTTATATGTTGCATTTAATGTACATACGTCAGAGTCTTAACCCTACACTATACAACTCATTTATATGGACCAGGGCTAATGCAGATCATACATTCACCACGTGCAAATAAACTGGACTACCTATAGAGTAAGCATTATGCATTGGTGCTAATGTTTACAGCGCCTTGAAAAAGTATTCATACCCCTTGAACTTTGCCACATTTTTTCACGTTACACCCACAAATCTAAATGTATTTGATATGATACTTGGATTTTATATGATATACCAACACAAAGTAGCAAGTATGTGTGAAGTGAAAAGAAAATTATACATGTTTTTTAAAATTATTAATATATAAAAATATGGAATGTGTAGCGTACATTTGTATTCAGCCTCCCTGAGTCAATACTTTGTAGGACCACCTTTCGCTGCTATTACAGCTGCAAATCTTTTGGGGTATGTCTCTACCAGCTTTGACCCTCTAGTTGTATGTTTAGGGTAGTTGTCCTGCTGGAAGGTGAACCTCTCAAGTCTTCTGCAACCCCTACTAGGTTATCCTCCAGGATTGCCCTGTATTTAGCTCCATCCATCTTCCTATCAACTCTGACTGGCTTCCCTGTCCCTGCTGAAGAAATGTATCCCCATAGCATGATGCTGCCACTACCATGTTTCACAGTGGGGATGGTGTGTTCAGGGTGATGTGCAGTGTTAGTTTTCCGCCACACATAGCGTTTTGAATTTAGGCCAAAATGTTCAACTTTGGTCTCATCTAACAAGGGCACCTCCTTCCATATGTTTGCTGTGTTCTCTACATGGCTTGTGACAAACTGCAAACTGGACCTCTTGACCTGCTTTGGAAAATGACTTTTTTCTTGCCACTCTTCCATAAAAGCCAGATTTGTGGAGTACATGACCAATAGCTGTCCTGTAGAAAGATTCTCCCACCTGAGCTGTGGATCTCTGCAGCTCCTCCAGAGTGAACATAAGCCTCTTGGCTGCCTCTCTAATCAGTGCTCTCCTTGCCTGGGCTGTCAGTTTAGGTGGACGGCCATGTCTCAGTAGGTTTACAGTTGTGCCATACTCCTTCCATTTACACATGATGGATTGAACAGTGCTCCATGACAAGTTTGGAGCTGGTATATTTCTTTATAACCTAACTCTGCTTTACACTTAGGTGACTTTTGGCAGTTGGTCACAATCAGGGGCGGATTGGCCATAGACCTTACAGGGAAATTTCCCGGTGGGCTGATGGCCCGGGGGCTGCCTTAGATCAGTTTGGACCAGACTACAAAATGGGGTCACTCTTAGTGTTTTTTCCAGGGCCACTTAAAGTTCCCAGTCCGTCCCTGGTCACAATGGATTTTATTTAGGGGAATCAGAGTACAGGGGGCTGAATACAAATACATGCCACACTTTTCAGATGTTTATTCATTAAAAATTTTGAGAACCACATATCATTTTCTCTTCACCTCACATATATTTTCTACTTTGTGTTGGTCTGTCACATAATATCCCAATAAAATACATTTAAGTTTGTGGGTGTAACGTGAAAACTGTTCAAGGGGTATAAATAAGTTTCCAAAGCAATGTATATACGTAGGTAGGATAATGGAAGGTTTTTTATTATTTAGGTTTTTTGGCTTTCCTTTTTCCTCTTGCAACTGACTCAAACATATAGATGCAGTAAAAAAAATATTCCCCTTGCTTTCTGAGGAGGTATAGATCAAAATAATATAAAAACCCATAACTATAACTGAAGCCTAGGTCATCATCAGAATTCCCAGTTTTATGCATTCAGTTCACTGGTATGCTATGTTTTTTTCTTTAATGAAGGCATGTTAATTAGCACTTCCAAGCACAACATGAACCGTGAACGTGGTTTGTTATTGGTGCTAGCAGAATACTGCATGTACCAGTCAGACAGCAGGAAATTGCTCAATGTTTTAGATTGTGTGGTTGTGCGGTAGTGAACAATGTCACAACTATGTTATTCCTTGATTTGTGCTCTATAGGTTCTCTCTCATCCTACGTGTCTACTTTCCCACAACTCCCACTACTATTTCCTTTGGGCTCTAACTCTGGAAATGTTTTTCGAAGCTGGTGAATAGCATAGCAAAAATGCAGATAGGGTGGAAAAAAAATTCTTGCAACATTTATAGTATTCATACAGCTTTGCAATATGAAACCTTAATCTTTCTAACATGTGTTTTTCCCACTACAGGGCCTCTTGCCTTTTTGGTTTCCTTTTGCCAAAATAATCGAAAACAGAAATGCTAAAAGACAAAGAGCAAGAGAGAAGGGGAATATTAACATAGCAGCTCAGGAAGATTTATCTCATCTAATTTTACTTCCATCTTTTCTCAGTGATACCGCTAATATCCCAGGAGTGATGATACCACTCTCAAACTGTATGCAACAGCAATACCGGCTAGCAATCCCAGCATTAATGCCTTTATGATCTGCTAACTTTAATATGAACATGCTTACTCGCAGAGACTAAAAAAGGAAGCACTGGAAATTATTGTCCTAGTATGGAAATTATTAATCTTCAGCAAAATGAGGTTATTTCCTTTTTATTTGTAACAATTCCAAATGTGAGGCAGCATCACGGTAATGAAATCATCCTCCGCCTAAAAAGTCACATTGAGCACATAAAAACATAGTAAGACATTTTTCTATAATAGCTGAAATGTGAACTGTTTTGTGGTTTACTTATATATTCGTACAGAAGAAATGCAGCACCAATGACTAATAAAGTAAGATTTGCAGCACTCAGCAAGGTAATTTTTGCATGATTTCAGATTTTAATCCCTGTCCGCAACTCTCCCATTCAGTAGTATAACATTCTATTACAGTTAAAAATAAAAGTTAAGGTCCTCTAATGGGACTAAAAAATTATTGCTTTAATAAAGTTAGAAAAAAATGGAAAGCAGACAATAAACAAGTTTTTAATAATCTTAAATACCATAAAAAGTTATAAAAAGAAATATTTGTTATCCATATATCTGTATAATCACCCCAGAATAAAGTAATCGTATTAATTAAGGCTATTGCTAAGTGAAAAAAGGAATACATACAGTTATGTATCAGCAAGTAAAACCAACAGACTTTTTAAGCATTCTAATACAACTTATGTGTATTAAACATTTATTTAAATGTATCCTAAAATTACAGCAAAAGATCTAAAACCCTGCCACAAACAAAAGGTGTCAAATAGCAAAATAAGGATGACTGAATGTAGAGAATAAAAAACACAGAAATAAACTTGGTCCATTAATAAACTTAAAGGGTTATCCCACTGAAACTATAACTATGCAAGGAATAGGGCATTTCAAATGAAGTATTATTGCGTTGTGCACGCATTAAAAATATTTAGTTATTTTATGTACATTTTTCTCTTTAGTAGTGCCCCCTGCTGTTTGTCCTTCTTGTCCACATTCTCCTGCATTTAGTGGCTGACTAATATCCTTCCCTGCTCCCTTTCCCTCCCCTCAGTGCTGATGTAGTGATCTCATAGTGAAACACCCCAGAAACCATTCATTCATCCCTCCACTTCTAAATTCATAGAAAGATATATTCATACAGATGATCGACGGGGGTGTTGGATGTCAGATCCCCTCCGAGCTTTTTAGGAGAGCAGGAGAAATGTCATGGTAAGATACATATAGATGGGTATCATCAGCTTGAAAGGGTTGTCTCACTTCAGAAAATGGCATTTACCATGTAGACAAATTGCCCTGTGTAGGGTTTCATGCAAACGAACTTGTGCACCCCGTGCCCTTGCAGTGGTCTGCAAATAGATGTGTGCCCACCATTTGCGGATGTGAACCCATTCACTTGAATGGGTCTGTAATCTGCAAGATTCAGTCATGTTGTGCGGGGCATGGACCCAAATCCCATAGAAGCACTCCGTAGTGCTTCTGTAGGCTTCCACTCTGAACCACTTCAAGTATCAGTCTGCATCTGTCATACGGAGCACACACGGCCGGTGCCCATATATTACGGACCCGCTGTTTATGGGTCGCAATACCAACACTGGCCGCACATGTTCGTGTGCATGAGGCCTAAAATCATCCCTTGCAGGCAGCACTTTATCCCGTGTAAACAGGGATATGCTGCCAACAAATAATGAATCTGGATGGGGCACTTGTAATAATTTGTATGTAAATGCTGCTCTGCCCTATGCTCAACGATCAAGCGATTATCTGCAAGGAATAGTTCTTTCCTGGTGATGTAAAGAATACTGTCATGTCCTAATTTCCTTCTTATCTCTATGATCGCACTCAAGTTTCCATCGGATCAGATAAGAAATTCCTCCCAAAGCTCTTCCAATGGTGTTGTCAATCACTGCTCCTTTATTAGGTGCTTTTCTGGAGCTCCGTATTTGACTCTACATTGATCAAAACGTAGAGTACACATATAGTGAAGCACCGCAGGTAAATATATAATCCTGCTATTTTTATTAAACGTACAAAAGGATTTAAAATGCAGGCATATCACAATGAAAAGATTAGTCTCTCAACAGCCGCCCGACCTGGGTTTCACCATCTGCTTCATCAGGGGCATGTCCCCTCTCACTTAAAGGAGGGTCATTTATAGTGGTTCAAAACACACACAAAAAAAACAAAATGGAGGGGAGTATTTCTAAACCCTCTTACATAGCAATATGCTTTATTCATCAACCATCATCAAATATTCATAAAAGTCTTCCAAATCATAAACACATTAAGTTATCCATTCCATATCCCCACAAGACCATCATATTACTAAGAACCTAGTAAGCATATCTAGATATTCCCACTAAAAATAATTATCCTTAAAACCTCTTCTAAACACTAAAGGTACATTGCCAATCTTTCCCTGCAAATGATTGTTAGTTTGTTGCCCCATCCAGATTCATTATTTGTCAGTATTAGCCCAGCGGTCCGTGCTGGCGCTGCTGCCCCTACCCGCAGGCATGGGCGGCAGGCTCCCTCTTTCCTTCCTGCTGCCATGCTGATATGTGGGCAGCAGGTAGCTTAACTGTTGCATCTATGCTCCATGCCAGAGTTTACTTCCTGCTGGAGACTTGTACTGTTTGTTAGGGCTTGTATGGTTGTGTCTCTCCTCCCTTGTGAGGCAGCACATACGCACCCTCTGTCTCCCCAGCCTATGGCTTGATTGCAGGAAGTATTTAAAGGCACTTCCTACCCCAGGAAGATGCCTGAGCAACTCATGGTCACTAGCTTGTCTAGTTCTGTGTGTGAAGGTGTTTTTGAAGTTCTGCTTTGCTGTGTACCTGTCACGGACGTACTGAGACGCACGGATGTCTCTGCGACAGTGAGTGGCAGGAGATCTTTGAGACTGGCAACACGTGGTTTGATTTGACATATTTACCTTGTGGATCAATAGTCGTCTGTGTTGTTTCTGGTACTGGCCACACCCTTAGCTTCCAGGTGTTGCTGTTGGGGTCATTTAACTTTCCCTACTGATAGTTGTTTCTCCCACTATGCTGTGCAGTTTATAACTTCAGTTGGACCTGTGGATAACTGGTGTTTGGATCTCGGCGAAGTTCCTTATGCTGCCATAGCTTCTTGGAAGTTAGGTGTTACCTTTCCCTTTTGTTTCTTATTTTTGCTTTTTCTGTTTGTTGCCTTTTCTAGTCGTTTTGTACAAGGGCGGATTGGCCATAGACCTTACAGGGAAGTTTCCCGGTGGGCCGCCTGGGTCCTCCTCACGGCCGCCCAGTGGAAGTTTTTGGGGATGTTTTTTGCACAGCTGGAAGTATTTTGTGATGGACTGTGGTATTTCGCTCTATAGGAGTGGTATAATGTGCCACAATATGGTATTTAAGTTCCCAGTCCGCCCCTGGTTTTGTATCAGGCCTCAGGGAGACCCCCGTTCATTCTTCCATTGGAGGAATGGGCTGTCTCTTTCCTGTCATTAGTACCAGTGTCCTTTAGGGTGAGATGGGACTTTAGGTATTCCTGTGTATGAACTCACCTACCTTTGGGGTCTGTTCATACTAGTAGTCAGTCAGGGCTTTGGTTAGGGTTTTCTCTAGGAGGTGTCCATTTTCCTTCCCTAGTTTTTAGGCCTTATTTCCTTTTCTTTTCCCTCCTATATTCAGTGTGAGGTTTCCCTCTCACACCAGAGCGTGACAGTACAGGATCCTGCTTTGGAATTATCAGATTTTGCTTGTGTGCCGCCTGCCTCTGACCTTGGAGTTCTTTAACGGATTTTGCTAGTTTGCCGCCTGCCTCTGACCTTGGACTTCTTTAACGGATTTTGCTAGTTTGCCGCCTGCCTCTGACCTTGGACTTAGTTTACGGACCTTGCTTGATTGCTGGCTGGCCTGACCTCAGACTCCCTGACCACATCCTTTCCCACTGTGCTTGCACTGGTATCTCTGACCCCCTGGTCAGCTGCCACTGACTCGGGGACTGCTCTAGAGTCGCACCTGGCAACTACCCTAATGGCCCAAGCCTATCCTCACTATCAGAGGCTCTAGTGAAGATCAGGTAGTTGCCTAGTCACGCCCCTCCAGAGTATAGCCAGTCAGTGGCGCAGTGGGTCCACACACACTTGCATAACAGTCAGCAGCACATTCCTGTTTAAACAGGGTAATGTGCTATCAGCAAAGGATGATGTTGGTGCTGTATTATAGATGTGATCACCCACTGAATGAGTGTTTGTTAATTTACACAAGGAAATTATTGGGAACGAGCATTCATACAAATGCTTGATGCCTATAATTGTCCAATCCTTGGTCAGTGCAAAAGGCTGCCTTCATTGTTCAGTGGTGATGTGTCCCCAAATGACATGTCACTGCTGGTTCACATGCTGCATGGAAACATGCCCCCACTGAGGCCAGTCACTTTACAAGACAGGGACCAGAAGATCAGAAAATGGAGCCATGGACCCAGGAGCCGGAACAGAGTGGCGGGGAGCAGATGAATATGAATTTCTTCAACATGTACAACACAATGCTGTCCACATTTAAAAATTCCCCAAAGCAGAACAACCCCTTTAAGTCAAAAGGCAAAGTGCAAAGGAGTGCAACTGTAAGTGATCTACAATGTCAAATGTGTCAAATTGATCTAGAAGGATTAAAAGTCATGGCTATTATATGAAAGTAAACATAGATAGGGGACAGGTAGAGGTGGTAGTAGGCTAGAAGAGATCAGATGAAAAAGACATGTTCCTACAGCACCGCAGATGCTAGAGGTATATTTAGACTCCATTATTCAGTGTCTAGGGCAGCACCAGCTATAAACACAAGGTTCTGTATACACAATTAATGCTTTGACTTGTTTTCACTTGAGTTTTAATAGAAAATCTCAGTTACAATATTTGAATTTTTCCTTTTCAAGTGAAGAAAATAAAGTTGTTTATTTTCTGTATTTAGTTGCATTTATGCCATGAAAGCTAATCGTTCTCTGCTTCAAGTAGTATCAATTTAGGAATGCATCCATGGATGCTCTCTAGTCATCTATGTTATGTTTTCTTTCTATCCCCTAAACTCGTCTCAAAATAGAAGCCATTGATCGTTATGCTTATAATGCTGCCTGAACCTTTGTCATTATTTCCCATGAATGACATTCATTTCTTTCAAGTGGCAGTTGGGTCAATTACAACTAGGCGGTGCTCTGGTAATATACATGCCTTTTTTCACTCAGCTTTAGCACACTGATCTACAGTACACACAATCCTTTTCTTAATTTATTTATTTTATGTACTTATATAGCTTTACAGACATTATCATCACACTGTCCCCAATGGGTCTCACAATCTAATTTCATCAGTATGTCTTTGTAGTGCAGGAGGAAGCCAGAGTACCCGGAGGAAACCCATACAAACACGGGAAGAACATACAAACTCCATGCAGATGTTGGCCTTGGATGGATTTGAACCTAGGACCCTGGGACTGAGCCACAGTGCTGTCCCTTAACAGATGTAGATTTTTCATGTTCGGATAAAATGTACAATTTACTGGTGCAATGGACTGACTAATGTTAAAGAAAAATCCAACCTTAAAAGGAACCTGTCAGCTAAAATACACACTATAAACCACCAATATTAAATTATGTTTCTAAATAAAGCTTTTCGTTGTTCTCTGATGCACCTAATCGCAGAAAAAAAAGTTTGATTCCCCCATGCCTGTAAATGAAGTTCTTGAAATCAAGGGGGCAGCGGCTTTCTGCCTTGAAGTCAAGCTCGCTGCGCCCCCTTCCCACCCCTTCGCATTTGATTGATGGCCTCCATTTAAGTTCATGCACGAATCCCGCTTGAACTTTCACACATTTGCTGTATTATTGGGTTACCGGCGCCTGTGCATTGTTCCCTACTTCTGTGTGTGCACTCTTGGTATTGGGGACTTCTGTCTGATGATGTTTGGGGTGCCCTTAATAGTATAAAGTTAGCAAGGTGCTGTCTGATGATGGTTGGGGTGCTCGTTTTGGTATATAGTTAGCAGGGTGCGAGGCAGGAGTACAGATGCAGAGGTCAGTGGATGGATGATGGAGTCAATAATCAAGCACGGTTTAGCTGAAACAGATAACAGTCTCTTTACTGAGGATGATGAGAGTAGCAGAATAAACAACAGCAATAGGCACAGTTCTGAGATACACTACAGTGTAGTCTTCTTCCAATTGCTGTGTATGGGCAACAACAATGATGGTGGTAGTAGCCCTTGGGCTTTTTCTAAAAACACTTTGCTATCCTTCCAAAGTGACCACAGATGTGCTAAACTCTCACAATCAGTACAACAGTTCCCACAGTGGAGAGCAGATCCTCAAATGGATGGCTGGTGGGTGCTCTTAGCACATACTCTCTCCATAAACAGCAAAGTCTTTATGCCATAAACATGTGTACCTTTGCTAACACGCATGGCCTTGTGAGTCTAGACAGTCTGCAGATATCTTTCCTTCCTTCTCTTAGGGTTATTCCTCTCACGAGTTTGGCACTTGTCCTCAGCATAGAGGGAAGGAGAATCCTGTGCCCTTAAACTGAACATTGAGGTGAGAAATCCCATTGATAATTCAAAGTATTAAGAATCATTTATACTATCTGAAAAATCAGTAGGTAATAAGGCACTGGACTGTAGTTCAGAGTATACAACATGTCTTCCAAAGATATTCAATGATAACCTCATTTCTTTGTCATGCATCTTTTCAAGTGTAGGATTCTTGATCTGTGAAGCCCCTAAAATCATGTAACATTGTCTGCTAAACCTGATATGTTAAGTTATAGCCAAGTAAGTAGTCAATCTTGGCTTTATACTCAGGCATGTTCTCAGTCAGACTATTCAGTGGTAGAGAACAGTGATATTTGTCAACAATTGACTTTGGCCATCTAATGAAGGCCAAGCTGTCTGAGCAGCATATGCAGAATGTCTACTCATTTCTCCGTAATCTTCTGGCTTCAACTAGGATGACTGATTGTTATCGAGCTAAGAGTCTCTGTTTCCTCCTTTTTTGGTAGTTGGGTATTGATGTGTGTGCAGTGTTTCTGTTTACATCAGCAAGTACAGCCTTTAAACAACATGTTGATTACAGATTGTCACTCGTCATTAGACGCACTTGCAATTATGGATAGATTTCAAGGAAAATAGCTAATTAATTGTAGTCTCAAAGACTTCATTGTGTATTCTGAACATCAAACCTACTGGTCCTTGATCTCATGGGAACAGCTGCAATAAAAACAGCTGGATTACAACTAATCTATTGTTCTGCGATTTAAGGGCTGGAGGAACATTAATGCATTTTCCATCTAGTCAGAGGTTCTACCAAAGTATATTAGTACTTTTATAATTTACAGGTGACTATGAAATCCAGAAAGTGATAAATATCTCTGGTTTCAATGAGACTATTTAACCAATACTGTTCAAAAATGAATGTCCCTGAAAAAAAGGCCTTCACAGGTACTGCTGGGTGGTAGGGGATTTAAAAAACAATCCTGGAAACTCCTTTAAATATACAGTACAGACCAAAAGTTTGGACACACCTTCTCATTCAAAGAGTTTTCTGTATTTTCATGACTATGAAAATTGTAGATTCACACTGAAGGCATCAAAACTATGAATTAACACATGTGGAATTATATACTTAATAAAAAAGTGTGAAACAACTGTAGGCATTCTCATCGAATAAAAAGGGGGTTTCTCCTTTATGCTTCAGAGGGATGCCATAGTCTACTGAAACTAGATGCTGCTCTTTCATTTCAGTGGACAACACTAGGTAGGGACTGGGGCAATTAAGGCAAACATATGATTTCTCATCAGAAGTTGTGTGAAGTTTTATTCTGCCTGATTCTGCTCCTTTCATTGGGGCTTCACTGTGAAGTGCCTCTAATGTCTGTATTGAGCTGCTTCCCAACCTCTTTCCTCTGCTCTGAGTAGCAGCCTAAATGGTCTTCTGGTTGGATGTGTATTCTGTCAGGGGAGGGGTTGTGAGGCAGCTCAACACAGAGAGAACTTCACTTGCAAAAACAAAATTTGGCAGACTAAGGTTGCATTCAGACGGCCGTAGTATTACGGGTCCGCAATACTACGGGTGCCGCCCGATGTGTGTTCCACAATTTGTGGAACACACGGCCGGGCGCCTCGTTCAAAATGCCTATTCTTGTCCGCTGTTGAATGAATGAGCTTGTTCATCGGTTAATTGATGGCAGAATTACACAGACTGATCATCGCTGTTCATACGAACACTTGTTAGTGATCATCTGGCTATTTTCTGATCTAATACAGCCCTTATACTTGAAAGTTAATAAGTGTTGCTCATTTAATCTTTTTTTATTTTCTGATTACAGATTTTTTTATTCTATTTCCTGAACATGGTTATGGGCTGCCATCTTGCCTGAGCTGTTTCTAGCACCATTTAGAGATAAGCTTCACAGCAGCCATCATGGACCATAGACACAATGGACAGAGGGGGACCCCATTGACTTTTATGAAAGAGTTTTTAGACATGTTCTGTGACCTGTGCAGAGGTCAGGAGGGAGTAGATAAGCTGTAATATCACCTATTGTGAAATGGTGGATCCGATCTATATATTGAGATGTAATCTATTATTGTTATCCTGCCTGTGATGATAATGATGAAAAGTGATCTGTACAGACCAAGAAATGGTGCTTTTTTAGGCTTACTGGCCACTGTGAAAACTGCATAATGTTAGGTTTTCTTTTTAATAGTAACATGGAAAATAAAAAACTAACCACCAAACAAATGTTTAAATATGTTTCACATAAAAATATGGTTTAAACAATAGGTCATTTTCTGATGATACATTCCCTTTAAAGAAGAACTCCCGCAAAAATTTTTATTCTCTGACCTGTTACAAGGTGCATGATATAATCTGTAGTGAATGCAATCTTCTTATCAGGGACTCTAATTGAGAGTTATCCACTTTCTTCTTATTGTATCTGTGTCATGCGACCAACACCCTGACCTCCAACTGACCCAGGACAGGAAGCCAGTTACTGCTCTATTTATTCCTATAAGACTGAAAGTGAGGCTCCCACAGGAATGCATAGAGAATTAGACTTCCTGTCCACACATAAGATGATGTGTGAGTTGGTGGGTCTAATTCCTAGTCACATGACATACATCATGTACCTTTCTAGCAGGACATGGAATAAAAATTTTTGCGGGAGTTCTTCTTTAAATAGTTCCACAGCTGTGTTCCTGCTTAGCTACGTGGATGGGTAAACTCATGTTTAAAGCCTGTTATTTAGCTGCAGAGTATTGCATTCAGTATTGCTTTGACATCGGTGTAAAACAATTATTCGTAGCGCTGCTCTCAGTACCACGCGGTAATTGCTTTAATAATCTCTTGAGATGAGATTGGAAAGTATTGATGTTTGAGTGCTGTGATCAGCAGTTTACAGCAGATAGATGTTACCGTGTGTATGAGTATATTAAAAACCAGGGGATTCAGCACTTGCTGCAAGATTGCTTCATTTATAAATTCAAGGTCTGTGTTCAATAAATGCAACCTGTCAGCTGAAATGATAAAATAAAATTCATCTACAGGAAATAATTGTAACTCTTCCCTATGGAAATAGTTGACGGCCACAAGCTGTTACATTCTACCCAGATGATTCCCTTGTTCTGAGAGCAAGACAGTGACGGACATTTATGAAGTCTGTTATACCCATATGCCAGACTTGATCTTCCTGCACTGGCATGAGTTGCACCCAATTATGAGGCAGATGCCTATTAATAAATTAGGTGCATCTCTGCCCTGCTGTGTGCCAGAAAGTGAAGCCTATGCCAATTAGCGGCACTGACTTCAGCTATAACTTACACCACTTTCTGGCAAAAGTGATAGATTAACCGGTAGTCCGCATGAAGCCCCATCCCACCCATTAAGCCCCCCCTCTTTTCCTAAGTGGCAAGAAGCTAAAAAAAGTCTCAGATTAATTTGTGCCAAACTTTTTTATGCCACAATAGTGGTGTAAATGCTTCATTAACTGTCAGTTTCTCATGTAATTTTGTGCTCATGCAGGATTTTTTCTCACGGATTCCGATTTTAGGGATAAATTGTGGGACCTTATGGATCTTCCATGGGTGACATTAGTGGATCCATACAACTCAAATATATAACATGGGTATGTGCATGAGGTCTAACGAGTGTCATACACACTGTATATTTCCGAGCATTGAAAATTTGGTATGTTTAAAGGGGTTTTCCAGGAGTAAAATATTGATGACCATCTCCTGACAGCTCTGCCGATCAGCTGTTTGAAGAGGCCTCATAGCTCCATTGAGCGCTGTTGCCTCTTCCTAGACCAGGGAAGTAACATTCATTGGTGAAATGGCCTACGTGCAGCTCAGTCCCATAGCAGTCAAAGGGCCTGAACTGCAATACTAAGCACAGCCACCATACAATGTATGTCACAGTGCCTCATATGTTGTGAGGAGTCTGAAGCTCTTGTCCGAGTGCTGTGGCAAACAGTTGATTGGCAGGGGTGCCAGGAGTCAGACCCTCCCAATCTGATATTGAAGATCTATTCTGAGGATAGGTCATCAATATGTACTTCAGTAAAATCCCTTTAAGAAACCAAGTGATGTGTGCAGAAAATAGCATCAAATGTATAAATTATTAGTGATAAGTGTGAGGAATAGGGTTACAGGATTTCTGGTATTTGTAGACGATTAATATAAAGTCATGAGACCAGTGGGGACACTAGGTCTCATCTAAGTATATGGTAATATATAACTATGTTCATGCAGCAAATTCCTGTTTAACATTTTCAAGTGAGCAGGAAAATAAGTGGACAGTACAGAGAAGTGCCACAAACACTGCTCATTTCTTGTTCCGTTGTCGCTCAGGGAGGCTAGATAGCAATTAAGATAATGTTAGATGTCATTAGAAAATAGAGGGAAAGAATTTGTTGCTTCTCAGTGCCGCCTTTGTTAAAGCTGAAATAATGGATTGACTGCTGACTCAGAGCTGGAAATGGTACATTAGCCATGTCAGATTGTCTGAAGATCACTTTATTCATTTGTGAAAATGTAAACCATAGGAAAGCTGCTTTATATTATATAACCACCATTTAATGCATTCGTTTTTTTATGGTTATTTACACAACAGCATTTTTAATCAGTGTGCTCCTCATAGATGACCAGTATCTGTAATGTCCAGTAGCCTCTTACCGCTCACCTTGATATGCACTTTCATAGGCATCAAGTACTACTTAGGCAAGGTTCAACATCTCCGGCAAAAACTCCATATAGAAAGCACCCACACAAGATGATTTCTTTTTATACAAATTGTATAATAGTATTAACTAATATTATAAGTATAATAATTATAATATTATATTAATCAATAATGTATACAGATTGTATAATATGGACCAGGTGGGTGCCCAGCGGTATGCACGATATGGTAAACTCTGTTTTTCTGTTCCTCTGTTGGAACACACTACCAGAGTTTGTGCCAGAGATGTGAACATGTCTCCAGAATCTAGATTTTTTTTAATGAAAATATTTGTGTACTGAATATTCCCTTATGCTGAGAGAGACCCCCACACCTTAGATGAACATTAATAAGCAAATAATGTCAAAAATGCCATATATAAAAAATCTTATGTACTTCACCACAATTAAAACTTGCCTTAATGAATGTTATTCATGCTAATGTAATGAAACAAATCATAATAATAGTAAAACAATCCAGTATAAAAATAAATTATCTTGAGAGAGGTAGAGATTCGGCAACTTTGCCAAAGTTAGCCAAGAAATTCAATCACTATGAATTAATTAATCATGAATCGCTATAAATCAGCCCACTCTGCCTTAGGCCCACACGGAGCGGACGTGTTGCGGGCAGATTGCGGAAATGCTGCTGTGAAGAACCGCATGGCCAATTAGCCCGCAGCTGCCTTTCATTTAACAATGAAGACCGCACTATACAGTGCTTCATCATTGTTAATGGCCGAACGGCACCTTTAAACAGGGTCTGTTGCTGGTATGAGGTTTGGCTAGTTAGGTGGGGGCACAATATGCAAATGATTGTTGTTCTGGCCTGCAATCTCCTGCAGGTTATTTGACAGTAGACACAGACTATTAATCAGCTCTGACATACCCACTGCTCCAATCCCAGCGTTCTCCTGCCCCACAGGTGGGAGCCCTTCTTCTCCTCCTTTTCCACATCATCTACCATAATATCAATGAGAATATATCATCAGGAACATCCAGCTCCTCCTCCCTCTGCATCTTACTGACTCTTCTAGGAAGTAAAGGCAGCAAAAGGAATAAATAACACTGACGCAGAATAAGTCTCCCTGCACTCTCCCTCTCCAATATTCTTCTATTAATCATTTTCAGCAACACTCTCCCTAGCGCATGAACACTTGCCACATTTCTCCCTATGCTCAGCTCATAGGATAATGGTTTGAAGCACGCAGGATAGCTTTTATAGGGCTGTGACATCAAAGGGGATATCTTCGGATTGGCTGGCTGCTCGGCATTATAAGTGACCATCTTGCCTGAGCTGTTCTTAACAGCATTTAGAAATCACTAAGAAAATTGCTTTATGGCAGTTCCATGGTCCATAGACACCAAGATCAGGAAGGGCCCCTATGCTCTCTGACCTGTTCAGAGGTCATTTACAAGGAAGGAATAGATAAGCTTTGACAATCCCCTAATGTGAATGGTGGATCATGTCTTATCTGTAATTCTAACCCTGACTGTAATGATATCACCTCTGTGTATAAATAAGCAGGTAACTTCAGTAAAGTGATCTGTACATAGCAAGAAGTGGTGCATATTATGATTGCTAGTGGCCAGTGTGAAAACTGCTGGATTTTATTTTTTTTTTATTTAAATATAGATAGTGACATGGAACTTTTAAAACATCATCAAAAATTATTTAAAATTGTTTAACCATAAAAACGTGATTTAAATAATACGTTATTTTGTTACGACATATTCCCTTTAAGATATTGCATCAGGGGTCTAAAATCTTAAGGTCTGGTTTAGGGCCTGAAGAGTTAAAGGGTCTGGTCTGGAGGTTGAGAAATTCAGGGGTCTGTTAACATGTGAGTGCTTCACTGTTATTGTATTCATAAACCTACAAGGCCCCTTTACACTGTCAGATGTTTGGGCAGATTATTATTAGTGGTAATCTGCTGGTGTAAAGGTGCCGCTGATTACCTGATGGATGAGTGAAATGGACTTTCATCGGGTAATGAGCTTGTACATGTGGTCACCTAAATTGCTGCTTGCCTTCTAGACAGCCTCCGCTGACGGCAAACAACGATTCAGTATGGGAATGAGCGATGGCATTAGTAGTCATCCTCCTCATACTGTGGAGGAGATCGCTGCATATAAATGCAGTGGTCTCTCCTACTGATGAGCAGGCGGTGGTCAGGAAGGAACACTTCCATCCTAATAATCGTCAACTCCATTGGGCCATGTAAAGCTGGGTTCACATAACATTTTTGCCATCCATTTAAAGTACACAAAAAGTGTATACATTAATGGCTGTCTCAGACAGATGCCATACAGTGGCATCTGATACCTTAGAGTTCCATTGTAAAAAACAAACAAAAAAAAAACGTGTATGTAAACATACGGTATACATTTTTACCAGACTTTGCAAGATAGAAAAGTGTGGTGTGCTACTTATACATTAAACGGATGGCAAAAATGTGATAATATATAATAATGAGTAGGTGTCTCCAGCAGGGTCTTTTTCATGCATGGCTTGGGTTTACAGATTGTGGGTGTGTGTGGGTGTGTGTGTAGGGGTGTACCAGGGCTTCTTTTTAGCCCCAGCACGGTCCTGACATAGATATATAAATACTGATAGTAATGACAAATTATTTCATTATGATAAACTCCGTAGAAAATGTTGGGCAATCCCACTAATAACAGATGTGGATAACTAGCATGATACATTATATTCTGTATCTGGCACTGGACACTTAGGAAACTGTATCAATGTGCCTAATATTATGCATCTAAAAAAAATCTTAAAAACCCCATATGGCTTTCAGTCCAGCTACAGACTTTATAATAGAGTATTTCCTTCCATCTGTCCCCTACCTTATTAATAGACATTTGGTGGGTCAGCAAGAAGTAGGGGGCAGTCAGGTGGTAATATGACTGCAGGATCAGGGTGTATAGAGTTTGCTTGTAGTAGGTTGCCATGGAGACACATAGATCTGCATAGTACCTGTAGAAACAAAAGATAGGGGATTTTTATTAAAACTGCATGGATGCTTCTTTTTCATGTTGATGCATTTCATGATGATTGTGAAAATGTAACTGACAGAAAGTCCCAAGCAATTTTTTCAGATGTTTGATCTAGTTAATGTGAAACTGATAATAAAAGAAAAATCCAGAATACATTGCTCTTAAAATATCTCCAGAAGAATCTTATTCACAGCATCTGTCTCAGTTCTAGCAATTTGTTTCACGGGTGGGTCTGAAAAGCAGCTCTGCTGTACATGTTTGGGTTTCCGGATTTAGAGGGTGTCTGACTAAACAAAAATCAAAATTTTTCTTTAGCATTAACACTATATCTTGGATGAAAAGATAATATGAAGCAAGAATAAATGTCACAGACTATTGCAATCTACAGGAAGTGATGGAATACCCCCCCCAGAAGACCAAGGAGTGACAGAGGAGGTGCATACAGAAGCATATCTGTGTATTCTGCATGTGCTGTTGCCATCTTACCTCCTCGATGGCTCAGCAGTACACCAATCTGTCACCCATTCTCTAATGGTAATGAGATTATTCTTCTCATTCTGTCTCAATCGACAGTATGTGGACAAGTCAGCTACAGAAACAGGAAGCGTGAGTCCATGCTTATAATAAAAAAACCTGATTTTAATTATTTGTCAGGATAAATTGTAATACCAGTATTCATGTAAATTCAGAAACAGAGATTGTCTGTCTCCTTCTGCCATTACTAGTTCTCTTGGAGGAATATTCCAAGTGGCTGTCCACATTTGGTGTCCTTTTTTCATACCCTTCAGCCTGACCCACAGTGGTGAGCATACTTACCTGATCCCCCTGCTGGGTTCCAGCTCCATCATTCCCCCAGTTCCCAGGTGTACCCGTGTCAACATCCTCTTTTACGTGGGTCACACAACCACCACAGCCAATAACTAGCCATCGCAGTCACGTGTCATATCACTGGGTCATAAGGCACATGGGTGATACATAACCGTAGCAGGTAGTCACTGGCTCCAGTGATCATGTGACACACGTCGAATGTCAAACAAGATGTTGAAACCCGGGATCAGTGGTGCATGAGGTGAGAGATGAAGGTGGAGCCCAGAAGTGGGTATCAAGTAAGCATGCTCACCACTTCGGGTCTGGCCACTCTGGGGGCTCTGAAAAAACAGACACCAAAGGTGAAAACCTCTTTAAGACTAAAGCTGTCTGTACCAGAAACTGAATAGACACAATTGTTTACTATTTACTATTTATATAGTTGTAGAAAGTAGTCATATATATCCATTGGTATTCTCATCTTGTATTTTACTTTTTTGTGTATTCACATTCATAATGTTATTTTCATTTTTGATATTACAAATCTTAAAATGTGATTATTTAGGAAACAAATCCAACAAATGCATTAAATGAGCAAAGTATTTATGCCACAGACAATTATCAGAGACATACGCACTAACTGCTGAGCTGCCATATGTTCCTGTAAAACGTGTACCAGCATGGGTTATTTAGAGATGAATTCAGCCATTTATTAGACATAGGTACTTACTCCTTGTTTGATAACTGGGGTATTCATAGTCTTTAGATATAAAGACATCATTTGTAAAAAGATTTTAGTTCAGATATTGCCAAGCTGCCAGAACACTGCATGTCCCAGCATGTGTAATTAGTAGCCAATATTCATATGTGTAAAACTGTGGCATATTGTGAGTGGCGATGATTTGAATCAGTGTACATAGCAGAGTGAGTTCACAACAGGGGCAGACCAAGAGTGGTCTGGGTCAAGGGGCTCCAGTTTTCATTTACTAAAAAAACTAAGTTATCAGGGTACAATTTGGAGCCCAGGATTGGAATGAGGGAGATATGGTCAGGCCAAAGGGCAGTCTAGTCCTTTATGATGGTTTTGCATGGGGTGACTAGGGTAAATATATATGTTGTTGCCTATATTTTTTCTTTTTAATAAGATATTGTAGGGGCAACTAGTCTAAATGTGCACAGCCCCAGGACTACTGCAAAAGGTTAATTACTATTAACAGATTTAATACAATTTTTCTTGAGTCAAATGTGATTTCTTATGTGCATGCACTTAATACCACAATATGGACAACATATGGCAACATTTGGCAATCAGAGTGATATACAAGGTCCGCCCCTGGCTAGGTAGAGGTAGAGTCTGGTCTGAAGCAGCTTGGAGGAAATTCGTGTATGAGACACCTCTTGCACAGCTTGGCTCAAGTTTAAGGAAACCTAGTCTCTGAGCCTGCCACAAAGCACATGGGTGACACGTAACAGCAGCGGTCAGTCATTGGCTGATGCTGAATCCCGGGATCAGTGGTGCACGAGGGAGAGAGATAGAGGGGGAGCCCAGAGGTGAGTATCAAGTAAGTATGCTGAACACCTCAGGTCTGGCCAAGGGCTCCAACAGTTTTCACTTGCTTAAAAAACATTTGGCAAACTAGGTTGTCAGGGTGATAGACAAGGTCTGCCCCTGGCTAGATAGAGGTAGAGTCTAGTCTGAAGCAGTTTGGAGGAAAAACATGTATGAGACACCTCCTGCACATCTTGGCCCAAGTTTAAGGAACTCTAGTCTCTGAGCCTACAACTGCCCAGAAAGTACATGGGTGACACATAACTGCAGTGGCCAGTCATTGGCTCTGATGATCACGTGATCCATGTCAAATGTCAAACAAGATGTTGAAACCTAGGATCAATGCTGCACAACGGAGAAAGATGGAGAGGGAGCCCAGTGGTGGGTATAAAGTAGGCATGCTCACCACTTTGGGTATGGCCAAGGGCTCCAACAGTTTTCACTAACTTAAAAAACATTTGGCAAACTAGGTTGTTAGAGAGATAGACAAGGTCTGCCCCTGGATAGATAGAGGTAGAGTCTAGTCTGAAGCAGCTTGGAGGAAATATGTGTATGAGACACCTCCTGCACAGCTTGGCCCAAGTTTAAGGAACACTAGTCTCTGCGCTTACAACTGCCCAGAAAGCAGCCATATTACCAGAGTATGCCGGAGAGAAAATTATTAGAATGTCTAGAACCCACAAGACTGTGCACTAGACAGTAAAGTATTATGCTTATTTATGGCAGAAAGGCCTTTGAAACAGCGGTTGCTGTCCGCTGACATTCTCCTGCTTACCGCTGCGGTCCTGGGCTCCGTGTTCAGCGGTGATCTGCTGCTGGTGATCTGCACTGTCCTTACAGGCATCGTCTGTCCTGGAATCTGCTCCATGATTTCCTTGTTCCCGGCGCACATCACTTCATGTGATTTATGGGTTAGCACTGTGCTGCTCAAACCTATCCCTCCTGAACCTGTATAAGTGGCTCGGCTTCCTTCCCAAGTGCTTGAGCATCAAGATCCTTGCATCCTGCAAAAGTTTGCTGATTTCTTTGCTTGTATTCCTGTTTACCTGACCCATGCTTGTCTTCTGGACTCAACTACCTGTTTGATCCCTGCCTGCTTGCCTTGACTCTTCTGTTGCCGACCCAGATTGCCTGACCTATAACTGTGCAACCTGCCCTGACCTATTGCTTGTTTGACTTCACCTGTGCCTCATCCTTTGTTCCTGCAGTGTTACTTCTGGTTACAACTTGGCCTGCTGACTATCTGTTGCTCTGGTACCCTCTGCCTTGTGTGCCTATCCTCCTCAAGAGGTAGTGACCTAGTGTTCCCCTTGGGAAAGTCTATCCCCGCCATCAGGGGTAGTGTGAAGAATGAGGGGTTCACTTAGACAACACCCTTAGAGGAGGTTGGTAACATGGCACAGTCGGTTCACACCAGCTGGTTCGTGACAGCCTAGCTGCTGTAAAAGGAAATATTACAAAAGCATCCCCCGTACTTTGAGATGGATTGTCCACCCATATTTCAGTTCTGCACCCCTCAATCTGGGAGCTGGAGAAGGACTTAACAAGAGCCTTATTGCAAGCCTGTCGACAGTAGTGTGTCTTTAGAGACAGGGAGTACTATAGCCACCATCATTGTTGCTGTCCATTCACTGCTGCTAGGAGAGTATTGCATATATTTTGGAACTGTGCCTTGGTACTACTGGTATTACAATCTCTACAATCTCCATCAACCTACTAAAAAGAGACTTTATTTACTGCTACAAATAGTGGGCATGGATACATTGAGCCAACTTACCGGTTTGGCTTAGGGCTAAACTTAAAGACATCATCATGGAGATTCACTGGCATTAACCCTTTAAACCCTATACAAGGAACTGTACTTTGGTTCAGGTTACCAACCATATAACAACCTCCTGGAATAGTTGGCAGCCGACCCAAAGGAGACTGAGACACTGGTGCTAAGCACCAAGACCCCATATAATATACACAGTCAGAAGCAGGTAGAGGTTAGGGCAGGCTGAATTTGAGCATATGCATGAAACTGGTCTGAGTTCGGGGCGGGCAACAATGGTCCAATATGGTAGACAGGGTAAAGTCAGGGCAGGCAGCAATCTGATTCAGGCAGAGGTACAGTACATGGGAAAGAAAACAGAAAGCATACCTTCGCTGGAACACTATCATGCAAAGAACCTAAAGCTCAGGCACCCTCCTACTGGGGAAGCAATGTGGACAATCACAATGATTAGTAAGTGCCCTATATTAATTTCTCTGCATAATAAATGCTATTTGTTGAAGGGAGTAGTTTGGTGTCCTATGACATTCTACAGTGAACTCTGGGAGATTGGCTAATGTACTACTGAGTATAACATGTAACATAATTGCCTCAGTCATTTGACTTATTGATTGTGAAATGACTAGAAATATCACTGACGAAATGCAAAACTTTGTAACAAAAAATTAAAAATCAGGAGTCATTCAAGTGTCATATAACAAACAGGAATATAGATATACTGTAATACATAAAAAACGCTCCAAGCAGTAGTGACACACTTTTCATTGATCTGCAAAGAATATAATCAACTCCAGATTTGCGTTAAATTTTCACTGTGTCTGCTTTGTTTAAATGCTGTAAGTCTCTGGCATTGACAATAGAAAACAGCTGTCATTGTGTTATTGCCCTTTTCACAAGACAATAAAGATTAAAATTCACCCTGGAGGTATTTGCTTTATACACAGTAACTAAGATCTGAGATGTTGCACAGCCTTGCATTTCCTGTTAGTAATGCCACAACCAGAGGCTGATTGGGAACCAGAAAGCTGAAAGAATGCTTCATAACTCCTCCAGTGTTGTGGGGGACAATTTATCCCCCTTCCTTACAAGGGCATCTTTTTAGTTGTAGCAATGGGCCTATCTAACTGCAAATAACGGATTCATTTTTGAGCCAACCTACATGTATTTGATATTATTTTTCACAAGACACCTCAGACCTTATTTTTGTGCCATTAGATGATGGATATAATATATATATATATTTTAATAATATTTTTACTTTCTTAGCATTTTTTTTGTTACAAAAGGTTTCAAGACAAATCATTTCTAATACCATTACCATACGCTTGTACCCTGAAAATGGATGCTATTTATGTAATTTATCTACTGGCTGGGACGGCCGCAAGACTTCAAAAGACTGGAGTGTATTTTGGCGGTCTAGTTTTTTATTGCTGTACAGCTCCAAAACATTACAAGCACCTTCAAAGTTTTTTATGTTGTTCCCCTAACGTCTTGGGGAAATTTGGACATTTTAAGGGTTGGGTTTTTTAAAACTTTTTTTTTTATAAATGAAAAAAATATGCATGCATTTGTATATTTTAGGCAGAAAAAAAAACCTGCTATACAAAATATAGCTAAAACGAATACCTAGATTTTTAAAATAAAAAACGTGTGTATGTTTGCATATTTTACACACACAAATTCCACTATACTATTGGTAAAACTAATAAACATAATAAATATATTTTTTTTATTTTCTGTATTTCTCTTTTTATTATTATTTTTTTCAGGAAGGGGTTAATTCACAGCCTGCAGGTGGTGCTCTTACATAAGGAAAAGCGCTCCCTGACGGCTTTTACATTTAACACTGTGATAGATCCTTGCAGCAGGGTGCTGCAAGGAACTATCACAGCCAGACCACTCCTGCTAACTTCAGGAGTTCTCCCTGTGACCACAGCTGTCTAATGACAGTGCAGTCACAACGATCTGCACAGGCCGCCGGCAGATCACAATGTAACCCGGCGCTTTTATACGCCGCAGGAGCCTACCGCCGCAATGTATAAAGTTGTGTGGCAGTAGACAAAAGGTTAAAGGACTTCTCCATCCCCACCTTTTTAACAAATTTTGTCCTTCTCCCATACCTGTGGAGGGAAGTATGCTTAATGGCTCCCTACTACTCTGTTCTGACTCTTTTGGTCCATCGCTGCAATCACTGGCCCCAGTCCCTGCTTGTAAACTTGCAGAACGGATGGGAGTCACATGTGCCACTGCAGTCAATGACTAGCAGCAACGGTGAAGTGTCCCCCAAACAGCATGTGACCCAATGATGTGCCAAATGGGGGAAATTGTTATTCAATTCATTATGCAATTGATTGAGTACTCCATATACAAGGAAGAAATGTGGGGCGTTCAGCAGCAGTGATGTTTTTTGTAGTGTGGGGCAGGCAGCAGTGAAGCATTCAGTGAAGCTGAATGCCACCAGCCTGCATGTCCTTGCTCCACAGCCAGAGTCCATCCCAACCGGTTTACAGGCGCTGTTTAGCAGAGAAACAGAGAAGGGCACACAATAGGGTAATAACATTTAAAACCACTAAAATGTGTCTCCTAATTGGAGGCTCACCTTAAAGAGATGTGCTATTGGATAGGCAAAACACTACTGTAGGCTCATCGGAAAGGGAATGTTTCCTCTCTAGTGGTTCACGGTCGGTCTGCAGCCATGGATGTATATCCTCAGGTGAGTACGCCTGGATCCTCATGGGGAAATGCCAAGTAATAGGTAGGTAAACCTACTACCTACTACTTGGCAGTGTCCGTACCAAGGCAGAGGAGGAGAGAAGAGAGTCATTCTCCTTCTCCTCTGCACAACTACCCTGCATGATTGGTGGTGAGTACCTGCGGGAACTGCAGCTCTGCCTCCTCCATCGATCAGCTTACTCTCGCCTGGCCACGTGAGACATTGCTATTAGGAAGGAAGAAGGGAGGGAGTGTAACTGGCCTTCCATTGCCCCTGAATGCTGTGCTATCCTCTGGACCATCTCCACATAATGTTCCTAGGTGAGTGACAGACAGAATATGAAGGGGAGCTTTGGGTCCGACCTGGGCACTAAATATGTTTGAAATATGATTAGAATTCCCCTCATTCACAGGAATGCACCCATGTACTGCAGTACATGGATGTATTTTTAAGGATGAAGAGGGTTATAGTCACATTTAGTATAAACACTCTCCAGGGACTATACCGTACTTGGCCTAAGTGTTTATATTAAATGTGATTATAACCCCTCTCATCCATAGGATCTGGATGCATTCTTAAGGATGAAAAAAATATAGTCACAAAACATAACAATGCATTGTCTGCAGATCCCCCCCCATAACAATGCATCATCCGTTGATCCCCCCATAACAGTGCATCATCTGCAGACCCCCCTTCCATAACAGTGCATCAGCAGCAAATCCCCCATAAGAGTGTGTCAGCAGCAGAAAAGAAACACTACTTGTAGACAGTCCTGCCATTCCAGGACCATAGCTCCTGTTCCAGCTGTGGCTTCAAAATTACCCTGCTTTGGATAATATGTAGATTCACAGTAATGGCAAATGTTGTTGGGGAACCAGAGGAACTCAGCAGTTTGACAAATCACATCTGTAGTATGGTACTGGCTGGGACAGATTCTTCAAAGCTTTACAATGCAACATGTAGTAAGCATCCCCTATTATCCTGGTCACATGCAGTGACCTGTGGTTCACTGTTACATGGGTTAAATTATCTTCTGTGCATTCCTGTATCCCAAGAGCTGTGTATGGGGAATAGAGAGTTAATTTTCCTGCCCCTTAGAGACAATAGTTGGGTGTGGACTGATCAGGGCTCCCTCAACAGTATTATACAATGACATTATATATAGTGACACTGTAGGAAATGGACGGAACAGCTTCCGGGCCTAGTCTGAGAGTGTGATCTAGACTAACAGCAGGGGTGGGTTATACATGGGAGGAGGGGGTTGCGAATAAGTTACTGAGGGGGTGGGGCCCATTCAAACATTTTCTGTGGGACCCAGTCATTTCTAGTTATGCCACTGGTGCAAGGTAAAGCATGTATTGAAGCTGTTGACTTCACTGCTTTTGGTGAGGGAGAAGTTTCAGGCACCCTGCCATACTACTAAGACAAACTGGTCAACTTTTACAGACCACACATAGTAGTGGGGTATTGTAGTGCTATACTGAAAGCGAGGTTTCATTGTGAGAGAGACTTTGCACCCCTTGGCTGAAACTGGAAGTATGTTTGAACTATTTGGAAAGAGACTCGGAGAATAATTTATTGTACTGCCAACGGTATATCCCCATATACGGCTTTGGGAAAAATGTGCATGTAACCTGGAAGCAAGTGTCTGTGTGTGTCCTTTGCTCAAATTTCCTCAGTAAAGTACAGTGGGCTTGTTATCCCCAAAGCCGAACTCCTTATTGCCATACCATTGCCCTTATTGCTGGTACGCCTAAGGAGTCCTTCCTTGCACCCCAAAACCCGCTGATACCAAGAGCACCCCTCCTAATATCAGGAAGGAGTCCCATAATTGCACGGCCCAGCGAACTCCAGAGTGAGGACTGCTACCTTAACTACTACTACTCCAATCCTATCCACATCACCACCACCCTTCTTATCCTTTCCCTTTCTGGGCTCGCTACACATTCACTAGACTAATCATTTGAAATGATATCATTGTTTATTTGAGATTTCTGGTGGAGTTTGGCATGTGATTTTAAAGACTCCTGGGTCGCCTATAGCATTCACTATTGGTATTCAAGTCCCCTATGAGGGGTGTAGTTATAACCCAGCAACGGGTCTCAGTATGCTGTGTTTCAGATTCTGGGTGTCTGGTTTTGTCCTACAAATCTCTTTGGAAAGAAGGAGAGTAGAAGGTTCATTCAGCAAACTCTCCTCTAAGCAGTATTTTCCCCCTCCAAGACATGTACAGCAATACAAGACTCAGGGATTTTCAAATCTAGAGGTCTAGGGACCCCAAGCTGATCCAGAAATGGAGGTGAGGCATTCAGCAGAAGCCATGGCACCTAAAGGGTGAGATCGATTAATCTGCCATAGCATCGAAAGAGTTGCAACAGAAGTTAGGTCAATTATTATGCCTCCATGCAGCATTTTAAGCACTTCTCATGCATTCCCAATTACTGTACATAAAATATACATTATAGTTTGTAGGATTAGCCATACCCCCTAATTTAAAGGGGTATTCTGGTTGTTAGAAGTTATCCACTATTCACAGAATAGGGGATAACTATCAAATCGGCGGGGGTCCTACCGCTGCGGTAGGACCCCCACCGGGAGCTCCGGAGTACTCTCTAATTCTCAAAGAAATGAATGGAGCAGCCGCACGCATGTCCGTAAATTTGAGAATACAAACTAACCTGAAAGACCTGATCTAGTGACTCCAACAATTGGGCTAGTCATAAAGATAGCACTGTCATCAGTTTCATCTAAGCTTTCAATCTTTTCATCAAACAAAACTATTTTCCTGTTCATATTTGTCATATATCTCCTGTCCTCTAGACCAGGTTCATAACTAATGCTCTATTCGCTCAGCTTGGCCAAGTACTTGGTGACTAACCTGCTATGAAAACATCAGTGCTTGCCAGGTTGCTTTGTCAGTGCTGACAATGGCATCAGTGTTCATCTCCACCTTGGTTGTATTTTTATATAAAGGCTAATGTTTTTTTGATATCAGGACAAGTTCTGCAGATGAACAGTATGTTGTTTAAAGTCATATAATTAAAGGAAATTTTATAGTGATTCATTACTCTGTCATTATTTTTCCCATCCAAATTACGTAAATGATTTACAGGTCTGACGTTTTCTAAAGATGTAGTTTTGTAGTTTAATTGTTCTTTCTTAATTATTTCCTGACATAACTGGGCCCACACATGTACCGGATTAAAAGGTAACACTGATGTGTCCGCAGCTCTGCTGCCTGGCAATGACTCAAGTAACAGGTCAAAGCTAATTTGTTTAAATCACATTTCTTCACAGACGCAAGTAATTTCATCAATTTATATCTTCCTGACCTATGCTCAGTGACTCATACAGTGTGTGAAGAAACAAATGAAATACCTGGCACTTTACAGCATAAGACAATAAAATATCATCATCATATAAAATAGTACTGAGCAGGACAACAATTATACACTCACTGCGAAAAAATTCTAGTTTTCCTAATTTGTTTTTGACAATTTGACGTATAAAAGAAATAAAAATGTTTGAACAAAATCACCATATTTGTCATTGATCTGCACAGTGTGGAGAAAAGTAGGAACAGTTATGTTGTACTAAGGGCAAATAATAATGTTAAAGGGGTTGTCTCACAAGGAAAACCTTTGTTAATAGACCTCATAGACGCAAAGACAGAAAAGAGACCCACTATTTAAGTGTAGCTCCCATTTTGGGAGACCCAGTTAATCCATACATTACATGGTTGGCCATACATTTGAATGTTCAGAATAAAATACTACATTTTTCCTGCAGCAAAATGAATGACCATCTGTACCTTCTACCGGTGATAACAGCTGGTTTCCGTGATTAAAAAGGCAAGCTTCTATTTAAAGGAAGAGGTTGTGTTTTTAAAAACTCTTTGGGCAGCCATCGTTATGACGCAGTGCATCCAACCAGATCTTGCTTGGAGGATAACAGGAGGGTCTTCCTCTTCCAGGTACCGATTTGGTAAATTTCTACTTGGACATTCAGACCCTGTGACACTTGAAATTTAGCTCTGGGGGGCCTCCCATTTCTCTGAGATGTTACTCCTTATTTGGAGTCCACTTGTCGTACATTCAGTTGACTGGACATCATTTGAAAAGATACACCCCTGTCTATATAAGGTCTTACAGCTGACAATGCATATCAGAGCAAAAACCAAGCCATGAGGAGTAAAGAACTGCCTTTTGAGCTCAGGGACAGAAATATGTGGAGGCACAGAACTGGAGAAGGGTACGAAAAATTTCTGCTACACTGAAAGTTCCCAAGAGCACAGTGGTCACAATAATTCTTAACTGGAAGAAATTTGGAACAACCAGGACTCTTCCTAGAGCTGGCTGTCCCACCAGTAATTATGGGAGAAGGGTCTTGGTAAGAGAGGTGACCAAAAACCCAATAGTCTCTTTTACTGAGCTCTGAAGATCCTTTGTGCAGATGGGAGAAACCTCAAAAAGCTCAACCATCATAGCAGCATTCCACAAATCTGGGCTTTATGGGCTTTATCAGTGGCCAGAAATAAATCTCTCCTCAGTAAAAGACACATAAAAGCCCTCCTCAATGCTACACTAGGTCCCCCGGACACCATCAAGGTGTCACCATGTGTTGCAGCTCTCTGGAAAGGATGGTAAGGCATTTTGCACCCCAATGGGAAATAAGTACAGAGAGTCAGAGTGTGTAGTTAACTAGTGTGGTTCTCTACTGGAGGAATTCAGGTGCAAAACAATACAGGCGAGGCATAGGGCTGTCCATAGGGCGCTCCTCCTTAGCAGAAGAAGGGTTTGATGCTGGGGAAGACCTGAGCTAGCTGTCCCTCTCTCTCTCTCTCTCTCTCTCTCTCTCTCTCAGAAGGCCCACCAAACTAAGTAATTATGGGAGAAGTGTCTTGGTAAGAGAGGTGACCAACTCAATAGTCTCTCTGGCCAATGGCTGGAGGCCCATGGTCTGTAGCTCAGTAGTCCAGGTGGCTCCTTGGTCACAGAGCTGGTGACCCATGGTCTGTGACGCAGCATCCCCATATCAGCATCTTCTTCCAGTCACTCATGCAGGCTGGCATGAGTCTCCCCCTCCAAGTACTGCTCCCTAACTGCAGAACACGAGAGGCTCTGACTGCTCTCCTCACATTATTACCACTCCCAACTGTCATAGACTTACATTACAGTTTCAATGATAGTCAATGGCAATGGCACAGCAGTTTTTCCAGATAAAAACAGGTTTTCAGACATAGCAACATAGCTAAGGCTACTTTCACATCTGCACTTCTTCTTTCCGCTATTGAGATCTGTCACAGGATCTCAATAGCGGTGAAAATGTTTCAGTTTTGTTCCCATTTATTGTCAATGGGGACAAAACTGAACTGAACGGAATGCAGCGTTTCTGAGTGCATCCTGGTTAGTTGCCCATAGAAACCAATCAGATTTCACCTTTCATTGTTGACAGCTTCTTTGGAAAATAAAAGATGGAATCTGATTGGTTGCCATGGGCAACTAAGCCGGTTCTACTTTACACCAGTTTGATAAATCTCTCCTAATGTTTAATGTCCTAATGCCTAAGCACACAGCCAAGACAACATAGGAGTAACTTAGGGACAACTCTATGAATGTCCTTGAGTGGGCCAGCCAGAACTCTGACTTGAACCCAATCGACCATCTTTAGATAAACCTGAAAATGGCTGTGCACATATAGTCCCCTTCTAACCTGATAGAGCTTGAGAGGATCTGCAGAGAAGATCCCCATATTCTGTTGTGCAAACCTTACCTAAGAATACTGGAGGCTGATATTCATGCCAAAGGTGCTCCAACTAAGTAATGCGTCTGAATACTTATATCAAAGCAATATTTTAGTTTTACCCTTTTCAATAATTAGCAAAGATCTTGAACATCCTGTTTCACTTTCTCAATATGGGGTACTGAGTGCAGAATGATGGGGAAAAACTTGAATTGCTTTTAATTTTAGCACAAGGTCGCAACATAATAAAATGTTAAAAAAGTGAAAGGGTCTGAAGACTTTCTGAACACACTGTATTGCAGTTATGAAAGCCCCAATGTACACCCATTTATTACTATATATGCATACATTTGTTAAAGTGGTTTTCTGGGGTGAATTATAAAAAATAAAAAAGGTCAGAAAATGTTAAATAAAATAATTACTCACCCCATGATCCCTGCTACTGCCATTCAAATGCTGCTCTAGTCCCCACTGCTCTCCACATCCTTTCCTGGCTCGAGACACTGGAAACTTCAAGAATGGCTGAGGCAAGTCACTGCTAACACTAGTGACTTGAGGTTATAGGAGTCCCAATTACAGGTAATAACTGCCTTATGTGGTGGCACTTGTCACTGGCAGTGCTGATCTGGGTTTGGTAAGACCCAACAGCTTTGCTATCTGCAGATCTCGTGGTCACCTGGTCCAACTGATGCGGCATTAGCATCTCCATCTTTATTGAGAGCTGAGAGCTTTATTGAGAGCTCAGCAGGCCTGGAGTGAGGATGTGCATGTGTGAGCTCCTGAAAAGTAGATCCAGGGAACATCTATCTCTGAGACTGAAAACTGCCTGAGATCAACTGAACTGAAAGCCTATCCCTGAGGGAAAGAAAGAACAGACATTTTAGATGGTTGAGAACCACTTTCAAGGCCATGCTGGAAAGACAGCAAGGTAGGCATATTTATGGCAAAAAACTTTACTGTTTGTGGAAAGGGTATATTGCTTTGGTGTCCACCCTGCTTTGTAGATGGACTTACCATCTGAATTTACGATCTGGACCCCACAACCTACGCATTGCAAAAAGAGTTAATGAAAACAGAATTGCATGTGTGGTTATTTGGGATGATCAGGGAAGACTCATGGAGGATTACTAACATCATTGCTACTGCCTATACACAGCTAAAGGGAAAAGCCTACTCTGTGAAATACCTCTGAACTTTGCCTATTGCTGCTATATGTACTGCAACTCCCATCATCTGTTCACTAAAGAGAAACCTTATTAATAATTAAACAGATCTGGTCAGTGACTCCATCATCATGCTCCAGACCCTACCTACTTTTGCCCTTTTTCCTTGCACCCATCTACCTAACATCAAGGGCACCCCAGTCACCACCAGGCAGGAGCCTCTGAATGTCCATGGTGTGCCTGAGGGAAAGAAAGGGTGCACCCCTCCATCATTGCACACAGGGATTGGCCACTGTAAAGATTTCGGCCACCCTCATTGCCACCACCACCACTCCAATTCTCTCTAGCTAGAGCTATGGAGTCTCCCCCTAAGGTCCAGGTCACTGTAGTACGGTTTATAAACTTTTGTCTCCTCTGAGTCACCAGCTGTTTCTGTAAGCTGGGCAGCCAACCTGCTCATGTAAGATTGTAGGAACATTACTGCAGCTATTCCAAAAGACGTCGCTGCAGACTAGGGACCCATACTACCAACTGTAAAAATGGTGGGTTGTCATTAAAGAGTTAATATTTCCCTTTACTACTGTGATAAGATCAATATGTAGCTGAATATTTATTTAATATGGATTTGTTCCCTTGCTCTAAAATAATCCAATATGTCACTTTAAATAGTGAATACTCCAGTGCTTGACCTATAAATAATTCACTCTGAATAAACATTGTACAAACCCCGGGACAGAATCTGATTTCATTGGAGAGAAGCATGCCTGTACCTTTTGAAGTTTTGCTTTGGCAGCAATAAGTAGTAAGTAATACATCTTTTGCAATAATAATACATTTTCTGCGCACAATAAATATGTCTTATCTACAGCTCAGAACATTTAACCAATTGAAGTACCGGTAAACTTATTAATGGAAGCATAAGATGGGTTGTTCAGTGTACTGCTTTGAGTGATACTGAGGAGTGATATTAATTGCTATGCAGGAATTCTTTGAATATTTTTCAGCTACAATGGATAACTATAAATAATCCGGAATTTCATAGAGCACAAGATGGATTTGGAAGTGCTAATTAATTTTCCTTCAATGAACGTTATGTTATAAACTTACATGACTCCTATCCAGCGGTGTCTATCTTTCCGCTCAGCAACAACTATTCCGGCCTGTCTACAGTGCTGGAGGAGATCAGGAGCAGCATGGTTGAAGAAGAGATAGCGTGCGCAACAGTCACATGACCACTCTCTTAAAGCGGTTGACCGCGTTTGCTATATTGATGACCTATCCTCATGATTAAGCTTGAGCGAATCGATTTGTTTGAAAACTTTGTTTAGAATATACCCTCAGTAGCGCAATAAAATGTATTGGCTTAGCTGAGGCCTTCTTCTCACGGCTTGTGTCTGTGTCTTTGACGGCTTCAGATTTTGAAACAGTACTTTATGCGAACTGTAACGTTACAGGCATGAGACTAAGCAAGCCTCACTTGTGGCGAGAAGAACAAGGCCCCAGTGGAGCCAATACAATTTATTGTGGTACGGAGCCCATATTCTAAACGAAGTTTAGGATAGAGCAATCCGAACTCGATTTGCTCGAGCCTACTCAAGATAAGTAATCAATATCAGATCTGCAGGGGGCCCCTCCCCCCCGATCAGCTGTTTGAACAGGCCTCAATGCTCATATGAGCGTTGTGTTTTGTTCTGTTTACCTGCTCACCATCTCTGTTTACCTGCTCACTTCAATGAGATGGCTCCGTCCTATTTACTTGAAGCTGCTGTGATGTCAATGGTGAACAGGTAAACAGAGAAGAGAACAAATCACTGGTACGAGTGCTGCATTCTCTTCAAAGTGCTGATTGACGGCAGTGTCGGGCCCCTGTTGATCTAATATTGATGGAGGATAAGTTATCAGTATAGCAAAAATGACCAGTCAAGCTCTGGCTGGTCGGCCAGTCTGAGACTTGAATATATGTCATAGTAAGCTGCCAGCCAATAGAAAATAAAAAACTGTACTGGCAAGAGCTGTGCCAGTACTGTGGATCCCAGCCTGGAAATGGCCATAGGAGGAGGCGGGAGGAAGAAGAGACAACATAGAGAAAGTGTACTGTGTTCAGTTCTGCTTCTGGGCCCCTTCTGAGCTTGGGCCCCGAAGCAGTCGCTGCCCCTGCTTTCCCAATAGTTATGCCACTGGTACAACTTGTTCCATAAAAAGAAAACAAGCTCTCATACAAATTCGTGAATAGAAAAACAAAAAAGGAAAGGCTATTGAAAGGCAAGGAGGAAAAAATATGAAAATTGTTTAATGGGTTAATAATGCTGAATGGGAGCCAATATTTTTTAATCAGTTAATAATTCTAAATGCTATGTTAAGACAGTGACAAGTGGAAATTATTTTTAAATGGCAGCAGAACTTCTGATATGATGATTGAGATGATAATTTGCTCCATGAAGATTAGAATGAACACACTTAGGTCATGGGTAAAAAAACGTACTAATGAAGAATTACATTTCTGTTCATTGCTCTCAGCAGATTCTGTCAGCTAGCTTGATGATGCATATTTGCTTATAATTATGGAGCCAACATCAATTTTTCACATTGCAATTTAATGGTAACAGTGTTTGCCATTCTGTCAGACATACAAACATAATCCTGACCTTATTACTTCACAGACAACACACTGTACTATGGTGTAACACTCATTCCATCAGTCCTACGGTTCCATCAATGATCTAGTGTGAATGTTCTCCTGGGCATTCATATAACCTGATGCTGATACTGTATGCCCTTGGTGCATTCACTGACGACATGGAATTCTATCAGCTCTTCTGAGGATCTATATGTAACTTTTTGTCTCTATGGTTTTACTAGAGTATTTATTAGTAAGTATCTGTTTCACTTTCTTCATTGTGGTTATGCCTTTTGACTAGCGTCTCTGACCTCAATATGTTATATATGTATATTAGCTGCGAATTACATCAGGACCATATTAAAATGCAGTCTGGTCGCTAACCCACAGCGAAGTCCACATCCCTGTACAGAGGTTAGGGTTTGGCTGAACATTGATCTGGTTACTTGGCACAGGGGTTCCACAACCATTGTCCATACACATGTCTCTAACAGTGCACTTTTAACTTAATAACAAGGACTTACACTGAGTTTCCATCTCAACTTACACTACACTTCTCTGTTATGGGGCTGGCATATAGGTTGAGGTCTCGTTCTGTATTGTGACTTCAGATTGCAGCGGTCTATCCAGTTCTCGCACACTGCACAGTTCTTTATCTCTGAATTGAGCAGGACACACTTGCTGGCTAGCTTTCTTTACCTAAGTCTGTAGGCACCTCTATTTCCTTGTCCTACAAAGTAGGACCTTTAACTGTGTAGGCTCAAACACCTTCCCCTGTTGTCTCCTGATCTTTGGTCCCACCTCCCTCTTCTGGACACTGCTGAAACACAATAAAAATAAAGTGTAGCAGACTCTGCATGCTTGGTAAGTGCAGTTTCCCTAGTTGCCACACGTTGACTTCATCCTATTTCTGTGAGTATAGTTAAAGGGGTTGTCTCTCTTCAGTAAGTGGCATTTATCATGTAGAGAAAGTTAATACAAGGCACTTACTAATATATTGTTACTATCCATATTACCTCCTTTGCTGGCTGGATTCATTTTTCCATCACACTATACACTGTTCGCTTCCATGGTTACGACCAGTGGTGGACGTGCTTGCACAATATAGGAAAAAACACTAGCCTATGACCTCCATGGTCCCGGCCACCAGAGAGAGCGATGCTTTTTCCTATAGTTTGCAAGCACGACCACCACTGATGGATTGCAGGGTGGTCTGTAACCATGGAAATGAGCAGTGTATAATGTGATGGAAAAATTAATCCAGCCAGCAAAGGAGGCAATATGGACAATCACAATACATTAGTAGCTTGTATTCACTTTTTGTACATGATAAATGCAACTTACTGAAGTGAGACAACCCCTTTAATGACCTCTTCATCAGAGATCTACCTTTCTGGAACTTTTCCTAATGAGCCCAGTAGTAAGTCTATCTCTATCTACTATCTCAAAATTGTTTCAGCTCTAACAACAGGAACTGTGGGTTATGATGTGGTCCAGTCTTCTACTTATCAGCATGCATCTCATTTGTACATAAAGGAAAAAACTTTTTTTATTATTAACAGACCATATTTTTCACTCCATAAGACACAGGGTTTTTCCCTGAAAAGTAGGGAGAAAATGGCATCTTTTGAAGTGAATACCCTTACCATGCCAATTCCATTATGAAAGCATTCATTAGTACACAGTAGGACCAGGGAGCTGTGAATATAGCGCTCCTGGTGCTGCCTTTACTCATTGCTCCCTGGTCTTCTCTGGGTAGATTGGGGGTCTGATCTGAGGTCTGATGAGGACTGGGGTCTTATTTTGGGCCTGATAAAGATGTAGGGTCTTATCTGAGGTGTGATGAAGATTGGGGGTCTGATCTGAGGTCTGATGAGGATTTGGTGTCTGATGAAGTTTGGGGGTCTGATTTGAAATCTGATGAAGATTGGGGGTCTGATGAAAAATATTTTTTTCTTATGTTCCTCCTCTAAAACCAAAGTGTGTCTTACAGAGTGAAAAATATAGTAAGTATTGTGTCACATAAGCTTGTCATAGCGATTAGATTTATGTCAGAGAGAGCCCCTGTTTTCTGCAGTATCTGCTGAATACTAATGTGTATGGAGAGCTCCCAACTCTTCTCCAATGGCAGATGTTGGATAAGAGCCCAATCCTTTTGTTCTTGGGGACATAAGCTTATGTAGTCAATTCCCATTTAAAATACTTGCATGCCGAGCTAAGCATACTTGTGTATTGGGGGATCAGGAGAAACAGCTGTCAGCCAAATAAGTGGTTGGTCAACAGACGAACAGGCCAACATCTCATGTGTATGGCCAACTTTAGAAATCTTGTGTTTAACAATATATTATGTCCCCTTCAGAACCTTGTGTTTTTTTTTTTTGCAGAACAAGTTGCACTCTCTAATAGAACCATTTAATATTGCACATGATGTAGTGGGAAACTGGAAAAAAAATTCCAAATCAGGTAAAATTGGAAAATAATGCAATTCTCCCATAGTCCTCAGGAAGTACAACGTGAAACACATGTTGGAGTTGTTTTAAGGCGCCATACTGGGTCTATATTACTGTGTGCAGCTTTGTGTGTATGTCCTACTTTACTTGATTATATCTTGATGCTATTATTGTGCCATTTTTAGTAACATAGTTTATAAGGGAGAAAAAAGACATCTGTCCATCCATTTTGGCCTGTTATCCTACAGGTTGATCCAGAGGAAGGCAAAAAACCCCTGTGAGGTAGAAGCCAATTTTCCCCACTTTAGGGAAAAAAATTGCTTTTCGACTCCAATCAGGAAATCAGAATTACTCCCTGGATCAAAGACCCCTCTCTAGTAACTATAATCTGTAATATTATTACCCTCCAAAAATACATCTAGGCCTCTCTTGAACTCTTTTAGTGAACTTACCATCACCACCTCCTCAGGCAGAGAGTTCCATAGTCTCACTACTCTTACCGTAAAGAATCCTCTTCTATGTTTGTGTACAAACCTTCTTTCCTCCAGACGCAGAGGATGTCCCCTCGTCACAGTCACAGTCCTGGGGATAAATAGATCATGGGAGAGATCTCTGTACTGACCTCTGATATATTTATACATAGTTATTAGATCTCCCCTCAGGCGTCTTTTTTCTAAAGTGAATAAGCCTAATTTTGATAATCTTTCTGGGTACTGTAGTCCACCCATTCCAGTTATTACTTTAGTTGCCCTCCTCTGAACCCTCTCCAGCTCTGCTATGTCTGCCTTGTTCACAGGAGCCCAGAACTGTACACAGTACTCCATGTGTGGTCTGACTAGTGATTTGTAAAGTGGCAGGACTATGTTCTCATCACGGGCATTTATGCCTCTTTTGATGCAACCCATTATCTTATTGGCCTTGGCAGCAGCTGTCTGACACTGGTTTATACAGCTTAGTTTGCTGTTTCACTAAAATTCCTAGGTCCTTTTCCATGTCAGAGTTATCTAATATTTTACCATTTAGTATGTACTGGTGACTTGCAGTATTCCTTCCCATATGCATGTCCTTACATTTGTCAGTGTTAAACCTCATCTGCCAATTCTCTGCCCAAGCCTCCAGTCTATCCAGATCCATCTGTAGCAGTGTACTGTCCTCTTCTGTGTTAATTACTTTACACAGTTTAGTGTCATCTGCAAAAATTGATATTTTACTGTGCAAGCCTTTTACAAGATCATTAATAAATATATTGACAAGAATAGGGCCCAATACTGACCCCTGTGGTACCCCACTAGTGAGTGACCCAAACTGAATATGTGCCGTTAATAACCACCCTCTGTTTTCTATCACTGAGCCAGTTACTTACCCACATACAGACATTTTCTCCCAGGCCAAGCATTCTCATTTTATATACTAACCTTTTATGTGGTACCGTGTCAAATGCTTTGGAGAAGTCCAGATATACGACATCCATTGATTTGCCGCGGTCCAGTCTAGAACTTACCTCCTCATAGAAACTGATTAAATTGGTTTGACATGACCGATTCCTCCTGAAGCCATGCTGATATGGAGTTATTTGCTTATTTTCATTGAGGTACTCCAAGATAGCATCTCTTAGAAAACCCTCAAACAGTTTACCCACGACAGATGTTAAACTTACCGGCCTATAGTTCCCAGGCTCTGTTTTTGGACCCTTTTTGAATATTGGCACCACATTTGCTATGCGTCAATCCTGTGGAACACTCCCTGTCAGTATAGAGTCCTTAAATATCAGAAATAAGGGTCTGGCAATGACATTACTTAATTCTCTTAGGATACGGGGTGTATGCCATCTGGTCCTGGCGATTTGTCTATTTTAATCTTTTTAAGACACAGCTCTACTTCTTCCTGGGTCAGACAGGGCACTTTTAATGGGGAATTTACTTTTATATTCTGCATTGCATCTGATAGTTTATTTTCCTCAGTGAATACAGTGGAGAAAAAGATATTTAGTAGCTTTGCTTTCTCCTCATCGCTCTCTGCAAGCTCCCCCCTCATTACTCTGTAAGGGGCCGACACCTTCAGGTTTATACTTTTTACCATTTATATAATTAAAGAACATTTTAGGGTTAGTTTTACTCTCTTTGGCGATTAATCTCTCGGTCTCTAGTTTGGCTGTTTTTATTTGTCTTTTACATATTCTATTTTTTTCCTTTTTGACCACATATTTGGTGCCTCATCTCTGGTGTGTGTCAATACCTTATATTTGTGTTTTAGTAGTGCATCATAATACAGTATCTTAGTTTTTATAATTATATATGTCAGGTCCAGAAGGGTTTAAACCACAACCCCTACTTCTCCTACTCATGGTCTGGACTGAAGGGAAAAAAATGGAAACTTTTCATCAATAAATCCATATCTATTTGAATATAAGTTTTTCAGAACCTGAAAGAACCTCCAACCACATATAGCACTATAAAATTATTATTTTTTTTATTTTTTTTTAATGAGAAACGCTGCTGGCATTTCAGAACTCCAGTAAAGATTGTGTTTTTTTCTGAGAATATAGCTCTTATAATAGCTCATATAATCATTTCTCCTTGCAGAGAGCTAGATGGTATTTAATATCTTCAATATTTAATTTGAAGATATCTCAGAGATAGCTAATAATGTCTGACCAATACTTTCCTAATTTTGAACATCTCCAAAAGAGATCACTTGTGGCGACTTTTGATGGCACAACACTTGGGGAACAATTTTAATAGTTTTAAATATATTTATGAAAAAATTAAGTTACTTGCTGCGGTGGATTTATTAATATTTCGGACACACTGTTAAATATTCAAAGACCATTTACTTTACCATTTACTCTTTAACATTTACTTTGCTAACCCAATGGGGCTTCAGCGCAGAATAACGTTTAGATGTGGTTCCCTCATGTTCCTTTTGTGAGGTTGAATATTTATTACCACAGTGTTGTTCTTCCTGCCATTTAAATTCCTCTGCTTTAAATGCATGTCTAAGGTGACATGTCTAAGTAACCAGTGTTCATCCTTTAACCAGTGCATTTCTTTACTGCTCTGCCCATCATTAACCATATGAAACTCTTAATTCCATTCATTTTCAAACTATAGCATTACCTAAAATAAGGGACCTTAGGGTATGCCATTATACCTTGTATTTTTTTGTAAAACAGATCACAATGTATGCGGTGTATTAAAGGGGTTAACCACATTAAAGCTAATGTTAAAGGGGCTGTCCAGGGGCTGTTTATGCAGTAACCCGAATTGTTTTGTTCTGTAATGCTATTTAATGTTATTTAATACCATTTTATATATCAATGCTGTGTAATGTACTCAGCAAATCTTTGTATGAATTGGTTGGGGTCAGGGGAGTAGCTAAAGGCTCATGGGCCATGGTACAAGAGTTCAGCTTGGGTCCCCCTTCCTCATTGCTTTATTGCAATGGGCAGGGAAGCACCTAGCCTTTTTGCTGCCTGAGGTAAAAATTTAAACTGCACCCCCCCCCTCCCTGTTCCATGCCAAATTCAACCTAACCCCTTCCCTCCAGCCCTACTGTTAGGCCAGACACACACAAGTGAGTTGAATACGATAAACTCACAATGTGTGTCAGTGAGAGTTCCCGTTGTGGCCTCTGCTTCTCTGACAGGATTGCACAGCATTATAATGCTGTGTAACCCTGAGAGTCTTGGAATCTCTTGTATTAATTACACTGACATAATGCTGTGCGATCCTGTCACATACTGTAAGTGTATTGCATTAAACTCGCTGGTGTGTGTCTGGCCTTAAAGACATACTTAGAAAACATTAAACACAGTCTCCTCTGATGTAGATATTTTCTTTTCTCATCTCTATTCAGACCAGACCACCATGATGATTTCTTTCAGCCATGTCTTGTCTCTGCAGAGTTTGACAGACATCTTAGTTTTCTTTTCCATCCTCCTGCCAACCCCCAATACTGTGCCCGCCGTGCTCCCCAATACTACACTGCAGAAACAGTCCCTTTGAAAATACTAGTACCACACAGATAGTACCGCACAAATACTGGTCTTGACACTAATAGTGTAAACATAATGTCACCCAAAATAATTGTGCTAAGCTGATACTGTGCCAGGGTGCCCCCATAGTAAAATTGCTCCCAAAAGTCCCACCAATAGTAATAAATATCTATCAGAGTGCACTTAGTGTTAAAAGTGCCCCCAATAGTAATAATACTTCCATTGTGCCTTTGCTAGTAATCATGTTCTTCATAGCCCCATAGTAATAATTCTCCTTATAATGTGCACAAGTACAAAAAATACCGCCTTATAATGTGTGTCAGTGCAAATACCCAGTTACAATGTGCGCTAGTACAAAAATACCACTTTACATTGTGCACCAGCACAAAAAGTACCTACTTATAATGTGCACCAGTGCAAAAAATACCCCTTTACATTGTGGACCAGCAAAAAATACCCCATATAATGCGTGCCGGGTTAATGTATTTGTTGCTGTTGATGTATGCAGAAGACTGTTGGACATTATGGTTGTTTACTTGGAGTGTTAAGTAGTGGTAGTCCTTTAGGAGAATAAGGCTACGTTCACATCTCTGTTAAGGAGGTTTGGCTGCCTGATCGGCTGTTGGCCAGACAAATAAACATTGCATGCAACGGTTTTTGTTCAGGCCGAAACTCAGCATTTATGCTGGAAAGCAGCCGGATCACTGCCGGACCTCACTGCAGTCAATGGGGATCTGGTGGTAAAGTACAGGAGATCCAGCAGGCCGCCTGCCAGACGATGTAAACCAGGCCCAAATGTTACAATGCTGATATGTTGATAATTTCTTCATAGCCAGTTGCTGAAGAAAGGGAGGGATGGCAGCCTCAGGCATAGCTGGTTATACAATAGGGAGAGACTTCTGTTATATATTTGGTGCTGGTGGGTGCCTTATTGATGAAGATAAAGGAGCCTTCTTTGGGAGCTGTCAGTTGCTAAGGGCCCCTATCTCTGGCTGTGGTATTGTTCAGAAGCCAGCAGGGGAGACAGGAACAAACAAGTGCTTGGTCTGACACCTAATTGGTGGTTCAGATTCAGACAAAAGTGGAAGAGCTATGTGTGGCTAGAGAGTTAGTTTCAGTTTCTGTCAGAGGGCAGCTGAGAAGAGTAACTGAGAGGACAGGCTCCAGAGCTGTTAATGTTTATTAAAATTACCAGCTGAAAAAAATAAGTAATTAGCTAAAAAGGAAAGACCAGTGACTGGGAGTAGAGGTGAAGTCAGACAAGGGACTAAAACACATTCAGCAGTACATTATCTCTACAGCAAAGTTGATACAAGTATATGAAAATTAACTCAGTTCTGATAAAGGATAAGGGATCCTAATACCAAAAAGTTGCCCTGTCTTAATAGAGATTCCAGGTTTATATTGATTCTTACATTTATTTACATACATTCCCAGCAAACTTCAAGGATTAGGTGTAATGTCAGTAAGCAGGGACAGACACGGACAGTGAGCCCTGGAACCCCGCCCGCTTTCTCTGCCTACTTGCAGTGCAAGCCCTGGGTAGCAAGTCTGCAACTGGTCGACGTTCCCAACTCTACTAAGGTGCGAGACAAACAATACCAAGGTACAAAACAAGGGAAAAACAAGACACAAAGACAGAAATGGGTCGGAATCAGCAGGTCGATAGAGTACCAAATCGAGAGACCAGAGAGTAGTCAAAAAGTCAAGCCAAGATCAGAACCAGGAGAGAAGCTCAGTACCAATACATGAGACAGAGAGTGATAAAAAAGGCAAAACAAGGGCAGAACACAAGTAATCCTAAAATACACAAAACAGGAACCAGGAACATAGCTAGTGAGTCTGAGACTATCACTGGCAATGGTGTATGGCAAGGAGGGGATTTAAATAGAGAGCCTAGTCCATGGATCAGAACCTGATAGGTCCATGAACTTGGGGCTCCATAGGGCAGGACACAAATTATGCAGTAAATGGATGCTGCAGGGAGAAACAGAGAGCGCAATGTGACCGTGTCACCAGGGGGCATGGCCTGGCAGCGCGTCTCACCCGGCTAAGACAGAGACCGCAGTGCTGGAGCCCAAACAGTTAAGCTTGTAACATTAGGATTGTATCGACACTTTTAAAACTACCAATAATTTACTTTGTTTCTTATCCTTCAATAAGTAAAAGAGGAATCCTTTAACCTTCATCTGAAAATCTTTGCTAAAGGTTTTAAGACTAGGTTTACACCTTCAGGTTTTTATGCAGATTTTGAAGGCAAAACCAGATGTACAATGGTTCATAAAGGGAGAGTGAACGCCTTTTTATACTGCCTGATTTTGGGACAGACAATCTCTAACTAGTGTTCATAGGAATGCTCGATGGTGATAATCTGCGGGAGTAAAGGTGCTGCTGATTAAATGCTCTTTCCTCGGGTAATAAGATAATTTGCTAGCAGCATATTGTGGTGTCTAAACAGCACTCTCCTGCCGGTAGACAATGAGTATGGGTATGAGCGAGGGCATTAATGATCATCTTCCCCATACTGCAGAGGAGATCACTGCATGTAAATGCAATGCTTTAACTCCAATGATGAGCAGGCAAATGTCTGCTTCAACGGGCCATGTAAAGGAGCCTTAAAGGGGTTCTCCGGGAATTAAGCACATAAAAATAATTATATATTACTTTATTATAAATATTTTCCCAAATACCTTTAATTAGTTATAATGGCTCATTTTATCTAGGGAGCAATCATTAGGTGAAATAAAATGGCCGCCATCCTATAAGTACAGACAAAACTTTTCCTAATCACACAGCAGGACACTTGAGAACACTGAATAAAGCGCTGCCTCATCCTCCTCTCAGCTCTGCCTGTCAGGGATTATGATCCTGAATACAGCTGATCTTTAGCTGAATCTCTGTGGTAATGGAGTTCATGAGGAGACATGAAGGACAGATTTTGGTAATCTGGGGCTGTGGTAATGGAGACTGCATACAAGAGCTGCTGCTCATTATCCACATACCACCTCCTCTCTGTACTTCATGTGTCCTCGTGAACTCAGTTCCTACAGAGATTCAGCTGAGGCAGCTCTTTAGCTCAGTATTGTGAAGTAATGTGTCATCCTGTGTGATTAGGACAGGTTTTGTGTGTACTAATAGGGTGGCGGCCATTTTATTTCTTCTAATGATTGCTCCCCAGACAAAACGATTATAACCATTATATTATACAAGCCATTATAACTAATGAAAGGTATTTGGGAATATAGTTATAATAAAGTAATATTTAAGCATTTTCATTTTCATAATTTCCAGAGAACCCCTTTAAGTACAAAGGACCGATTTCTCCAGTTCTCTTTTGGCTTCAAAAACTGCACCAGACAAACTGAAAGTGAAAACCCAGATTAATACATTAAAAAAGTATTCAAATTAAAGTCTTATATCAAAAAATGTACCAAATTATAGACATCAATGAGTACTGTGCCTTTATGATATTTCTAGCCAGAGAGGAATTTATCTGTATAGCTTACCCTGTTGGCTGACAGCAGAAGAATGTATGTATACAGTACCATACAGTGCCAGTTACAGAGATATGCACAAGATAATATAACATTTAGCAAAATGATTGAATAATATTATTTCAGAGAAAAAATTCAGATTATGCAAGAGAGACATGCTTGATAATATTCTTCCCAAAAGATAACACATTAGTGATCACTTATAAAAAAAGAAGCAAGCGACAGTATGTATGATAAGATGAGTGCACATAATCACATAGTAGTCAATAGTGTACATGATAAATGTGCTTATTTCCTGATGGTTATATAGCTCCACTATACTCTAAAATGAGATAATGAGATGTCATGTTTTATATATAACCAGGAGCATCCCTCTACAGGGACAGACAATATTTACAGCGTAACTTTTAATTAGTATAGATAAAATACAAGGCCCATACCATCCAGTGTATACCACCATCTACTGTGGTTATTTATAATGAGAGGTTATGGCTTACATTGGTCCCTGTCCTCATATATGCACTGTACCAGCATATGACATAGATGCGACTGCAAGGGGTTAATCTATTTCCACTCAATTAATCTTGCACTCACCTTCCACTCAGTCTTCAAAATGAGCACACCCCAAAAACAGTTCGCGCACCCCAAATACACAACCTAATGCCACCACCAATGAAATTCTTGGGCCAGAGAGATACCCAACACACACTGTCACTACTATCCAGAAGTCAAACAGTTAAACAATATTTCACAGCTGTTCTTACAGCATACAGGGACTAAACAGGTTTTAAGATTTACCTCCATTTTTTTCGTTTTTTTCCTCCCTCGCCTTCCAAGACCCAAAACCTTTTTTACTTTTCCAGTCACACAGCCTTTTGAGGGCTAATTTTCTGTGGTTCAAGTTGTATTTTTTAATGGCACCATTTAATTCACTATATCTTGTATTGAAAAATGGGAAATCCTCTTTGTCAGGTGAAATAAAAAGCATTTTCACCATGGTTTTACTGGTTTTGTTTTTATGGTGTTCATTATACATTACAAGTGACAGTGTGACCTTATTCTGTGGGTCAGTACAATTATGACGATACCTTATTTATATAAGGTATTATATATATGTTTTCCTACTTACAAAAAACATTTGAAAAAATAATAATTTTGTTTACATCGCCATAACGTTTTTTTTTGTTTGTTTTTTATGGTTTTGTCTACAGAGCTGTGTGAAGGCTTGTTTTTTTTTGCAGGATGAGCTCCAGTTTTTAATGGCAAATCACTAACTTTTATGGCATGCACTGCCCAGGAAAAATATTTTTATACTTTGATAGTTCGTACATTTTTGGGCATGGCGATACTTATTATATTTTATTATTGTTTATTTTTATATGTAAAATTGGGAAAAGAGGGCAATTTCAACTTTTTTTTTTAAACATGTAAAACATTTTTTTTTTACTTTACTGATCACTTGTACTATAGACTGTAATACTATTGCAGTCAGAGTGAGGACTGCCACTGTGAGTACTACTATTCCCATCCTCACCACCACAACCACTCCTGTCCTCCTTGCTCTCGCTTCCTCTTCGGGCTCACTGCTTAAATACAACTGAGAAATATGGTGGACAGAATGAACACCATATTTATGAAGCACCTGTTCCACTTTACTGACATATAAATCGGATACGAAGGTGAGGCAAAGTATGACTTTTATTACAATTTTTCTAATTAAATTCTGGGGCATTGTGTTTTGCATTTTACATTGCCTAGAGGTAATTGACACATACTTACTGGGAAATTGGGTGGAGCAAGGGGGCCCATACTAAGCATCCTATTTATGTACATCCCTGGTCATAAATACATGTTGCTGTATGCTTTCTGATTTTCTCCATGTGGGATGAGCTCTTCTGACAGATATGCAGTCCAGCATCTAAGGCTATACACAGCCGTACAGCTGATTTTGGTGAGATGGACCTAATGTCTATGGAGGTGTCCAGACTTTCCTCTGATATCAGGAGAAAGAAGGATTGGCCTTTTGGATTTCAATATGCCTAAGTGCTTTCTGAGTTCACATGCACATTAGGGAAATGACACTAAATCGTGCCATGTACTTATTACTTTTACTCTTTAGGCACTTATAATCAGTTTCTACAAGTATTGCGGAGAAGGAAATATGAGAAATATACATTTTTTCCCACTGTTATTCCCTTATATGACTTTAAAGTATTTTATTTGTTTTGTCCTACATCCAATGTGTTTGGTCTGAGTGTGCTTTCTCCAGTTTCCCCCTCCCCCTCTCGTAGAGGCAATAAAAGAGGCTCCAGATGTTTTACATTATTGCACTGTGTATGTATAATCCCTTGGCTTGCCAGCTTCCACAAATTCCAATGTGTTTTCTTTTCTTTTTTACTGGAAGTAGGAAGCAGCACATTGTGTTGGGTCATTTAATGTTCGTCAAGGAACTGTACATTTTATTCTGTTCCCAGATTTAGACTAAGAACACATTATGAGTGTAGCAGGCCCGTGATATGTATGTATTTGGTTAATTAAGTTGCTCTATACAAGTGAGCAATACCATTCCCAGATGAGTAGTTGCTCAGAAAACTAATCTCGTCATTCACAGCACAAATAAATATAGGACAGAATTAACTTCTCACAAAGGCATAGCTATGGTGTGTGCAGAGGCAGCAATCACTGCCAGGCCCAGGAGGCTGAGGGGGCCCAAAAACACCAGTATTATAGAAAGCACATGGTAGGTGGGGCCCTGTTAAAGGTTTTGCTCTGGGGTCCTGGATCCTCAAGTTATACGTCTGACTTCTACAAGGCATCAGTAGCATGACAACATGGACATGTTAATAGTTCTGGTCTATTCTTGTTTCTCTAAATGAAAGCAGTGCAATGTATAGATGACTACGAGACTATAGCTTGAGTGACAGGTACATGTTATCTGCAGTTACCCCAATTACTTCTGCAATGTATAATGTTCTGAGGGTTCCCTGCAGCCTCATACATACATCATATTGTAGGTAGAGCAAGACAAAAAAAGTAGGATCTGCCAGCATGAATCTAGTGTATGGGTGGATTACCAGTCACCCTCTAACCTACCCAGGGTAGCTACGTGCCCCTAAATAGCTATGCTAAAAGCTAAGGCCATATCATACTACACAATTTTAAAACTTCAGGTGGTTAAGTGACAAGTTGTGAAGACACCCGTGCTGGAATATAACATGAGCTGAAAAGATAAAAGTCCAAGGTTATCCACAGTGTAGAAGCTGATCATCTTTGAAGAGAACCTGTAAATTCTCCTGATATCTGTCTAAGTAACTACTTATTATCCGTGTAAGGCTACTTTCACACTAGCATTAGCCCGGATCCGTGCTAACGCTATACATGTGTGGAGCCGGAGCAGCGCTCCGGCCCCACACATGACACACATTGAAACAAGACACAGACATACATACAAACATACAGACAAACATACATACAGACATACATACTCACATACTCCAGGGACGCCGGCAGAACGTCTTCACGCGCCTCCTGCGCGCAGTGATGACGATTCCCCACAGCGCCCTCTGCTGGGCGCAGTGGGGGAAACGTCATAGCTGCGCGCAGGAGGCGCGTGAAGACATGCTGCCGGCGTCCCTGGAGTATGTGAGTATGTATGTCTGTATGTATGTATGTCTGTATGTTTGTATGTATGTCTGTATGTATGTATCTATGTATGTAAGACGGATCCGGAATGACCCCCCATTGGAAATCAATGGAGGACAGATCCGGATTACCGGATCCGTCCCCATTGACTTGCATTGGGGGTCATTCCGAATCCGTCTTGGTGCGGATGCCTGGACCGGAGAGCAAACCGCAGCATGCTGTGGTTTGTTCTCCGGTCTGAAGACGGAACGGAATGCTTTCAGGAGCATTCCGTTGTCTTCAGTTCAGTTTTCTCCCCATTGACAATGAATGGGGACAAAACTGAAGCGTTTTTTTCCAGTATTGAGCCCCTATAACGGAACTCAATACCGGAATTTAAAAACGCTAATGTGAAAGTAGCCTCATAACAATTCTGGAACATCTATTCTTATGACTCTGTGTTGTGCCAAATATTATTACTTCTAGAGCTGAATATGAATGAATTTGCTAGCAGCTTGCAATGAAGGTTCAGCAGGATATACCAGTTGAGGGCGAGCCCATACACATTCTGGACCAGCTGGACCTTCTCTGTAAACTATTGATCATTCATAACTTTTAGTAGAAATAACAGCACAACATAGAGTCAAAAGAATAGATGCTACATGTCAGGTGAGGTGACAGGTCATCTTTACTGTAACTTATGTTATCATAGTACCAGATATGGTATAATTTAGGAATCACCTAAATCATGGTGGTTGAAAGTTTGTGAAGCCTTCAGAAATTTCTATATTGTTGCATAAGTGTCACCTAAATTTGACTTTGGCTAACTCTGTGGTATGGTAGCTACTCATTCCTCTTTGCCTCTCTATTATTGGTCTGTATATGCTTTTCAGGTTCTTCATGCACTTTACTATTCTGACTTTTTGTTCTGCTCTACAATTGCACTTTATGAATTAATATCTGCTTTGATTCGGTTTTTATATTCATATTTATTATGGCACAAATGGGAATCTTATACTGCAGCCCTTGAGATTTGGAGATATACACTGAACCCTGGTAACATGATTGATGGTTCTTGATTTCTATTGGGATTGTAATGCTATCAGCCACTTTTTTTTAAAAAAGGTTTTAATTATTGTGATGGCCATTTTATATATTAATATATTACATGTGTATCAATAAAATTGCCCTCAATATGTTTTTCTGGTATTGTTTGTGTTACTTGGAACTACATGTCATTTGTAGGGAGTATGGATTTCTGTATATATGGTTCAAAGTGTGGTGATATGGAGGTATATTTTTGGTATTTTGGTTCTTAGTCAAAAATATTAGACCCGGTCATTTATTCATTGAGGAAAATGACACAATATCACATCACTGTAAGTGTCAAAATTATTGTGAACCTTTGCATTCAGTATCTGGTGTGATCCCTTTTTGCAGCAATAACTGCCACTAAACGTTTCCAGAAATTGTTGATATGTGCTGTACATTGGACTGGAGGGATTTTATCCAACTCTTCCGTACAAAACTGCTTCAACTCTTGGTGGGATTCCCCCCATTTGAAATGCTCAATTTAGGTCCTTTCACAACATTTCTATTGGATTTAAGTTGAAACTTTGACTTGGTCATTCCAAATTTGGAATGGCTTTGTTCAAATGTTTAATGCACTGGATGATAATATTATAAAAAAAACTGTTTTGTCAGAGAGGCATGGTAGTTTAATACCCAATTTCTTTCTTTTCAAAACAAGTGGGAGAGAGGTCACCAGGGCTGTGGAGTTGGAGTCAGACTTATTAAGTCGGAGTTGAAACTAGTTTTGGGAGGAGTCGGTAGAAATCTACCGACTCCAGCTTAAAATGAATACAATCTGTTATTGTGTCATTGATTTATAAACTTTCACAAAAAATTAGAAAAGCTTACAAATGTTAATCATAAATATATTCATGTTCTATCAATCTAAGGCCCTTATTTATCAAAACTAGTAGTGTTGAGCAAACTTGTGGTTTCAAGTTCGGAGTGCAAGGTTCAGGTTATCTAAGTTATGATCCGTGGTAGTGGAATCTATAAAGGAATTCTTAGATAACCCGAACCTTGTACGCCGAACTTGAAACCACAAGTTCACGCAACACTAAAAACTAGTGATAAGCAAGATGTTATATTGGTGATAGAAAATCAGTTCTCACCTCTCCTGTCCCTTATACTATAAACAGTGCTAAACAGGGTGATCTAGTAATAGTATAAAATTAGTTCTCACCTCTCCTGTCCCTTATACTATAAACAGTGCTAAACAGGGTGATCTAGTAATAGTATAAAATTAGTTCTCACCTCTCCTGTCCCTTATACTATAAACAGTGCTAAACAGGGTGATCTAGTAATAGTATAAAATTAGTTCTCACCTCTCCTGTCCCTTATACTATAAACAGTGCTAAACAGGGTGATCTAGTAATAGTATAAAATTAGTTCTCACCTCTCCTGTCCCTTATACTATAAACAGTGCTAAACAGGGTGATCTAGTAATAGTATAAAATTAGTTCTCACCTCTCCTGTCTCTTATACTATAAACGGTGCTAAACAGGGTGATCTAGTAATAGTATAAAATTAGTTCTCACCTCTCCTGTGTTCTCTCATGTCCTCCTACTATAAACAGGGATAAGCAGGGTGTTTTAGTAGTCATAGATAATCAGTTATCACCTCTCCTGTGTTCTCTCCTGCCCTTATATTATAAACAGTGATCAGCAGGGTGTTCGAGTGGTGATAGATAATCAGTTCTCACCTCTCCCGTGTTCTCTCCTGTTCTTATACTATACACAGTGATAAGCAGAGTGGTCTAGTGGTGATAGATAATCAGTTCTCCCCTGTCCCTTATACTATAATCAGTGATAGGCAGGGTGCTCTAGTGCCGATAGATAATCAGTTCTCACCGTTCCTGTGTTCTCTCCTGTCCTTATACTATACACAGTGATAAGCAGGGTGTTCTAGTGGTTATAGAAAATGAGTTCTCAGCTCTCCTGCGTCCTCTCCTGTCCTTATACTATAAACAGTGATAAGCAGGGTGTTCTAGTGGTGATAGAAAATCAGTTCTCACCTCTCATGTGTTCTCTTCTGTCCTTATACTATAAACAGTGATAAGCAGGGTGTTCTAGTGGTGATAGATAATCAGTTCTCATCTCTCCTGTCCTTGTATTATAAACAGTGATAAGCAGGGTGATCTAGTAATGATATATGGAAAAACCAGTTCTCGCCTCTCCTGTCCTTATACTATAATCAGTGATAGACAGGTTGTTCTAGTAGTGATAGAAAATCATTTCTCCCCTCTCTTGTCCCTTATACTATAAACAGTGATAAGCAGGGTGTTCAAGTGGTTATAAAAATCAGTTTTCAGCTCTCCTGTGTTCTCTCCTGTCCTTACATTATAAACAGTGATAAGCAGGGGGTTCTAGTGGCGATAGATAATCAGTTCTTACTTCTCTTGTGTTCTCTCCTGTCCCTTATACTAAAAACAGTTGTAAGCAGAGTGTTCTAGTGGTGGTAGATAATCAGTTGCCGCCTGCCCTGTGTTTCTCCCATCCCTTATACTATAAACAAGTATAAGCAGTATGTTGTAGTGGTGGTAGATAATCAGTTCTTTCCTCTCCTGTGTTTGCCCCTACCCTTATACTATACACAGTGATAAGCAGCGTGTTCTAGTGGCGATAGATAATCAGTTCTCATCTCTCCTGTGTTCCCCTGTCCTTATACTATAAACAATGATAAGCAAGGGTGTTCTAGTGGTGATAGATAATCAGTTCTCATCTCTCCTGTCCTTATACTATAAACAGGGATAAGCAGGGTATTCTAGTGGTGATAGATAATCCGTTCTCAGCTCTCCCATGTTCTCTCCTGTCTCTATATTATAAACAGTGATAAACAGGGTGATCTAGTAATGTATTGTAATTGTCCTTATTGCCTCCTTTGCTGGCTTGATTCATTTTTCTATCGCATCAAATACTGCTTGCTTCCAGGAGTTACGGCCACTGCAGCGCAGTTATGAGGTGGCTGAGATGGGAGCCGCTGCCCATGCATGCCACCAGAGAGGATGCTGCTTTTTCCAATAGAGTGCAAGCAAGGCCACCGCTGCTGGATTACAGAGTGGTCATAGCTAGGGATGAGCGAATCGACTTCCAAAGTTGATTTGCATAAAACTTTGTTTAAATACAGTACGGAGTGAGCGCTCTGTACAGTATTAGAATGTATTGGCTCCAATAAACCGGAGTTATTACTTCGCAAAGTCTTCCGAGACTTCGGGTAATGACTTCAGAAATTAATTTTTACTGTTAAAAACCTTTCACCGAACTCAGGTTCGGTTGCAAGGTACCACTTGGAACAAAAAACGAGTTTGGTAATAGTTTTTTAACTGTGCATTCTAATACTCGCTCCATACAGTATTCAAACGAAGTTCGAATCAACTTTGAGATTCGCTCATCCCTAGTCGTAACCATGGAAACAAGCATTGCATACATTCCAGACACATAGGAGCATTGCTGTTGTGGGGGATGAGAGTGGTAGTTACCCTGGCTAAGATGGTTGTACAAGAAGATAACACTAGCAGTCCTCACACTGATGCTCCTTGGAGCCATGCAGTGATAGGATGATGCATCCTTTCTTCCCTCGAGGCAAACTCTCGTGTTAGGGGTTAAGGCCCGGTGGTAGTTGGTGAGCCCTTAGTGTTAAGTATTTTGGCAGGGTGCAAGGCAGGAGTATGGAAGCAGGTGCAATGGCCAATGAATGGTGATGAGTCAGTGACTAGGCCAGTTAGTGCAACTGAATAGGTCTCTCTTAATTAAAGTGCAGAAAAGGAGTAGCAGTACATTTAGCAGTATTAATGCAAAATTACAAAAGTTCACAGTGAAATTCTTTTCCAATAGCACTGTATAGATTAATAACAGCAATAATGGGGGTTGTAGTGCACCTTATCTTTCTTTCTAAAGTCCCTCTGCAGAACCTTAGTCATGCAATTGAGGTTTTTGGTATAGATTCTGTAATTCCCGGCTGAGGAGTACATATTTAAAATTCGGCTGGTCAAACCACTTCAAAAGCATGGAAGGGTGCGTTAGCAATGCTCCCTCTCACAGCAGCAAAATCTCTCTCTGCCATAAACATGCATAATTCTCCAATGATGTCTGACTCATGCACATCCTTGCAGATTCTGGACATTATAGTTACCTTTCTCTCTCTGTGGAGCACTTTTGGAATAGTTTGCTTGAGTGGTTATGGTCATAGATTATGGTTCTCTGAAACATGGGCCTAGCTCCAAGAAGCTCACATAACACAGGTCCTCTCTGGACTGGAACTCCCTCCAACCAGGAGTGGACCCAGGTCCATCTCCTGACAATCCAAAAAGGACTTGAAGTCTTTCACTCCATATCCATGCAAGACTACTGATTAGACAAATACAGCAAGCATTTTTTTTTTTTTTTACTTAACCAGATAACAATTAATCCTTTGCAGCTACCATGTTTTGGGGTACCGCACGGGCACCTGTGAAAAAGTTAATTATTGCCAGACAACCCTTTCATGGCAAGCACTGATTATAGCAGATACACTTTCTATATGTTTCTTTTATTCCCATTTAGGTTTCTCTAACTTCTCCTGAGAACAAATTCACATATTTCTTACAATTATTAAGTTTATAACAGTCATTAACTGCATAGTGCATTGTATATTTACGTATTTATAGGAATTTAGAAAATGTTAGGAATTTCAGAAATTGTATTTCAATAAATATGGTTTAAGTTATAAGTAGCCCGATGTTACCATTTTGCTACAGTAAATTTGTTACTAAATTATTGGCCATTTATGAAGGAGTCGGAGCTGCAGTCGGAGTGTGATAAAATACAGGAGTCAGAACTTACCAACTCCACAGCCCTAGAGGTCACCCCAGAAATGTAATGTCTTGTAGCTCCTGACAGACTTGGATGTGACAGGGCTTGTTCACATCAATGTTATGTATTCCGTTATGTATTCCATTATGGCTTTCCATTATAACATGGCTATAATGGAAAATAATGGAATCCATAAGACGGAAATCAAAATGGAAACCTTCAGAGGTATTCCATTTTGATCCGTCATAATAGAAGTCCATGGACCTCCATAACGGACCTGCCTGGTTTCCATTATGCAGGACGGAAAACAAGGTCCTGCTGACAGAACTTTGTTTTCCGTTCTGCATAACGGAAACCAGGCGGATCTGTTATGCGGGCCCTTAGACTTCTATTATGACGGATCAAAACGGAATGCCTCTAAATGGTTCCGTTTTGATTTCTGTCTTATGGATTCCATTATTCTACATGGTTATAACGGAAAGCCATAACAGAATACATAATGTTGATGTGAACAAGCCCTACTCTTGGTCACAATACATTTTTATTATTATTATTATCATCAATTATCATTGCTGTTTAGTCAACATGATACATTAAAAATGTTGCAGGTAATCCTATGGGGAAAATATATTCAGCAAATGTTTACAAAATGTATGAAGACTACAGAGATGTTGGTACTGACCGCCATATTTAGTGTTGTAGCTATTGGGCAATAGAGCCTTTAATCTAATTTACATTTCTTCACCAGGACTAAAATCAGCACATACAGGCAAGCAGTGACAATAGAAACGAACCACAAACTGTAAAGTATAAGGAAAGAAACATGAAGATGGACATTTGTAATTTTCTTCTTTCTCAGTACCTAAACCATTGCTCAAGTGAAGCATGTTAAAGTTCTTTGTTCCCACCCACTCTTGAGGTCAGATTGCTGAACAAGCTCATTCCTCGGCACAAGGAGAACAATATTTCATTTGTGTAACAGCTGGAGAATTTATGAAAGGGGAAGTACATTCTAGAAATCCTGGCAAAGAGAAAAATAAAATCTGCGCGCTTCATATAGCCTCATTTACATTACAAACTAGAGTCCATCTATACTAAAACCTATCTAAGGGAGACAGCAAAACCTGTGATCACAATATGTGTTTTTTATTACTATAGTTGCCCTAGGTGACAAGTAAACTATTTTAAAAAATGCAGTGGAAAAAATTGCACATCATTACCCTGTGTGAAGTCGGCCTAATGATGAAATAATGTGAGATCCTGGGCAATCATGTATGACATTTAATATGCTGTAAATGTCTGATCAGTTGGGGTCCAACCACTTTGACCTCGGCCAATCCAGAGAATAAAGTTATCCAGTCCAAGTATAAAGGCTCATGCACACGACCGTATGAAAAAAACGGATCAGCAAAAAATAAGGATGACGTCCATGTGCATTCCGTATTTTGCGGAACGGAACAGCTGGCCCCTAATAGATCAGTACTATCTTTGTCTGTAATGCGGACAATAATTAGGACACACGGAGTACCTTCCGTTTTTTTTGCGGACCCATTGAAATGAATGGTTCTGCATATGGTCCACCAAAAAAACGGAACGGACACGGAAAGAAAATACGTTCGTGTGCATGAGCCCTAAAGATGACAGCCATTCTCCATTATAGTAAACGGGATATACAGAAAAAGTCAAGAGAATTATTTTTGCATCACCCAGCCTTTAGTATAGGAGGCTGGGACCTCCAGCAGTCAGACCTTCACTGATCAGATTTTAATGGTATATCTAACCCATAGGAAATGCTTATCTGTTGTGATAAACCCCATTTAAATGTCTACAATATGACTCTTATGCTCTATATATTTAGGAACTGTCAGCTGTTCTCTATACAAATGAAAGCACTCCTTTGACATAGGGATCAATCAGACAAGAGTAATGATGGAGAGGAAAGGGTGCCAGACTTGATATATTATTAAACTCCTAAAACTTCATCTAAACTGGACTTTCTCTGCAAGACTTATGGCAAGAATGTAGACTGTAATTCTCAGCAGTATGTTGTCAGTTCATGGGGGTTAAAAAAACACCAGGTCCTTCTGGTTTGAACTTTCTCAGATCAATTATACAACATGAATTGTTAGATTAAAGGGGTTGTCCCACGAAAAATATTCTACAGTTTTCAAACCAGTACCTGGATCTGAATACTTTTGTAATTGCATGTAATAAAAAATTTAGCATAGCTACTGAGTTATTCTACAAAATGTATCTGTATGGCGCCACCTGCTGTTTGTTTTTTTCTTATTTCTTTGTCCTGCTCACTGAGAAGGCCGCACATGCTCAGTTTCATCCTTAAACTGCCTCCTGAGCTGCGATAGGGAGAGCTGAGACACACCTCCTGAGCTGTGATAGGCAGCTGAGACACGCCCCCTTAGCTACAGCAGAAAAGACACTCCCCTTGAGCCATCAGCTTGATATAAATCTAGCAGAGCAATTAATGGGGAGATCTCTGGATCCATGTGGTTCTAGCTTTGTTAGAAAGAGATTGTCATGTATTAAAGAATGTCTGATTTTCATTTTTTACATTAGTCTTGGGATAACACCTTTAATTATAACCATCAATGCCATTTGCTATTCGATGCACATCTAGCCCTTTTTTGAATGCTGACATGGAATCTGCTATTACTTCCTATTGGGTCAGGGCATTCCATAGTTTAACTACTGTAACCGTAAAAATCCCTTCCTTGTACTGAAGTCTGAATAGAATTTCCTCCACACATAAAGAATGTCCCTTGGTTCTTTGTAGGTTGTTGTAAAACTGACAGATACTGCATTAGAGATTGATGCTGTTCAGGTTATCTGAATTTTCTAAATTATGGAGGTTGCAATTCTTATGATAATATTATATTGTACACAAAAAACTATGAATTGTTCTGCTTGAATCATCAGACCCACAACTCCATAGATTGAAAAGGGGGAACTGTTTGCTTTTGTGCAAAAGCAAATCTCGAACCTGGTATCCTAATGAACTGCAATTAGTACCACTCAAATTTGTTGGTTTGGGGAAGGGTGGCTGCACCTCTCCAATGTTATATAAAATATAGACCATATGAAATAATGCACTGTTTTCTTCTATGAATCTACCAATGTCCTTTCAATGATAGAATAGTGGTCCTTCTATTGTGTGGCCAGCACATCAACACTAGCATGTTTATGTAAATCATACATTCAACCAGCCATATGTAATGTTGGCCCCAGTCCTACAAATGCCTGTCATTTCTCATTCTTGATTCAGCTCTTGCCCTGGAACAGTAAGGGGCAATAAAGGAATGGTGAGGTTACATGCATCCAGAGAAAGCTGCTTGCTGACTGAATGCGATCAGTTACAGATTTTACTATACAGATCTTATAAAGTATCTAAAATATATAAAAACATTTGCAAGGAGTAATGTATCTAGACACATGAGGAGATAGTTTTGAAGATCAGTCATTTTGCCTTGCTTTATAGTAACATTTCAGCTTTAACACACCACCATCATACTGCTTATCTGCCTTTTCTCTGTGAAAACTCTATCTGCTTCTATAAAGTGAAGAGAAAGCTACATATTAATTCACTAAAATTACAGTTGCTCTAGGATTCACAATACAGCAAAGTTTTAGGATTTTGGGTAAACTGACAAGCAACCAATGATGGACTATCATCCACCAATCAGGGAAATTTTAGAGTTGTAAAATTAGCAGCATAATATAAAGAAACATCAATATTCATAAATACAAAATTAACCTTAAAACAATACATTAATTAATCCACACAGCCCTTCACACCATCGTAGTGACCTATTATAAAGTGTGATAGTAGAAGTTATATCGATAACTTCTACTATCACATTTTATTTTATCGATCAGTATTGTAGTGCATCTACATATAAGACTGCCACTAAAAGTACTACACTGAGCACTCAAAAAGATCAATGGATGGTTTGGATTCAGCACAATGGCCCTACATTTCCTGAGCATTCTTTGCTCAAGAACAAGGAAGCTGCAATTGGTTTTTAGGGGGTCAGGAAAAAAACCCTTAAAGGTGTTTTCTAGTTCTTACTCTTACAAGGGGACATCCTCTGCATCTGGAGGAAAGAAGGTCTGTACACATACATAGAAGAGGATTCTTTACGGTAAGAGCAGTGAGACTATGGAACTCTCTGCCTGAGGAGGTGGTGATGGTAAGTTCACTAAAAGAGTTCAAGAGGGGCCTGGATGTATTTCTGGAGGGTAACAATATTACAGGCTATAGCTACTAGAGATGGGTCGTTGATCCAGGGAGTAATTCTGATTGCCTGATTGGAATTGTTTTCCCTAAAGTGGGGAAAATTGGCTTCAACCTCTCAAGGTTTTTTTTTTTTTGCCTTCCTCTGGATCAACTTGCAGGATAACAGGCAGAACTCGATTGACAGATGTCTTTTTTCGGCCTTATAAACTATGTTACTATGCTACTTGCGTCATCCTTGCCACGACACTCCAGGTAAGGTCCTTACTTTTGTCATGTGGCAGTGCCTAGTATCACGGCACAGTCCTATTCAATGGAATTTGGTTAATCTGTAGTAAACTGTAATACCAGTCAGTGCCACGACAAAAGTATAGAGCTGTGCCTGGCCAACACTGAATGTCACATTTCATCTTTCAAGGTACAGTTCAGCACTGCATGGAAAATGTAGGATCACAGTGGTAAGTCTGTAAGAGTGGGGGATGCTATACCCCGACTAAGAGAGAGGCTCCCAAACAAAGGACATGTCTATGACTTCCATATGACCTAATACGGAATATAGACAATGGTTATCCAGTTGCTGCCTCCATGTTTATTACATATAATAGTTAAAGGGGTTTTCCAACTCTTTCTAACTGATGATCTATCCTCTGATAAGATATTGTTGACCTATCCTGAGGACAGATCATTAATATTAAACACCCAGGCAACCACCAACTGCTCAAAAACGTCTGTGCGATGGTTCTAAATCTCTGCATGGAGATTTTTAGACGTCCATGCAGAGATCACAGCTGTACGCTAATTGTGCAGTGAGTGACAGCAGGGCTCCCCATAGAGAAAGCAGGGACATTTTTTACTGTCCCTGCTTTCACCATCGATCTATACACAGTGCTCAACGAGTACTATGTATAGAGATCATTGCCGCTTCCTGCTTCGGTCCCAGAGGTCATGTGAGTCTGCAAGAGCTGCTAGGTCTTTGCAGACCCAGATCAGCTCTGCAGAGAGGTTGTACAAAGAGGTGTACAACCTTTTTGGGGGCTGTATTCCTCCTGTAACTGGCTACTATGTCAGCCACAGTTACAGGAGAAATCAGCAATAATTTAAAAAAGGGCAAAATAAAATGGGGGCTAAAATAAAAAAATAAAGAAAGACAAAATTAAAGAAATAAATTAAAAAAGGATTAAAAAACGCAAAAGAATGCCAAACCTCAGCTTTTAGCCCAGCCACCAGCGACCTTGACTCATGGATTCATATATCCCATATATCAAAATGACCGTTCAGGAAAAGTGATATAATAAAAAAAAAAATTAGTTGCATGTTGTGTTATTACAAAAAAAAAAATTATTAAGAAATGTAAGAAACAGACAATTTTTTCCCACGTTTTACATTTTTCTGGCTATAAAAACAAAAACTAGTAAAATAAAAACAACATAAAAATAAAGCCTTTCAAAGACGTATGTAACGAAAAAATGGAAAATGTGCTTGGTCAGAAAAGGGGGTTAATGGCCCGGTCTGAAGTGGTTAAAATTCAGCATCCCTGTTTTAAATCAGTAAGATTTTTAGCTTTGTAAGTTTAGAACTGTTCATGATATTTCATGGCTTTGGACATGGGAATGGGGGGGAGGGGGGCTCATGTGGGGCCCTGCTGGTGGGGAGCCCTGTGATAAGCTGTTATTGCAACAAGAGTAGCAATGTAATTGTACGAGCTTCCTGCAGGGAAGGGAATGACACAGTGCCCATTTAACGGGCACCCCGGAGAGAGATGCTGGATACTGCTCTCAGCTCTCACTAATAGAGGGGAACCCGCCCTATACACAATCTATGAAATGCAGATTGCAAGAGAAACATCTCAAAGTGAGCAGCAATCCTCTGCATATTTTTACGTACGTTTTGTTTCATATGAAAATGAGTTGTTCTATTTAATATTCACATAATGTGTAGGTGAAGTGAACGTTCTTATGAACCATTGGACAGAAAACGTAAGGCACATGATTTTCCAGTATTGGAAGGGATGTAGCGCCCTCTTCCTGCAAGAAGTAGTAATCATCACTGACAATGTGACAGTGTAACGGTATTTTCACACATCTCATGAAGATCCGCAGCAGAAATCTGAGACTAAGGCCCCATTCACACGACCGTATGTTCATTTCCGTATCTTATCCGCATTTTTGCGGATAAGATGCGGAACCATACGGACCCATTCATTTTTCCATAGGAGAAAAAAATGCGGCATGCACACCGTGTGCATTCCGCAGCCGTATATTACGGAAGTTCTCCTGCAAAAAAAAGGAAACGTCCTATACTTGGCCGCAAAACACGTCCGTAGCCCCATTAAAAGACAATGGGTCCACAAAAATGCGGAACACTACGGCCCCCGTGTGAATGGGGCCTTACACTCGGATTTCAGAAGTGGGTGTGCTGCAGATGTGATCTACAAATATTACATCCTTCTTTATTAAATGCTTCTTTAAATATCTCATGCAGTGAAAGCATAAAATCCACACAGTAAAAAGTCTACATGTGAACAGAATTCAAAAGTGCAAAACAAGTCCAAATTTTCAAACAGGGAGACACGGTGGAAGTGAGTAAAGTGTGATGTGACTTTTTGGGGTGCATCCCCTACCTGAAATGTACCCCAAAATGTCACATCTGTGTGTGATCAGGCTTTATTCACCTCCACCGTGTCTCGCCATCGATTACTTCGGCTGGACTTGTCTTGCACCTTTAGATTCTGTTCACATGTGGAGTTATTCCTATGCAGATGTTTTGTTTTTGCTATATGTGATATGTAAAAAAGGATTTAATAAAGAAGTGAAGCATCCTGTTGCACTTTCTATGGATTATACGGACATGAGTTCAGGAGCCTCCTGAACTACAGTGTATGACGCGTTAAGGTAATCTACTGGTTGATAGTTTGATGTATTTGCTCTGCAGATAATTCAATGGGGCTAATCCGTGTAGTACTAACAGGGGCAGACTGCCATAGGACCTACAGGGAAATTTCCTGGTGGGCCAATGCCCAGTGTGCCTCCTGTACCCTCCGTCTGGCCGCTGTCCAGGTACATAACGATCTGATCCTCTCAGCGTTAATTAATGCTAGGACCATCAAGTGCCCTCCTGAATTCAATTGTACTAGCCGTATGGTGATAGGGCGGTATTGTATGCTGCACTGTGTTATTTGGTTTTGCTGGGATGTTATTTTGTGCTGCACTATGGTCTCACCTAATTACGTTGGCCCTTCCTACTTTCCGCACCTTCTGTCAGTTTGGACTTGCCTACAACATGGGACCACTTTTAGTTTTTTTTTTTTCCAGGCCCACTTTAAATTCCCAGTCTCCCCCCCACGACTAATCTGCAGTTTTTCCATGCAGAATTGGCAAGAAGAATAAACACTAGAGATGAGCGAACATGCTCGTAACGAGCACTGTACCGCTCGGCTCCCCTGCGCTCGCATGGATTATGGATGATTTTCCATGGAGTGGACAGAGGTATCCTGTTCACTTTCACTGGCAAAATGGCAGCACATTTGATGAAGATATAAGCTTGGAATCTGCAAGTAAATCCTCATCAAATTCTTAAAGGGGTTGGTAGTTATTAAACCAGGAGCACTGATGTCTGATGGTTTAATATGCTAAGTTATTGTTTAATACCATTCTCTCTTACCAAAATGGTCACTAATGGAGGGCTATGTGAGCAGTCCTGTTCATCAGCAGTCTCCATTGACTGTTAGTGCAGAAGGACAGGAGAACTAGCACATGCGTAGTCTGTCTGTGAAAATACGTTTTGCTAGGCCTGAAGAGGAGAACTCTGACAAGTGGCAACTGGAGCCTTCAGCAATGGATTCTCCATAGACTGGGAGCACAGGTTTCCCACAGTTGCAAACCCAAAAAGATCTCCTTCCCTGGGATGCCTGGCATGGTTGAACACACATACACACCCCCTTTCAGACCCACTCCTACATATCTTTGGGGACATGGTGGCACAGCAGCTGCTCAGTCACAGGATACTCATGCCCAGGCAGACTCCAGGGTCCTAGAGTACTTAAACAGGAGCAGCACAGAGGGTCGAGAGGTGACATTCTTATAGAGTGGCAGGCATCAGGGTTTTTTGTTCTGTGTTTTTTTTGGACGGATCAGAAGAGAAGAAAATGGAATGGTGATGGGAATTTACCCTAAGGCTTCATGCACACAACAGTCCACAAAATACTGATACCTTCTGTGTGCACACTGCATTTTCCTCGCTCCCATGAATAGAAATGACAGCTCTTTTCGGCAGTGTAGACCAGAATAGAACATGTTTTATAATTTGTGGAATGGCCACGGCAAAGAATACGGATGTGTGTATGGTCCCACAAAAATTAGTGGTCAGTGTGTTGTTCCTAAAAATTACAGTCCTATGCATGAGGCCTAAGGCTGTGTTCAGATTATATTTCAGATCTCCAGTTAGGGATGAACCACTATTAACATTAATTTCATGTATAGTTAAAACATGAACAAATAACTATTAGTACTGTCGTTTTTAAATTATTACCTTTAGGGCTTATTCACATTACCGTTTTTCACTTCTGTGTGCACAAAGACCACTACACATCAATGGGGTTAAGCATGGATTTTTTTTTTTTGAGCAGATTGGTAAAACTCAGTGCATGTGCAGTTCCCCAGAGGGCTACTGCAAATGGTTAATTTGCTACTTAATGGGTTAATGTATGGGATGTTTGTAATCCAAGAGCTGAAATGGGAACACCCACTCAGTGGGAGGAGGCTGGTTCTCCTCTGGGTCAGGATCTTAGGAGTTGAGTTCTAGCAGTGTAGGTGAGAGGAAGCATCTGCATGGACCTGTACAGAGATTATACCTGATGTAAGGAACTTTTATCCTTGCATCCAAACAACTACCACTATCCTCTGAGAAAGAAGGACAGAATATATAGATTGTTGAGGGCCAACTTAAAGGACTAATGTAAAAGACTGACGTAAGTGCAGCTGCTTTTATACAGTAACAGGCCTTACTGCTAGTGGAAAGGGTACACCACGCTTCTACCCATGCAGGATCTACATCTTTCTGTGGGAACTGTAGTACACACTGTGAATGTGCACGTCTTTAATCGATCTGGAAATGAGTTCTGGATAAAGGTAAAATCAGAGTCAGCTATCTTACTGTCTGTTATCCCATGATCAGCATTGAAAGGATTTTGTATGTACCTTGGACAGTCTGAAATGAATGCTACTCATGCCTCTGTTTAGGAACTGCCTAAACTACCTCAGTAAAGAACACCGGATTTGTTACCTCTACACTTGCCTGATTATTGCCTAGAATTGCTGCCATTATCCAGTCCTGCACTTGCCCTCCTACATTGCCCTGGGGTGGACTGGGAACGTGAAGTGGCCCTGGAAAAAAATCTAAAAGTGGCCCCATGTCATAGGCAGGTCCAAACTGACAGAAGATGGCGCAACAGAAATAGGCAGGGTCAACAGTAGGCAGGGCCTGCAATACAGTAGTGCAACACAAAATACCTCCCAGACAGAACTGAATATCACAGTGCAGTACAAAATACTGAGGACAATGATACAGTTGAGTTCAGGAGGCCACCTGTGCTGTTTGCCAGGTACATGTACAGTACCTGATGCCACCAGCATTAATTAATCCTGAAAGCACCAGGACATTATGTACCCATCCATGGGGCCATGAGGGGGGCTCAGGCAGCTCCCTGGGCATCGGCCCATCGTGAAATTTCCCTGTAGGATCTATGGCCAGTCCACCTCTGCATATACCATCCAACATCAAGGACAGGATGCAGCAGGAGTTCCAATACCAGAGTGTGTGACGAGAGAAGAAAGGGTGTGCCCTACATTCTTTGCGTGGCACCAGGGAGAGTGGGAGTGACAGCAGCCACAGTGAACCATTACAATTCCTATTAGTGCCACAACTATCACTCCTATCCTCCTCATAATACTCTACCTGCGGGTCGCCACACATGTCCTATTGTGGTTCCTCTGGAAAACAGAAAAAAACCTGTATGCACACCAAAGCCGTCAATGTGCTGTTTTTTACGGATTCATTTTTTGCATATGGAAAATTGGACACGGTCGTGTGAATAAAGCCTTATGATCCCTTTCTTTCTTACCATGGAATATCATTGTGCCTAAACATTTTTATGCATTTTAATTCTGCTTCTTATTTATAAAAAGCCGCTGGTTACATTTTTATGCCAAGCACACACAGAATTGAAGTCAGCAAAAATGATGTGCATGCTTGAAATACTAATGTATTTGTTATATTTAACTCCATCTTTATGCTGTATAGCCAATAAGTTTTCATGCTCTGTATAATCAATTTATTCTGGGGAGAAACTGCTGTCTTGTGCTAAAATAAATGCTCCAGTCTGCGAAGAGCTGCTATTTGTCTGCTTGGCTGCCTTTTCTATTCTCTATTTATAGCTTTTGTTGCGGAGCTCGGACATCATTCATATATCTTGTGTTTAATGCCATAAGGAAGTGTCAGGACCATTATTAATAAATGGTGTTTAAATCTGAATCTGGTGCGTATTATAACTATCAATTCATAATAAAGATACGGCTATTCTTTAGCATCACATAGAACCACATTTTCATCAAATATATGGAATGGCTTAAAATTCCTCATCTAAAAAACAGTAACATTAGATTTCTACTTCATACCATGGAACTCCACTGGTAGTCTAGAGGAGACAGTACAATGAAATCATTAGAGAGCCTTCACACGCAGCAGATTTTATTGCAGAAATGTTCTGCGACCTATGAATTCATCTGAATGGAACTTGTAGCACGTTAAACCCATGTGCTTCCCACTAAAACAACCCCATTCAGATGAATGGAACTGATTTTCAGTCGCTGAAATTTTCTTCGACAAATCTGCACCCTGGAGTTTTATTAGATGTTAAAAAAACTCTGTTAAAAAATTGCAATGTTTTGAACAATTCCTAAAAATAACTCTTTATGTATTAATATGCAGATTTTACAGTGAGTTTCACTCCTCACAATACAATGAATGAAATCTAGAAAAAGTTGATGACAGCTCATGCTGCAGATTTGAAGCTGCTCAACATGCCTTCAAATCTATTTGGAGGTTTTCATCAGGGTAGGAATCTGGTTTTGCAATATTTTTTTTACCGTGACTGGCTTTCATTTACACAACAAACAGGGGTTCTCCAAGACCAGGTGCCAATGGTCAGGCAAGATGTAATATTTCCCTTTTCCACAAAAAAAATGACTCACGTGTTAAAAGGTTCTAGGTTTATCACTGATCTTCCAGACCATGCTCAACCAAAAGTGTGACATGCCTTCTACAAGCTTGTCGCCACTGCTGGCTGATCAGTGGTCTTGGCGGTGACCTATCCAGCACAGGTCATTGGGCAGCAGTGACGTGTGTGCAGAGGGCATGTCACGCTTCCAGTCCAGTGGGGACCAAAAGCTGTAGAAACAGGATCTCGGCCCTGGGCCCAGAACCCTATGAACGAGTCATTATACCACTGTACACCGTGTAACAGCTATTTCATGTTCCTGCAGGTCAGCTGCCATTTACTAGAAATGTGTCTGAGCTGCAGCACCCAGCACAGACATTACGCAATGTATGGAGCTGTCGGCTTCCATGCTTTCAGCTCTTAACCACTTCCAGTCTGCCCATTGACTATAAACGTCCTGGTAGTGGATCTCTATCTCTGAATGGACGTTTTAAAACGTCCTTGAGCTTTGCACCCTGTGTGCAGCACCTGTACATAGAAGCTCCATGACTCAGCTGCCTCCTGAGAGCCAAGAACATGGAGCTTTAACCTGAGACCTTTTTTCCTGGTCTCCAGGCTTTTGATCACTCTGACAAGCTGTCAAAGCCATCACAAATGCTTGTACTATCTCCCTCTCATTACTGCCGGTCACAGAGCAGTTTACAACCAAATATGGGGTGTTTCTGCAAACCTCAGAATCAGGAAAATAAATATTCAGGTTTGATTTGCGGTTTACCCTTGCTATCTTATAGGAAAAATGAAATATATTTACTTTTAAATTTCACCTTCCTTCTGTTTTAATTCTTGTGGGAAATCTAAAGGGTTAACAAACTTTGTAAACATCAGTTTGGATTACTTTGGGGGCTGTAGTTTCTAAAATATGTTCATTTATGGGAGGTTTCTATTATTTAAGCCCCTCAAAGTCACTTTAGAACTGCAAAGATCCTTTAAAATGAACTATTGGAAATTTTCATGAAAATCTTAAAAATTACATCTAAAATTCGAAGCCTTCTAACGTCCTCAAAAAATTAAATTACATTTCCAAAATTATGCCAACATAAAGTGGACATATGGTGAATGTTCATTAATAACAATTTTATTAGATATCCCTATGCAATTTAAAAGCAGAGAAATTAATATTTAAAAATTTTTGATTTTTTTTCAAAATTTTTGGTAAATTTTGGATTTTTTATAAATAAAATATAAAATATATAGACTCAAATTTACCATTAACACAAAGTACAATATGTCACAAGAAAACAATCTATGAATGGCTTGGATAAGTAAAAGCGTTCCAAAGTTATTACCACATGAAGTCACACATGTCAGATTTGCAAAATTAGGCCTGGTCAGGAAGGGGGTAAATGGCCCGGATGGGAAGTGGTTAATAATCCCTCCCATTGAGTTATCCAGCCTTTGTGCAGCTGTGTTCAACTGAATGGGGCAAAGCTGCAATACCCTGCTTGGCCACTAGTAAGAGTACTGTGTTCTGCAGTAGTGTCCAGACTGATGTAAACAAGAGATGGCAATGCTCATCCAAGTGCCACTGACCCATTCATACAGCTGATTTGCGGGGTGTCTTGTGTCAGGCCACCAGCAATTTCTCTTTTTCACAACAAAAATGTTCCCTTACCCACTAAGCCACAACCCATCGCCAAACAAGGCACAGGAGATTATTGTTTTTGCTTCATAAATATGTCTAAAACTTGATGTGACATGAACCAAAACTTTTGGTATATTTTACACCAAATTCTAGGTGCATTCTCATTAGTAAATGTAGGCCAGTTGTCACGTACCGTGTGGTTATCGTGACACGTGTTTCATGTTGCTCATGTTTGTGCCCTGGTATTCTGGATTTGGTTGTATGCTGGTTGCCAGGGGCAACGTGTATATTGGTGGTGTCTCGGTTGTTCTCCGTGACACGGCTTCCATGTTGCTCATGTTTGTGTCCTGGCATTCTGGCTGCGGTAGTAGGCCGTGGTTGCCAGGGGCAACGTGTAGTTTTGGTTGCTGGTATGTTCCCTTATTGCATACTTCCTTCCTTCCCTGTCTGGTTCTCATGGGGTTAACATATTGACCTGGGTGTGGTCACTAGGTGCTTTTATTCTGTTGTTGCTAGCCTGGTGGGTTTGTTGTGCTTCAGCCTCCGTTGGTGCTGGAGCTATGCACCTTTCCTGGGATTCCTTCTGCCCAGTCCTTGTGGCCACTTAATATGTCATCTAGGTCTTCCCGAGGTCCTCTCATCCCCTTCCCTTATTCCTGTTATGTTGTTTATGTACGGGTGGGTGTTTGGTCTGTGACTGCCATGTGTCTTCTGACATGGAGTCCAGACATTCCCTGTATGTATGTGCCTTCGGTGAGAGGGCTCCAGGGTTCCCCGGAGGGGGAACAGCGATACTGTGAGTTGTTGCCGGTGAGCTGGTTCCTGGGGGTGTTGTGTGTGTACTGAGTCCTGTTAGGTGTTCGGGTTCCAGTACATGTGCCTGGGCTCCTGTCTTTGGTGTATGGACTGCTGGTGCTTCTATCAGCAGTATCAGCAGGTAAGTTGCCAGGTGCACCGGGACCATCCTGGAGGTGCAGTCAGTGAGTTCTGGATAAGTGCATCCCTACCATCTGGGGCTCTGTGAAGAACGGGGCTCACTGGGTTTCTGCCCTCTGGGTTTGGTTTCTGGTGTTTCCGGTGCACTTGGTTCAGTGGTTTTCCTTGCCACTGGCTTCTTGCCTGCTGATCGGTTTTCATCTCACTGTAGTGTATCGGTATATGCTCGGTGTGGAGTTTCCCCTCCCACACCGTAGCGTGGCAATATGACATATTAGGCCACTTTGCGTGTTTTCCCTTTTCCCTGTTATTCCTTTACCTTCGGTGAGAGGGTGTCTGCATGTTGCGCCTGCTGTTTTTTTGGTGTGCATGCTTGTCCTCCGGAGGGAGGGTGAAAAGGGGTGGATCTGTTTCAGTTCGGTGTCACGGGTGACCATGGTTGTTTGTTGGCTGGCTGCCTTTGACCTAGGTGGGGTTGGGGTTTGCTGGCGGCAGCTTTCTGTTACTTGTGTGACCTGTGTCCTGTGTCTGATTCTCCCCTCATCCATTTCTCAGTTCACCTGTTATTGGTGCTGTGTTTGCTGGCGGCATTCACTCAGTTTACTGGCTTAGGTGTTGCTGGTTCGGTGATGTTTGCTGGCTGTGGCCTGGTGTGTGTGTGAATAGGCTCTGAGTGTGGATGTCTGTTCGGTTCTGGCACTTTTTTGTGTTTGGTGTGAATCGACATTTTTTGTTTGTTAGGTGGTTTGTGTTCCACTTTGCTTCCCCTTGAAAATTTGGGAGAGGGGGAGTTAAGGGGGAGGTAGTGTCACGTACCGTGTGGTTATCGTGACACGTGTTTCATGTTGCTCATGTTTGTGCCCTGGTATTCCGGATTTGGTTGTATGCTGGTTGCCAGGGGCAACGTGTATATTGGTGGTCTCGGTTGTTCTCCGTGACATGGCTTCCATGTTGCTCATGTTTGTGTCCTGGCATTCTGGCTGCGGTAGTAGGCCGTGGTTGCCAGGGGCAACGTGTAGTTTTGGTTGCTGGTATGTTCCCTTATTGCATACTTCCTTCCTTCCCTGTCTGGTTCTCATGGGGTTAACATATTGACCTGGGTGTGGTCACTAGGTGCTTTTTATTCTGTTGTTGCTAGCCTGGTGGTTTAGTTGTGCTCCAGCCTCCGTTGGTGCTGGAGCTATGCACCTTTCCTGGGATTCCTTCTGCCCAGTCCTTGTGGCCACTTAATACCGTGTTTCCCCGAATATAAGACCCCCCCGAAAGTAAGGCAGCGGTAGGGGGTGCCCAGGGTTCCTCCAATGTAAGGCACCCCCGATTGTAAGGCCGCTATCGGGGGGGTCTGTGAGGAATGTAAGGCCGTTCTATGGTGGGGGGTGGCTGGGGAATGTGTTCATACTCGCCTGCCTGCGGGCTTCTTGTGGCCGGCTCAGTGGCGTAGCTACCGGGGGGGCAGGGGGGGCGACGGCTCCGGGCCCAGTGACTCAAGGGGCCCATAAAAATAAAAAAATCTTACTTACCTGTCTGCGCTGCGGCTGCCCTCCGGTCCGCGCTCTGCTCTCTTCCCTGGCGGCGCGCACTATGACCTGACGCTGCACGCAGCGTCAGGTCATAGTGTGCGCGGGCCAGGGAAGAGAGCGGAGCGTGGACCGGAGGGCAGCCGCAGCGCAGAACAGGTAAGAGAGGTTTTTTATTTTTATTTTTTGTGGCTGGGTGGGCTGATCTGAGGTCTGATGGGGGCCACAATACGCTTGATCTGAGGTTGATGGGGGCACAATATGCAGATCTGAGGTTTGATGGGGCACAATACGCTGATCTGAGGTCTGATGAGGGCACATTAGCTGATCTGAGTCTGATGGGGCACAATACCATGATCTGAGGTTTGATGGGCACATACGCTGATCTGAGGTTCTGATGGGGGCACAATACGCTGATCTGAGGTCTGATGGGGGCACAATACGCTGATCTGAGGTCTGATGGGGGCACAATATGCAGATCTGAGGTTTGATGGGGCACACATACGCTGATCTGAGTCTGATGAGGGCACATTAAGCTGATCTGAGGTCTGATGGGGGCACAATACCATGATCTGAGGTTTGATGGGGCACCAATACGCTGATCTGAGGGTCTGATGGGGGCACAATACGCTGATCTTGAGGTCTGATGGGGGCACAATACGCTGATGTGAGGTCTGATGGGGGCACAGTAGGCTGATGTGAGGTCTGATGGGGGCACAGTAGGCTGATGTGAGGTTCTGATGGGGGCACAGTACGCTGATCTGAGGTCTGATGGGGGCACAGTACGCTGATCTGAGGTCTGATGGGGGCACAGTGGGCTGATCTGAGGTCTGATGGGGGCACAATACGCTGATCTGAGGTCTGATGGGGGCACAGTAGTTCTGTTCAGCCTGTAGTACTGTTCAGCCTGTTATTAAATGTCAATTTTATTGTTAAAAAAAGTGTCATTTTTTTTTGTCTAATGTAAGGCCTCCCCGAAAGTAAGGCAGGGTGGGACTTTTGGGGGTAAATTTAATGTAAGACAGGGCCTTACTTTCGGGGAAACACGGTATGTCATCGAGGTCTTCCCGAGGTCCTCTCATCCCCTTCCCTTATTCCTGTTATGTTGTTTATGTACGGGTGGGTGTTTGGTCTGTGACTGCCATGTGTCTTCTGACATGGAGTCCAGACATTCCCTGTATGTATGTGCCTTCGGTGAGAGGGCTCCAGGGTTCCCCGGAGGGGGAACAGCGATACTGTGAGTTGTTGCTGGTGAGCTGGTTCCTGGGTGTGTTGTGTGTACTGAGTCCTGTTAGGTGTTCGGGTTCCAGTACATGTGCCTGGGCTCCTGTCTTTGGTGTATGGACTGCTGGTGCTTCTATCAGCAGTATCAGCAGGTAAGTTGCCAGGTGCACCGGGACCATCCTGGAGGTGCAGTCAGTGAGTTCTGGATAAGTGCATCCCTACCATCTGGGGCTCTGTGAAGAACGGGGCTCACTGGGTTTCTGCCCTCTGGGTTTGGTTTCTGGTGTCTCCGGTGCACTTGGTTCAGTGGTTTTCCTTGCCACTGGCTTCTTGCCTGCTGATCGGTTTTCATCTCACTGTAGTGTATCGGTGTATGCTCGGTGTGGAGTTTCCCCTCCCACACCGTAGCGTGACACCAGTATATTATAGTGCAGGCCCAGAACATAAACTTGTTTATTTGATTGTCATTTCAAGTTCAGTTCCCTATCCTATGTCCATGACAGAAGTCATTAAAATTGTTAAAATGGCGGCTCATGGCCGCTTCTGCGACGCGCACCCGGGAGGGCACAGGTGCTTTTCCACTTACCCTGTGTCTGTCACACAAGCCGTCCGGCAGCAGCCCCGGGGTGCCGATTTACTGTGTGCATTACGGATATTATTCATTGCACCTCACCTCACCCTGCAGTACTCATCCTGCAAGGTGCTATAATCTTCTTGTCTGCCTGGGTACTGGCTGCCTGTTTTACACACCGTATTCTGATTCTGTGCCACCTGACCTGTTCACCATACTGATCCTATGCTGCATGCCTTGACCTTTGGACTGTTTCACGGATTTGCATGAATTCCACCTGCCCTGACCTTGACCTGTTACTGACTCACCGGTGTCTCTAATCTTTGTGGGTCAGAAGGCAACCACACGGAGACTACTCCAAGAGGTAGTGGCCTAGTGCATTCCCTGCAGCAAAGACCAGACCTCTGTATAGGGATTGAAGGGTGAAAACCAGGGAACCACTGTCTGTAGAACAATATATTTTTCCAGGAACATGCTGACTGTTCATCCTGCAGTTGAGATAAATAGGTATGTCCTACTTCTACACATGAATCTTTGTCATATGAACTGCATTCCATATAAAGACATGGTACACAGACCTGTGTCTAGATAAATAACCGTTGATTCCAGATGTTCTACTATGTTTGCCTGAAGACACTGAACAGGCACAATCTAAATTAGTAACACAGGTTACCGCTGAATGAGAATGCTATTAGCAGCTGAAATGAAAATATTGCCCCCACTGCTACCACTTCTAGGAAGTCTTGTGAGCGGTCTGCTTTTACTCATCAACCTGTCTAGTTGTTACTGGATGCACTCAAACCACAGTGTTGGACGTATACACTTACACCAAGTACAAATATTTATCCAGTATTTGGTCTTGTTTCAAGCTCAGTACCTTGGGTCTTTCTTAGGGTTCATGCTTTTCCACCCTATTAGTTCAAAGTTAACTACTTACCCATTTCTCAGAGATGAAATGCCTTCCTCCATTTTCAACTGGATACAGAGTAACCTGTCTTCTCCCTACCTCACAATCGCTAGTAAATTGTTAACCCTTTCATGACTGGGTGATTTTCTGTTTTTTAGTTTTCGTTTTTTACCCCCAGCCCTCCCAAAGCCATAACTTTTTTTTATTTTTCTGTTCACACAGCTATATGAGGGCTTGTTTTTTGCTGGACAAGATGCCCTTTCCAATGACACTATTTACAGTTGCATACAATGTGGTGGAAAGCGGGAAAAAATTATAAATGGGATGAAATTGGAAAAAAGCATTCCAGAACAATTTTTTGGGATTTTTTTTTATGGCATTCCCTATGTCATAAAACTGACCAGTTACTTCCATTCTCCAGATCAGTACGAATCCAGCAATACTGTATATTTTTATTGCATTTTTGTACTGAAAAAAAACCTTGAAAACAAGATTTTTCTTTAAGGCCCCTTTCACACAAGCTGGTGCGTTCCGGGTGCGTTCAGGAAAACTCGCACCATTTTGCAAGCAAGTTCAGTCAGTTTTGTCTGCGATTGCGTTCAGTTTTTTCAGCGTGGGTGCAAAGCATTTTGATGCGTTTTTCACGCGCGTCATAAAAAACTGAATGTTTACAAACAACATCTCTTAGCAACCATCAGTGAAAAACACATTGCATCCGCACTTGTTTGCGGATGCAATGCGTTTTTCACGCAGCCCCATTCACTTCTAGGAGGCCAGGGCTGCGTGAAAAACGCAGAATATAGGACATGCTGCGATTTTCACGCAACGCAGAATGTACACAGACCCATTGAAATTAATGGGTCAGGATTCAGTGCGGGTGCTATGCGTTCACGTCACGCATAGCACCCGCGCGGAATACTCGCTCGTGTGAAAGGGGCCTTAGTCTCCATAATTTGACCCCTATAACTTTTTTGTATTTATGTGTGTGGAGCTGAATGATGACTCATTTTTTGCGAGACGATCTGTACTTTTCAGTGATACCATTTTGGGGAGTGTATGACTTTTTGATCACTTTTTACTTAATTTGTGGGAGAAGTGACCAAAAAACGATGAATGGACCATTCTGACTTTTTTTTTCTGTTTTGCCGTTTTCCGTATGGGATTAAAATTTTTTATATTTTAATAGTACAGGCAATTTTGCACGCCAGGATACCTATGATGTATATATTTTTTTATTTTTATGGTTTTTTATATATTTTTTAATTTATAAAAACATTTCTTTTACATTTATTTTTATAGTTCCCATAGGGAACTATAACAAGCAGTCATTGGATTGCTGTTCTCATAGACTCCAGTGCATTAGCATTGGAGTCTATAAGGGATTTACTGTATTTCTATGGAGCACTGCTGAAGCAACAACCTCCTGTGTCACAGGAGCACAGGGGCTGCTGCTAACACACTCTGGCTCTCCTGATTTCTGCCAGGGAAAGCTGGAGCACACCCGGAAGCATTTTTAGCATTCAGTTCCTTCTACCATACACCACAAAATGGAATCTACCAGATTCTACAGTGCATTGTGAATATATTAACCCCCTTGGTGTTTTCCTGTTTAGTTGTATTACAACCTGGAACTAAATTAATTTTAACATAATAGATCTGACAAAATAGTTCAAATTGATACAATGGAATTAAAAAAATGCCCTGTTTAAATACAACCCAAAGTCCAAAAAAGTTAAGATGCTGTGCAAAATGTAAATAAAAACAATGCAATGATTTTTAACCCCTTCGCGCCCGGAGCTTTTTTCGGTTCTGCATTTTCGTTTTGCGCTCCCTGCCTTCAAACAGCCATAACTCTTTTATTTTTCTGTTCACATAGCTGTATGAGGGCTTGTTTTTTGCGGGACAAGTTGTACTTTCCAACGCCACCATTTAATATTGCATACGGTGTAGTGGGAAGCGGGAAAAAAATTCCAAACCGGGTGAAATTGCAAAGAAAACGCTATTCCGCTACAGTTCTACGGGTTTCTTATTTACAGCGTTCGATGTGCATTAAAACTGATCCGTTACTTTCAATTCTACTGGTCAGTACGAATCCGGCAATACCTAATATGTATAGTTTTTCCTGCGTTTTCATAGTGATAAAATAATTAGAAAGTTGCCCTTTTTTTTTTTTTTTTTTCCTTGTCAAATCTTGACCCCTATAACTTTTTGGTATTTATGTGTACAGAGCTGTATGGGGGCTCATTTTTTTGCGGGACGATCTGAAGTTTTTATTGATACCATTCTGGGGTGTGTATGAATTTTTGATCACTTTTTATTTAATTTTTTTTAGAAAAAAAAAGCGACAAAAAACGGCAAATCGCCATTTGGACGCTTTTTTTCCGCCACACAATTCGCCGTATTGGAATTTTTTTTTTATATTATTAAAAGTACGGGCGTTTTCGGTCACGGTGATACCCATGATGTCTATATTTATTGTTATTTAGGTATTTATTTTTTACTTATACGGAAAGGGGGGTGATTTGAACTTTTACATCTTTTTTATTTTTTATATATTTTTTAACATTTTTTTTTTTAATTTTTTTTTTACTATTAGAAAGCTCAAATATGGGCTTATAAAATTGTGGCTTTTTTTTTTTCTTTATGAAGCAATTCTGGGTTTTATAGACTCAGAAATCCATCAATTGCTCATTTCTTATCCTGGCCTGCCCATCTAGTGGCCAGAATAAGAATTGCACTTTGAAAAACTGCAATCCTCACCAGCGAGGATTACAGTTTTCATATGGTGTACAGACCACCCCGATTGGCCACACGGGGTGTCTGTACACCACCCGGAAGCGAACGCTTCCGGTTTAGACGCAACTAGATGCCGTGATCACGTGTGATCCCGGCATCTAGTCACCCCGGAGAAGACGCCGCCGATGGCGGTAAGTAGCGGCAAGTCTCTGCTGTTAGAAACAGCAGAGACTTGCCGGCCATGACGCCCGCCGCACCCGCGAGCGGGCCGCCATGTGCCCGCATCGCCCCAGCGCCGTACATGTACGGCGCTGGTCGCGAAGGGGTTAAATCTCACAGACCCATATTTCATTCACAATAGGTCATAGAACACATATCAAATGTTGAAAGTGAGACATTTTACCATTTTATGAAAAAATATTAACTGATTTAGAACTTTATGGCAGCAACACATCTCAAAAAAGTTGGGACATGTTTGTGTCTACCATTAAGTAGCATTCCCTCTTCTTTTAACCCCTTAACACATAATGCTGTACATGTAAGGCATTATGCACCCGCAAATGTATGGAATGGGCTGCTGAGGGGAGCCCGCTCCATATGCAGTGGGTGCCAGCTGTATCATATAGCAGGCACCCGGCTGCAATGACATGGAACGGTGATCAGGCCTGCCATGGTAAGCTTCCTGCTGAACTACGTATGAGGCATAGCTCAGCAGGAAGAGTGTCAATATTCCATTCACCCTAATAGAAACTCTAATAGAAATGATGATGCAAGAAAATTTAGATTTTTTTCAAAGATTTTATTTTTTTAGTTATTAAAATAAAAACTATACAAGTTTGGTATCGCCGTAATCATATTGAGCTGCAGAATAAGGATGTCATGTAATTTTTAGCTCACATTGAACGCTGTGATGTCAAAACCTCAAAAACTTTTCTTTCCAATTTTACCCCACAAATATTTTCTGGTTTTCCATTACAAGACATGGTAAATTAAATGATGGCATTAAACAATGCATATTTGTCCTGCAAAAAAAAGCCCTCACATGGCTATGTGAATGGAAAAATAATGTTATGGCTATTGGAACGTGGGGAGAAAAAAAATAAAAGATGAAAATAGGCCCGGTCTTAATGGGCTAATACCCGTCTGTAAACGTCTGGGAAGCGAGGAGATCAGTTGCTGGAGTTTTGGGAGACGAATACCTCCCCATTCCTGTCTGATGTAGGATTCTAGTTGTTCAACAGTCCGGGGTCTTCTTTGCCAGATTATACATTTTATGATATTTTCTACTGGTGAAAGGTCTAGACTGCAGGCAGGCCACTTCAGCACCCGTACTCTTCTTCTGTGAAGTCATGCTGTTGTGATGGATGCATTATGTGGTTAGCATTGTATTGCTCAAATATGCAAGGTTTTCTAAGAATTAGACATTGTCTAGGTAGGAGTATACGTTGTTCTAAAACCTCTATATACTGTTCAGCATTGAGTGCCTTTACAGACGTGTAAGCTGCCCACATCATAGGAACTAATGCAACCCCATACCATTAGAGATGCAGACTTTTAAACTGTACACTGATAATAAGCTGGATGGTTCCTCTCCTCTTGAGTTTGTTGAACATGGCATTCATGGTTTCCAATTAAAATGTAAAATATTCATTCATCTGATCAAAAAACAGTTTTCCATTTTTTCTCAGTTCATTTTGTCTGAGCTTTGACCCAGCAAAGATGGCAATGTTTCTGGATCGTATTCGCAGAAGGCGTCTTCTTTGCAGGATACAGCTTTAACTTGAATTTGTGGATTGTATGGTGAACTGTGTTCACAGATAGTGATTTCTAGTAGTGTTACTGAGCCCATGCAGTGATTTTCAGTACAGCATCATGCCTGTTTTTAATGTAGCACCGCCTGAGGGCCTGTAGATCACAAGCGTTCAATACTGACCGTCAGCATGGTGACTACACACCTCCTTTTCCAGACTCTCTAAATCTTTTGATGATATTATGTACTGTAGATGGTGGGATATTCAAAGTCTTTGACATTTTACATCGAGGAACATATTTCTGAAATTGTTCCACGATTTTTAGACAAAGTTTGTTGAACCTCTGCCCATCTTTGCTTAAGAGAGACTCTGCCTCTCTAACATGCTCTCTTTATACCCAGTCACGTGACTTAGTTGCAAATTGCTTAGTTGCAAAACACACACCTGACAAGAGAAGGCCACCCAATGAATCTGAGCAGGCAAAGCCCTGACTACAGACCAAGCAAAGAGGGCATTATGAAAGATTCAACAAAGACACCAATGATGACACTGAAGGGCCTCCAAAGATCCCCAACAGAGATGAAAGCATCTGCACACAACCACTATAAGCCGTACACGGCACAGAGTGGGGCTTTATGGAAGAGGGTCCCAGAAAAAGACAGATTAAATAAAAAGAAAACACAAGTTGTCCAAAGAACAGATTCTCCAAACAAATGTAAGAAGCTGCTGTAGTCTGATGAGACTAAAATTGAACTTTTGGCCATCATGAGAATGCTGTGTGTGGCACAAACAAAACACTTCCCATAATCCCAAGAACACCATCCCCACAGTGAAGCATAGTGGTGGCTGGATCTCAATATGAGTGTTTTTCAGGGACTGGAAAACCGGACAGACCAGAAAGATGGATGGCAGTAAATACACACAGGAAATCCTCAAAGAGATTTGAGACGAGAAAGACCTTCCTGCAAGAAAATGACCCTAAACATACTGCTAAAGATACACTGGAGAAACATTTACAGGTCTCAAAATGGCCTAGTCAAAGCCCAGACCTCAATCCAATTGAGAATCTGAAGACTTTCAGGTTGCAATGCAGCCAGCCAGGAAAAATATCAAACGTTTTCACAAGGCACTGTACTGAGTGATTTCTATCTACTTATAAAGATAGAAATAAAATAAAAAAGGGACATGACTTAAGCCTGCCATATCAGGGATCAGCAGTCATTGACAACTAACCCCCTGCTGTATACGCTGGCATTAGTAAAAACACTGATGCCAATGTATTAACCCATTCTATGCCGTGGTCAGATTGTGGAGAGTATGGGTCGTCCCCATTGGGTCCCCGTGCTGCGGTGATGGGGACCTGATGACTGTGAATGACCACGAATGGTACGAATCAAACTGTCATCTCATCCTGCAAAAAATGAGCCCTACCTAAGATAATCGCCTGAAAAATAATGGCTTTCAGAAAATGACAACACAAAAAAAAGATTTTTTTCTTTCAAAAATGCTTTTACTGCGTAAAACTTATCAAAAATAAAAAATAGACATACTTGCTATTGCCGTGTCCGTAACACTCAGCTATATAAAAATATCCGATGATCTACCCTGTCAGGTGAACGCTGTAAAAATAAATAAATGAAAACAGTGCCAGGACTTTTTTTGTCACCTCACCTTACAAAATATGTAATATCAAGTGATCAAAAAGTCATATATACCCCAAAATGGAACCAATGAAAATGTCACCTCATGCCGCAAAAAATTAGCTTCCACATAAAACTGCCCAAAAAATAATAACCAATGATGCCTGTAAACCAATCCATCAAAATCTGAGATGCAGAAGGCATATGGCGCCCCTTCCTTTCTGAGTCCTGCCATATGCCCCTACAACAGTTTACCACCACATATGGGGTGTTGCCGTATTCAGGCGAAAATGGTTAACAAATGATGGTTGCTTTTTATCCTGTTACCCCCCTTGTAAAAATGAAAAAAGTTGGGGCTAAAGCAACATTTTATTGGAAGAAATGAAACTTTTCATTTTCACAGTCAAGTGTTTCTAAATTCTGTAAAATGCCTATGGTGTCAACTGCTCGGTACACCCCTTAATAATTTCCTTGAGAGGTGTAGCTTCTAAAATGGGTTAATTTATGTGTAGTGTCCACTGTATCAGGGTGTTTTCAAATATAAAAAATTTGCAAAAATCTGTCCTCCAAAAACCATATGGCACTCATTTCCTTCTGACAACTGCCATATGTCCCTACAGCACTTTACTATCAGATATGGGGTATTTCTGTAAACTGCATAATCAGAGTAATGTATATTGAGGTTTATTTTTCAGGTAACCCTTGCTGTGTTGCAAGAAAAAATTGATTAACATAAAAATCTGCAAAAAAAATTACATTTGGAAATTTCCCCTCCATTTTCCTTTAATTCTTGTGGAACACCTCAAGGGTGAACAAATTTTGTAACATCAGTTTTCAATCATTTGAGGGGTGTAGTTTTTAAAATGGCTTAATTTATGGGTGGTTTCTATTACGTAAACCCCTCAAAAAAAAAGTTCATGTAATAAAAAACTGTTTCCTTTTGCTTTAGTTCATCACTTTGGTGTGTATCTATTGCAATAAATTCATAGTTGCAGATTGTATCTTAATTTAATGTCAATAGTATTCTATATCAGGAGTTCCCTTGATCAATAGCAAACTCGCAATGATTTATAATAATCTGTATTTAGCGTCCCCTTGTTAATGAACGGCTTATAATGTTGCTTTGTAGTAAGCTATGTTGATAACTGCTGTGAGTTTTGTGCATATGGTAGGTGTTCTCATATACCTTACTCAGGTCCACGGATGATCCTAGTAATAACTAGGAGACTTATTATTCACAGATCTCGCCGTAACAGACAGTTCTCTTTACCGACCCACCTCCCTCTCTGCTGTATCCAGACTTGGATGTATGCTGGCTTTGTGCGCGTTTGACTCGTGCATGCCTTCTAGAGCCAAGGACGATTCGGATACTCTCTGCAATGTTTTGGATGTCACTGCACACCTTCAGTACTTAAGAAAACCGCCACCAGAAGCATTTCGGAACTGTTCCTTCCTCAGTGGTAAAATAGTATACTAAAAGTAGAGAAATTCAGATTTAGAAAATTGTGAATTTTTCAAAATTTTTGGTAAATTTTGAATTTTTTTTTTTTTATAAATAAAGGTGAAATATATCGACTCAAGTTTACCACTGTCATGAAGTACAATGTGTCACGAGAAAATGGCTTGGATAAATAAAATCATTCTAAAGTTATTACACATGACCTCAGCCCTAACTCAAATATTGCTGGCCATTCACCCTTTCCTACTTACTGACATATTACATAACTGGACCAGTGTCATCGCTGGCAGGTATCAGCTTTATTATACAGCACTTAGGTTGTCGGCAGACTGTTTAGATACAGCACCAGGGGCCAGAGTGTGCCATGACTTGTGTGGCCCTTGTTGCCAGGTTTTCTCAGCTCACTCTCTGTCTACTCCCATCTGATGTGCTGCCAAGTAGCGACTGGTGTCAAAAAAGTTTAATGATTCATTTTTAAATGGATGCTGACAATAAGAAAGAAAAACATTTTTATTTTTTTCCTCAAAGTACCTTCTGATCATAGTATAACTATAAATGGTAGGTAGGCCTAAGAAAGTTCTGTTTTGTGCAAAAAGAGGAAGTTTCCTTTCCATGAGATTTCCTGAATATTCTTTTTAAATTGACTGTTGGTCCTCAGCATTTTACAATAAACCACTGCTTTATGATGAGCTACAAATGCAGAGAAAGAAACAGTTTGCTGGCAGACGCAGAGGAGCAATGGTTAAAAATGTAGTAAATCTCACTGAAAGTCACCTAATATTTAAAGGGGTTTTCTGAATCCATGCTCAGTTAGTTGTTTAACTTGTGTACAACTTCTCCATGCCTTTTTACAATTTGAACTCTCCTGACCTGTTTTCACCAAGTAAATAAATAATTCTGTAGTACTTCCTGTTGAGTATACAACCAAACCCATGATGCACTTCTCCTCTCTCTGCCACAGCTCCAGCACAGCCTCTAACACCCAGCTAGTTAATAGCTCCTCCCACCCAGCTAGTTACATAAACACTCCCCTATAACTGCGCTAACATCGCTCAGCTAGTTTATAGCTCCTCCCACCCAGCTAGTTACATAGACAATCCCCTTTCACTGCCCCTCACCCATGGACATAACATCACAGGAAATAATTAAGAGCTGCATGGACATGGTCATGTGACCACAGCCCAGAACAGAAGATAGGCGCAATAAGGGTAAATGAAATACATTACAAAATTACAGCTACATTCATAAATGATGTTCAAGCAAACTGTAAAAAACCTTTAAGGATATACTGCACATTTTTATTATTATTAGCTTACATATACTGGTCTATTGGTTTAAGCATATGAGATGCATAGTAGTGTCACGCCTGTGTGTGGGAGGGAGACACCACACCGGACGAAGAAGGAGAGGGTACAAGGAACAAGGCCTTAAAGCTAGGGAAGGAAAAGGACACCTCCTAGTCAAATCCCTAGTCACAGTCCTTACTGGCTATCAGTATGAACAGACCTCAAAGGTTGGTGAGTTTATACGCAGGAATACCTACAGTCCGATTACACCCTATAAGACCCTATCGATAGTGACAGGACTGAGACCACCTGTTCTCCCTCAGGCCTACAACAAAGGGCAAGGGAAAACAACACACAGATGAACAAAACAATATGCAACAGGGAAAGGAAACACTTAACTTTCCAGTAGCAATGGCAGTAACGGGATTTCAGCCGAGAACCAAACACCAGCAGACCAAAGACACAACTAAAACTATAAACCACACAAGATTGTGGAAGAAGGAACTATAAATAAGGAAAGTTAAGTGAGCAAAATAGTAACACCTTGAAGTAAGAGGTGTGGCCGGTATCAGAAACAACACAGCCGTATAATGATCCACAAGAAACCTGTCAGATCAAAGCACGTGTTGCCAGTCTCACAGATCTCCTGTCACCCACTGTTGCGGGAACGTCCGAGACAAATAGTTGCACACATGGTCTGATTTTTTGTTATTAGCATATTCCTGTTCAATACGTACATATTGTATATCCTGTATATATATTCTATATAGCAATAGAGCCGGTCAGGGCAGGATAACCTAGTTAAATGGGCAAAACTAATGACCACGTAAGACGATTGCATTATGTGCTACCAGTAAACAGATGTATAGCTGACTTTGTGAATGGCTTTAAATGATTTTTTGCTTCTGTGTTTTTCTTCTTTATCATTCATACAGATCATAAAACATCCCACAATAATTCTCAATAGCTGAATAGAAAATCTGCACAATAAAACATCAATCATTACTGAAACATTGCTGAAATACAACTCCTCTTCCAAAATGTTAATAAAGCAAATAAGATTGTCCAAGAGCAATTATGTGAAGAATATTGCCTAATTGGACATGTTCTTCATTACCATTCAGTGTCAGAGCCATAATAACAAGTAGCGGGCTTGTAATTTATGCCATTGATAAGTAAAAAAGACAGCTGGATAACTCAGATGTGAATGTATGTTTCCAAAAGCTGATCATTTCGAGAAAGATTTGCATGTTATAGCGGTAAATTTGGAGCATGAATGCTACATTTCTAAACTGGTCATACTGAAGTACAACCTCAGGGTAAGGGCTCATGCACACACATGTATGTATTTTGTGGTTGGCAAAAAATCGTTCCGCCAAAAATACGCATGACGTCTTTTGCGGAACGGAACAGCTGGCCCCTAATAGAACAGTACTATCCTTGTCTGTAATGTGGACAATAATAGGACATGTTCTATTTTTTTTGCGGAACGGACATATAGAAATGGAATGCACACAGAGTAATTTCCATTTTTTTTGCGGACCCATTGAAATGAATGGAGTTTTCAAAACCCCATCTGTATGTTCGGTTTTGAAAGTGCTGATTTCAGGGTCTGTTATCTAATCTATCTTCATCCTTTTAAAGAGGACTTATCCTGTAAATACTTGTATTACATGCTTTAACACTTTCTACCCCAGAGGTTTTTATGTTTTCGTTTTGCGCTCCCTGCCTTCCCAGAGCCATAACTTTTTTATTTTTCCATTCATGTATGAGGGCTTGTTTTTTTCTAGACAAGCAATCCTGACACAGTTTTACCTGACTGAAACACTCTTGTGATGTCACAGAAGCTAACCTAACTAGAACACTCTTGTGATGTCACAGAAAATTATTTGACTTTTGTGCTTTCACAGAAGCTTACCTGACTGAAACACTCTAGTGATGTCACAGAAACTTACCTGACTGAAACACTCCTGTGATGTCACAGAGCCTAACCTGACTGAAATCATCTTGTGATGTCACAGAAGCTTACCTGACTGAAACAGTCTTGTGATGTCACAGAAGCTTACATGACTGAAATAATCTTGTGATGTCACAGAAGCTAACCTGACTGAAACACTATTGTGATGTCACAGAAGCTAACCTGACTGAAACACCCTTAATTTAATATAATTCATGTGGTTGCAGATACATTGGTTCAAGCGAATGCAGGTATATCATTCGTGTGGATCCAGATATCCACAAATATAGACGTGCATGAAATGCACCTGTACATAAATACATTCTCTTCAATAACAGATCTAGACATAGTGGAACACTACTAATGTATAAACAATTGTAAAGCACACCCATATAGTGGATGTTCACCTAAAGTGAAACGTGTATAAAGTGACATACAAGGATGTACCACCACAAGGGAAATTCAATGTCACAAAGGTGAACTTGACAGATCACCAAGTGAATTCATAATACATGTATAAACACCCCCCTCCAAAAAAACACCCAAAAAACCTATGTCTAGATATATTATAGAATAGAAATGCGACTGAAACGTGTAGCTAGCCTTTTATTTTATTTTTAGTGTTTTATGTATGTTTCTAATAAATAAGTTTATAGATAGCAGAGCAGCGCGCTTTTGTTTTTTTTTTCTGCTCCTTGTTGAAAGAACATGTTTCTATGTGTATTCCGGACTCCATCTGGAGGATCCCAGCGAACAAGCGCAGCAGCCTGACCTATCCTCTCTATTATCACCTTATCTGAGAATCCTAAGGTATTTCACAAGGGAGTGCCCTCTATTGTTTTTGAGTTTGCAGACACTCTTGTGATGTCACAGAAGCTCACCTGACTGAAACACTCTTTTGATGTCACAGGAGCTAACCTGACTGAAACACTCTTGTGAAGTCACAGCAGCTTACCTGAGTGAAACACTTGTGTGATGAATGAAACAATCTTGTTATGTCACAGCAGCTTATCTGACAGAAACACTGTTGTGATGTTACAGCAGCTTACCTGCCTGAAACACTCTTGAGATGTCATGGAAGCTTACCTGACTGAAACACTCTTGAGATGTCATGGAAGCTTACCTGACTGAAACACTCTTGTGATGTCACAGAAGCTTACCTGACTGAAACACCCTTGTAATTTAACAGAAGCTTCCCTGACTGGAACACTTTTTGATATCACAGAAGCTAACCTGACTGAAACACTCTTGTGATGTCACGGCAGCTTACCTGACTGAAACACTCTTGTGATGTTACAAAAGCTTACCTGACTGAAACATTCTTGTGATGTCACCAAAACATACCTTACTGAAACACTGTTGTGATATCACTGCAGCATATTTGCCTGAAACAGTCTTGTGATGTCACAGCAGCATATCTGCCTTAAACATTCTTGTGATGTCACGGCAGCTTAACTGACTGAAACACTCTTGTGATGTCACAGAAGGTAACCTGACTGAAACACTCTTGTGATGTCACAGCAGTTTACTTGACTTCAACATTCTTGTGATGTCAAAGCAGCTTAACCAGATACAGACACTAACAGAGGACCCCTGTTCCAGAACTCCATATGGGTCCCTTGATTTCCAAATACTAATTTTATCACAGGGAGTTGCTACTGATATACCACCTAATTCATGGCCTCAGGATAGGCCATCAATATTGATCAGTGGTGGTCCGACACCCCGCACCCCCTCTAATCGTCTGTGGTTGGAAGATAAAGATACACAACTCTGTCCGTTGTGTAGTCAACAGATCTAGTAACTGCAACACTGCTTTGATTCACTTCAATGAGAGCAGCAATACAGATACAAGTTCTATTGACTACACAACGGACATAACTGTATAGTTCTGGTGCTGAGTTCCGATGCCAAAGCTACTGCGGAACTGCGATCATTGCTAGGTGGAAGCCAAGAAAAATGAAGATGTAAACAAAACAGATATATAAGATAATGAGAAATGCTAAATGAGTGAAGATGAGGCTATGTACAGGCTCAGCTCTGAACTTAGACAACCCCATATTCTCAGCTTTTTCTATATTGATGACCTATCCCCAGATTGGCAGGGGCCAGACTACCGGCACCCCTACCAATTAGCTGTTTCAATAGAACGCAGTGCTCATACAAGCGTTGTGTTCTCTTCATTGTTTACCTACTTGCCGTTGACACTGCTGCACTCGCACAAGCACTGCGTTCTCTTCATACAGCTGATTGGCAAGGGTGCTGGTAATCAGGTCCTGCCAATCTGATATTGATGACCTATCCTTTGTCTACTAAGGACATGTGAATACACATTTAGATACAGTAAATATCCAGTATTTGCAATAAATAAAATTAAATAAAAAAAAATTCTCTGTGAATCTATTCCTTTAACACAGCCCCAATAGTGGAAAATATAGCTGTATCACTAGCTTATTTTGGAGCAAGTTGTTTGTCTAGGTGGCTTGCAGAGTTCACAAACCTTATTGTCACATACCGTACCTTTTTTGAAAATTTGGAACAGGTCCTTCACCCTTGATCCTCTTCTCTTGTCTAGTGGGGCCAGAATAAAAGGCTGTATGTGTAAGGCTCCATCTAGTGGCAGCTATAGTGAATTAAAGTTGCTCAGAAAGTTATTCCCTAAAATAGAGTAAAAATATCCGCAGCATTATTGGCGACTAAATAACTTATTAAAATACATTAACATATAGTTGTTCAACAAATTCTGATGAATTCATTTTCTACAAAGAATATAATTACTCTGAGTGTGTTTTATCACAAGGCACACTCAGAGTAATTACATTGTTTATAAGCCACTGAGTTATAGAAAGGAAATTTGTTACCTGCAGACTGTAACAGAATTCCCTCAGCAAGTTCATTTTCTACAAAGGCCTAATGATATTCATCTAATTGTCCATCCTTGTCTAATTGTCCATCCTTCAGATAATGGAACATGAAGCAGATACAAGATCCAGCCATGATATTGTATACCTCCCAACTTTTGAAAAGCTCAAGGATGGAAAACAGCAGTGGTGTAGCAATTAAAAAAACTAAGCCATGCCTCTCGCTCCACTCAATGCCTATTATCCCAATCCCACCCAGCCCCATTTGTGCCCTCACACAGTATATCGGTTCCCCCTTACTGCCCCCTTGACAGTAGTTATTCACACTTACTGCCCCCAATAGTAGAAAGCTCCTTTACTGCCACCTTCCCAGTAGTGATGCGTCCTTAGTACTTCCATAAAGTAGTTATTCATCCCGTTGTGCTTCCACACAGTAGTTATGCCCCCTTTATGCTCCCACATAGTAGTTATGCCCCGATAGAGTAGAATGTCACTTTAGTTCCCCACTAAGTAAGAATGGCCTGTTATTGCCTCCACGGTTATGATTTCTTAGTGCCCGCCCACAGCAGAATGTCCCGTTAGTTTCCCACAAAGTATGGGTGGCCTACTATTGAACGCTGTCCCATGCTGCTGTATGGTGCCTTATACTGTGTGGAAGGGGACACTTTCGGGGCATCATACTGTGTGGGAGGTCACTTATATGGGAATCATTTTGCGGCATCACACTGCCAAAAGCACAATTAAGGCCACACTACAATGAACAGGGACTTAGGGGTACTGTTTACTATGAGGTGGTATCATTACTGTGAAGGGGCTCATCATAACTGTTTACTGGGCACAAATGAGACTAGGCAGAATTGGGCATGTGTGGACAAGGATTTAGTGGCATTAGAGGCATAGCTAGAAGAGGTTCTCCGGGTATTAATAAAATAAAATTACTGAAAATAATTCAATATTACTTTATTATACAAATATTGTCAAATACCTTTTATTAGTTATAATGGCTCATTTTGTCTAGGGAACAGTCATTAGGAGAAAAAAAATGTTTGCCATCCTATTAGTACAGACAAAACCTGTCCTAATCACACAGCAGGACAAGTTACTTCATAACACTGCGGTAAAGAGCTGCCTCATCCTCCTCTCAGGGGTTATGATCCTGAATACAGCTGATAAGATCTTTAGCTGAATCTCTGTGGGAATGGAGTTCAAGAGGAGACATGAATTACAGAGAGGATAGTGGGGCTGTGGGTAATGAGCGGCAGCACTTGTATGCAGTCTCCATTACCACAGTCTTTCCTCTCTGTACTCCATATCTCCTCATGAACTCCATTCCTACAGAGAGGATAATGCGGGTGTAGATAATGAGCAGCGGCACTTGTATGCAGTATCCCTCACCACCGCCCCCGTTACCACAGTCTGTCCTGTCCGTCCTCTCTGTACTTCATGTCTTCTCATACAGTCCATTCCTACAGAGATTCAGCTAAAGTTCTCCTCAGCTGTATTCAGGATCATAACCCCTGAGAAGCAGAGTAGTGAGGAGGATGAGGCAGCTCTTTACCTCAGTACTATGAAGTTACTTGTCCTGCTATGTGATTAGGACAGGTTTTGTGTGTACTAGGATGGCGCCCATTTTATTTCTACTAATGACTGCTCCCTAGACAAAATGAGCCATTATAACTAATGAAAGATATTTGGGAATATATTTATAATAAAGTAATATTTAAGTATTTTCTTTTTCTTAATTTATAATAAGTGTAATATAAGTGTAAACAAGTGTAAAAATATAAAAAAATAAATATTCAAACTAACCCCCTTTCCCTGTAATAAAAGTAAATAAATAAAGATCATAGGCATTGTCTTGTCCCAAAACACTGATACTATTAAAATATAAACATATTTATCCCATACAGTAAATGCCAAAACGGTAAAAATAAAAGCGGACAATTTGCATTTTTTCGTTTCTTTAACTCTCAAAAAAAAAAATGCATAAAAAGAATAAAATGATCAAAAACTAATGTACACTCCAAAATGGAATCAATAAAAACTGCAGATTGCCCCGCAAAAAATGAGTCCTTACATAGCTGTGTATATGTAACAGTAAAAAAGTTATGGGGATCAGAATTTGTTGATGCGAAGAAAAAAATCATTTTTTTTCAAAGTTTTCACTTTATTTTTACATATTAAATCACAAGAAAAACTATAAAAATGTGGTATTGTAGTTGTACTGACCCACAGAATGAAAGTAACCAGTCAATTTTACCACATAGGGAACGCTGTAAAAATAGGCCAGATACACTGTGGCGGAAATCTTTTTTCTTCAATTCCACCCATGGATTTTTTTCCCAGCTTCTCACTACATTGTATGCAATATTAAATGGTGACATTAGAAAGTACTACTTGATCTGCAAAAAACAAGCCCTCACATGTTTCTGTGAATGGAAAAATAAAAAGGTTATGTTTCTGGGAAGGAAAAGAGTAAAAATCAAACACAAAAATCAAGTACTACTCAATTGTCTCTCTAGCACTGTTCTCTGTAGCACTAGTTCAGTGCCCCTTGTGCTGATTGTGTACAAAAAGCAGTGGTGACGACTGCAGCCAATCATTGTCTTAGGCCAAGGATGCCCAACCTGCAGCCCTCCAGCTGTTGCAAAACTGCAACCCCCAGCATGCCTACAGCTATCAGCCTACAGCAGGGCATGGTGGGAGTTATAGTTTTAGAACAGCTGGAGAGCTGTGGGTTGGTCATCCCTGTCCTAGGCTGTCCAGAGCTGAAAACAGTGATTGGCTGCAGCAGTGGTCATGTGCTGTATCCTATCATGTCACCGGCACTGTGACATGCACAGTGATGTATCTGGATTCGACACGTCACCAATGCCAATCATTGTCCTCAGCTGTAGACAGACTACAACAGTATACCCTGTTCAGACAGATGTTTAATTACTGTGGGCAACCCCTTTAATACTTCAGCATACCAAGACATTTTGGACAATCGTATGCTTCCACCTTTGTGTAACAGTTTGCGGAAAGCCCTTTTCTCTCCAGCCTGAAGCATGAAGCAAGGTCCGTAATGACATGGTTGGGTGAGTTTGGCGTAGAAGGAATTTACTGGTCTTCACAGAGCCCTGACCTCAACTCCACAGAACACCTTTGGATGATACAGAATGGAGATTGTGGGTCAGGCCTTCTCGTCCAATATCAGTTTCTGACCTCACAAATGCTCTTCTGAATGAATGGGCAAAAATCCCCATAGACACTTCAAAATCTTGTATTTATGGCATATCCTACCATAAATTTCCATGATGAGTATTCCCTTTTTCATTTTGCCATAGGCTAGGTTCACACGGAGTATTTTTTTTTTTATTCAATGGGGAATCTGCATGTTAGACCATACAGGGCTTATCTTTTCCATTTGTGGTTTTAAAAACCGCAAACCGGAAAAAAGAAGTGTTCTACCCATTCTTGATGCGGATTCTGCATCCAGAATTTCATGGAAAATAGCCAGGAATGAAAATCCTTGCTGAAACCGCACCCAAACTGAATTAAAAAAACACACCAGGAAAAAAAACACATGGGAAAAGAACTGATGCAGATTCTGCATTCGATTTATTTCAGCACTGAAAATTACCGGTGTGAACCTAGGGTGACCAGATCTGGGTTTCTGAAAAGGAGGACACCTTTTTTTTTTTTTTGAAAAAAAAAAAAGGTGTGCTTCTTTTCAGAAATAAAATAATAAAGGGAAATTCAGGTCCCCCCATTCCCTGGGGTATAGTGTAATGCCATTACACTATACCCCAGGGAATGGGGACCCGAACTTCCCTTTATTATTTTCCGTTATCACATGCTTATAACAGAAAATAATTGTTAAAATGGTCCTTAGAGATTAAAAATAATTTAAAAAAACTCACCTTTTCCACTTGTTCGCGGCGCAGCCGGTCCGGTGTCTTCTTTCTTCTTTCACCTTGCAGGACCTGCAAAGGGACCTTTGGTGACGTCACCGCGCGGTGAGCGCGCTCACCACGTGGTGACCGCGGGTGACGTCACCAAAGGTCCTTTTGCAGGTCCTGCAAGGCCGGGAAAGAAGAAAGAAGACACCGGACCGGCTGCGCCGCGAACAAGTGGAAAAGGTGAGTTTGTTTTTATTATTTTTAACCCTAAAGGCCATTTTAAAAGTTAAAATGACTTTGTTGGACTGCCTCAAACTGTTTGAGTCAAACATAAATTATGTTTGACTCAAACAGTTTGAGGCAGTCCAACAAAATCCCGGACGATTTTCCAACTCCCCCCGGACATTTTTTTAATGTCCAAAAGTAGGACATGTCCGGGGAAAAGAGGACGTCTGGTCACCCTATGTGAACCTAGCCTTACATTTCCCCTAAAGGCCTTTTATACTGCCCCAAATTAGGGCTTGTTCACACGGGCGTTGTGTGGCTGTGGCCGTATTGCGGCCCGCATACGGCGAGTCCGCAATACACAGGCACCGGCTGTGTGAACCCCGCATCCCGGACCCATTCTCTTGAATGGGTCCGCAATCACGGAGATGCGGTGCGGTGCCGAACGGATCGGAACCCCACGGAAACACTACGGAGTGCTTCCGTGGTGTTTCTGTCCGTTTCTCCGCACCACAAAAACGTAGAACTTGTTTTATTTTTTTCCGGTGCGGACAGTCGGATGCGGATCGTGGATCCCATTGAAGTGAATGGGTCCATGATCCGCATGCGGAAGCACCACAGTAGGTGCCCGTGCACTGTGGACCGCAATATGGGCACGGCCACACAACGGCAAGACAGTGATACCTAGTTTTGGACCAGACTCCAGTCTTCATTCTGTTCTCTTCTAAAAATGGGGAGCAGAGATAATATATAGGTGGGTCTACAGACAAATAACAATAATAATCTTGCCTTTACAAGACTGAACTCACAGGTAGACTACAAAATGTGAACAGGGTCTTCAATGACTTTTACGTTCGAGACACATCCCAACCCGGAACCTATTCATCGTGTAGTGCTGTTTCCTGACGGGCGGTTTTACAAGATGCACACCAGTTCTGTTTAGGTCACGTGTAGCCGGCCCAGGGCAGCATGGCGGAGGGTTCTAGAAAACCGCAACCTGGTAGTGGCAAGAAGCGTCCACGGGAAACCAAGCCTGGTGAGTGCCCCCCGGCAAACGTGTGCCATTTTTCTGCGTGTAGACGTGGGTGCGACCAGTGTTGCGTTTTCTTACATGCTGCCGTTGCACCCCGCAGCTCATCGTCTCCAGTGACAGTTCTTGTATGTTGCACGGTCACAACCTGAGACACATGATGCACGTGCTCTAGTACAGGAGGTCCTGTGCACCCTCACGTGGGGGTGCTGGTTGAGGGGGTTCACGGCCAGGGTATGGGACTTTGTAGATTAGGATCCAGGACTGCATGCTTAGAAGTGTCACTGAATTAAATTAAAAAATTGACATGTCATAGAGACATTTCACAGGTTCTGCTCAGTGGGGGTCTGCGTGCTGAGACCCTCACCTATTGCTAAAAGGAGAAAGAAGCGCTCACATAGCAGAAGACTTTGGACCCATCTCTATTCTATTCTAGTCTTCAGCAGCTAGGAGAGAGAGAGAGAGAGATATGTGAGTGATTCTCTCTCCTCCTTCTAGTGATCGTGGGGGTCTCAGTGCTCAGACCCCTCCCCCCCCCTGACATATGGGGTTGTACCATCTTGGACATTAGGGCATATTGCTAGGACCCACCTCTGGGACCCGCACCTATACTTAGAACAGAGCCGGAATAGTTCAGGAATGTGCACCTCGCATGCACGGCCACCCTTCATTCATTCCTATGGGAGCACCGAAGATAGCCAAGCGCTGGCTTAGGCCATGCATGTGCTGTGTGCCTCCCATTCATTTCCATGGGACTTCATAAACTAGCCAAGCGTGCCGCTCGGCTGCTTTCGACGCTCCCATAGGGCAGCCACAAATGCGCTGTGCGCCGTCCGGGACTTTGCAGGCTCCAGAGGTGGGACCCGCACCTATCAGACATTGTGGGCATATCCTAATGATATGCCCTTATTGTCTGAGATGGTACAACCCCTTTAAGTGACACTTTTCAGATGTAAATTTACACAGATTATCCTCTCAGTTCTGTGCCCGAATCTGAAGATGCCCCCCAGTAGTTTCAGGTTAAAGAGCTTTACAGTGAGTTCAGCCCAAGGCCACATGAACAGTGATGCCATTCTCCACTTCAGTGTCCATTGGTAGTTCCAGCACACTATACAAGTGTGCCAGGCACAGTCTTCAAGAGTACCAAAAATGTGTCTCCTCCATAGTCGACTCTGAAACATAAACTGAGATTTTCTGACCCTACATCTTCATCATGTTACTGCTGGTTGCATTGTGTGGTATGAGGCAATAAACTGTATTCTCATCATTGTTATTGCAGTGGATGACTCTGAGCTGCTCACAGTTCCCGATGGCTGGAAAGAAGAGCCGTTCACTAAAGAAGACAACCCAAAGGGACTCCTGGAGGAGAGCAGCTTTGCCACCTTGTTCCCCAAATACAGAGAAGCTTACCTCAAAGAGTGTTGGCCCCTAGTTCAGAAGGCGCTAAATGAGTATGTAAGTATTTACAGGAGAAATGCCAATTTGTTGGGACAAAAGTCATTTTCACTGATGTGCGTCCCCTGTGGGGGTTTACTTAGATCTCAGGCACACAACTGTATTTTCTATCCATGTGCTATCCGTATTTTTTGTGGATTGCACACGGTCCCGTTCTTTTTAATGTGTCAAAAAAAAATAAAAATTACCCCGTGCCGTATTTTATAGATCCGTGGCTTGTGGACCTAAGTATGGGCACGGTTGTGTTCACGAGGCCTTAGACTAATGTCTCATACTGCTGGAATTGGAGGTGTCAAATATATTGAGGCAGTTCTCATTATGAACTTGGCAGCCTGTGCTTCAGAAAATGAAATTTTGTTCTTGGCGTAAATTATAATAAATTTGTTGGGGTGACCATGGCCCTTCTCCTGCTAAGCTCCTTTTTTTTGTTGAGCGGCGGCAAATCTCAAGTCACAAATGTTTGCAGAAATGTTTCTCTGAAAAAAAAAATTGTGACTTTTGTATGTCAGAAAACTGACAAAGGTAAATGGTCCCTTGCTGACAGATTAGACTGAATGGCACCTGAATTGTCCATTATTTGTGTCACACACTGCTTTAAGTCACCGACAGAGGTCAGAGATTTGGAAAATTGTTCTTGAGGATCCAAATGACATTTCCAAATTTAGATCTTCGTGACTGACAAGGAAGAGTTACACGCAGCAAGGAGCATCATTACCCCCGCCCCCCCCCAGCTGAACTGATTACTAATGTCAGAAGTTCGGGTTTACATGGCATGGCTCTGCTGCTTCAGGCTGCATTGCAGTGGCCGTTCTGTGGGACAACATAAGCTGGCCTCCGCTCAGCGATGGCTCTGCCTCCCTGTCCCTTGCTGTGTGTTCACTATGCGCAAGTGCAGAGGCTTTTCTACTGTTTCTGGAAGCCAAATCCATGCCTCTGCACTTGTGCCGCTACTCAGAGCAGGAGATTGACGGGGTCGGACAGGATGTTTAGATTTGTCAATCAAAAGTCAGGTGGGTGCTTCTTCACCTGTGGGGACAGCCCCTCACAGATGAAGTCTTGCTAATGACATGAATCATTTAGATATATATATTTTGCTCTTTAAGATGCATATAGGTTTTAGAGGAGGAAAAAAAAAAAAATAGACCTCAGTTCAGAGCCACAGCCAGGTCGCTGCTGCTCTTGACATCCACGCTCTTCCTGTTGTGCTGTGCGGTGACCTGATGCCAGATAACTTGAGGTCACAGAGCACCAACGTCCTTGCGCTGTGAACCGGTCACAGTACAGCATGAGGAGCTTGCAGGAGAAGACCAGGAAGCGGTGAGTACAGAGCCTGGTCCTCCTGTACTGATTAGTGCTTCTATAATGGAAACGCTCATTAGTATTCGCCCCATAAATCGCACTGACATTTTACCCCAACTTTGCGTCTTTTAGGGCGAAAAATGTGTGTGTGGATGGATAGATCTAATATATTCGAGGGAAACAAGCACCGTGTGGGAGTGATTTCTCATTATGGACACTGCTCCTGGGACAGGACCACACAGTATTATAATATTTCATAATGCTGGGTGTCTCTGCAAGTCCTCAAATCTAATGATTCATACTGAAGACATTGTCAGTACAGTTCATTAGAGTTGAGGTCAGGCAGGAACACACAGCATTATAAATAATTATAATGCCATGGATCCATTTTATAGGAGCCCCTCAAGAAGTACTGTGCACAGCAGGGGAACGTGGGAAATAGTACCCCTCATGTAGTTCTGTACTTAAGTGCACTCGCTGGAGGTGACAGATTCCCTTTAAAGAGATAGTATGGGATGTGACCAAGTAAAGCAAAATAAAATGCAACATGCATTGCACACCAATGTTTTTTAGCAATATGAGGGCCCACAATGTATGTATTCACATGAGATTTGTGGGCCCTGGGCATGTCTGTTTTATGTGTCTAATTTGTTAACTTTCTTTATTTTTCAGTTTGTGAAAGCAGAATTAGATTTAATTGAAGGCAGCATGACTGTTACCACTACCAAGAAGACGTACGATCCTTATATTATTATACGAGCGAGAGACTTGATAAAGTTGCTAGCCAGAAGTGTGCCCTTTGAGCAGGTGAGTAATGTCTCTAGGTAGACCTTTCATTCATGAATTATGTTCTCTAATATGCAAGAGATCTGCAGTGCTATAAGATTAAGGGCTCATGCACACAACTGTGTGCCAACCGGGCCCGTGCTGCGGACTGCAAATTGGGGTCCGCAATGCAGGGGCACTGACTGTGGGGCTGCCGCATGCGGATCACGGACCCATTCACTTGAATGGGGTCCGCGATCCGCATCCAACTGTCTGCACGCAAAAAAGTAGAAAACCCACGGAAGCACTACGGAGTTCCGATCCGTGCCTCCGTTCCGCACTGCATCTCCCGGATTGCGGACCCATTCAAGTGAATTGGTCCTCATCTGTGATGCGGGGTGCACGCGGTCGGTGCCCGTGTATTGTGGACCCTCTGTATGCGGGCCGCAATACAGCCACGGCCAGGCAACGGCTTTGAGCATGAGCCCTACTTCTTAGGCTCTTAATTCAGAGATGTAAAAATGTTACTAAATCTTTTCCAATAAAACTACATATCAATCTTCTCAGCTCCTCCTGCTCGATAACATGCTGCCTGCAGATTACACTGCATTTTGTGGTGACAGCTCCATTTTAAAGCATGACGATACCTGATTTATAAAGAAGCTACCCCAGCATTTTGGGAGTTCGGCTTCTCTTCTAATAAGAAATAAATTGCCTGCATACTGGGATGTGTCCTTGCAACTCACTATAGGGCTCCTGTTTCTATGTATGTAAGAGGGTAATGTGAATTCTGTGCAATGCTGGTGGCAGAAAGCCTACTGCGATTCATGGATAAAAGCTGTGTTTCCGATCCAGAATAATGAAAGGTGAAATCTGATGTTCCGTTATTTTTTGCTGTGGGCAACACTGGCAGTTTTTAAGGCATGCCCACATTGGACAGAGTAGGTCAGATCCACAGCAGAATACAGTAGCGGGCAATTGGATGAGATTTTACAAATCTCATCCACATGGTGTGTACCTTTTTACACAGAATTTAACAGTGCAGATTTTATATCTGCAACATGTCAATCTTTCAATCTGCGGATTCCACCCCTTTTATTGCAGCTGGGGTGAAATCCATGCAGAATATCCTGCAGCATCCTTATGCTAGACACAGATTTTGGGGAAGATTTGTTGTGGATTTGTGGCAAAAAGTCATCTGTGTGTGGACCCACCTATAAAGTGTACCTAATTTTTTAAAAACTTTGTATTAATCAATAGTATAGTTTGTGTACAAGAGCAATGATGCTATTTCTGGCCATTATGTCACTTATATCTACCCTTTTTTAGCTGTTTTCTCCTCTGTGTGCTACGGGTGTAGTTTGTTGTTTAGCCTCTTTAGTTGTCTTTAGTTTTAGATCTTTAGTTTGTTTCTCCTAGATCTGATTGGTTGCGACTAGCCCATCCACTGCACACAGAAAGTAGAGGAGAATTTGCTTCACAACTTTCTCACACTCACTCAGAAGCAGCCCTAAGATCATGAGGGCATTACAATGAGGTACTGACCTGCAGGGATGTGAATTAAACACTTGGCCATAGATAGAAACTGTTTATGCAGTTTTGTTTGCTGTTCCTAAGTTCATGCACACTCTTCTCCCCCTCCCCTCTCTATAGACTTGTACTGAAATGTGTAATCTAATCATTTAGTGAGCTGGTCCGTTCAGGTATTTAGCAAGTGGAGAGGGGAAGGAGAGGTAAACAGCTTTCTGATAAGACATATAAAATTTTTCTTGGTTACTTGTACTGTTGGTTTATGCAAAGCTGAGTGAAAAGTTAGTGACCGTTTAATAAATATCTTAATAAATACATTTCATGCATGAGGACCACAGTGACCTGCTCTGCCCCGTAATCTGCTTTCAGAAGAGGCTAAGGTTATTTTGGCTTCAGCCTATGTTTGTAAGTTTAATTTTATGTGGTAACTGCAACCTATAAGAGGTTTGTGCCCCACATGTAGTTGTGGCATATCAGATTGATATACCTTGAATGAATATTTGTTTCAGAATGGAAACTCCTGCCAAGAACTGTACATAAATGGAAAGAGACTAGAGGAATTGGTATTTATGTAGTCCTTTAATATGGTATATTTAGGCTGAGTTCACGCTTCAGTTATTTCCATCAGTTATTGTGAGCTAAAACCAGTAGTGAAGCCTCCACAGAGATAAGGTATGATGGAAAGATCTGCACCTGTTCTGTGTTTTTGACCCGTACCTGGTTTTGGCTCACAATAACTGATGGAAATAACTGAAGTGTGAACACGGCCTTTGCTGCATTTTTTAATGCACTGCATTTCCTCAGCTACATCTGCACGGACTGTGTGGTAAAATCCATGTGTTGTGTGGCATGGATTTTACCCTGTGACCTGTAGAGTGTGGTGGAAATGAGCAGCATAAATTGAAGTGCTCTGGATTTAAAATCCCTACTGTAAGTCCAGTTACGCTGTAGATTTTTTGCAGTATGTGGATGAGATATGGTAAAATCTCCTGTTGGACCTACCATTAGGATGTTTTTGTACTGCTTCTTCTCATTGTCAGGAGGAGTCTGGTCTTCAGCAGCACTGATCGGCCCTGTGCTTCTGAAGTAGATGAATATCTGCTGTCATTTTTTGGCTGTTAGAAGAATGATAACAATATGTGATCATTACTGCTTACCTTTCCCCAGGCTGTGAGAATCCTCCAGGATGACATAGCCTGTGACATCATTAAAATTGGAACCTTGGTCCGAAACAGGGAGAGACTCATTAAGAGGAGACAGCGGCTTCTGGGCCCGAAGGGATCGACTCTGAAGGTATTCGTAGAGTGTCCAGATGTAGAGAAAGATCTGTGTGTTTGTCATGAGACTGCTTATTGACTCCCCATTGGCATCCCTCAGGCTCTGGAGCTGCTTACCAACTGTTACATAATGGTCCAGGGGAACACCGTATCTGCTCTGGGGCCCTTCAGTGGCCTGAAAGAGGTAAACAATACATTCTCTTTGACAAATAGATTTTTCTTTTTGACATTTAGTGGAGGCAGTTGCCTCGTTAATCATGAGTAACAGGTTATAGTTGTATCATTGTGATATTTGTATTAGTGCTTCTGTGCATTAAAGGGACGGATACCTATATTTGATCTACTGAGTAAAACCAAATACTGAAAGTTTTTTTTTTTTTTAATCTGTTTATTTTTTTATTGTAGAGATTGTTTGTTATATGTTTATTTGTTATGTAGAAGAAGATACTCCAGCAATAAAGTTGCAAATCTCAAAGGAGTTTATTAGAAATGCGGCTTTGAAATTTGCAACTTTATTGCTGGAGTGTCTTCTTCTACTGCTATTGGGGTGGGAACCCGACTCTCAGCATGTTAGAAGCAGAGTGCCACGAAGTTAACCTATATATTTATTATGTAAAATTATTTTGGAAGGAGCCATTTTGCCGGTGCTGCGCTTGTATTGTAAAAATATTTAGAGTTTCAGGTGCATTAACATAGGAAAATAGTGTCTGGAGATGAGTTATTGACTTTATTCGGAGAGTGTTGTGGGCGTGCTCCGTGACATCTGCAGGGAGGGGGAGTAGAGAATGTCAAGTGTTATCTCTCATTGTAATCCTGCCTGTGAGGATAATAGCATGACTACTAAAAAGTGATCTCCACAGAACACGAAGCATCAGTGTATTAGGTTTAGTGGTTAGTGTGAAACCGTCAAGATTTTTTATGATCAGTAAATAATGCATGTTAAAGCCTTATTCACACGTCAGTGTTTTGGTCCGTTATTGTGAGCCAAAACCAGGCGTGCAGTCTCCACAAACATAAGGTAAAAGGGAAAGATCTGCACCTGTTCTGTGTGTAGAGTCGTACCTGGTTTTGGCTCGCAATCACTGATGGAAATCACTGACCGAACACTGACTCTATGAATGAGGCATAAGTCTTGAAATCTGCTTCTATTGCATCTGTTTTCACTAAATCTAATTAATGAAATCTTATTGCAGGTCAGGAAAGTTGTTCTGGACACAATAAAGAACGTTCATCCCATTTATAACATAAAGGTAAATCTGCCTTAGCTTTTCCTGGTTTATTGAAAACAGCTAGGATGAATAAAAAGGAATACTAATGGAATATTGAAGTGCTTCTGGAGGTACTAAACATGAAATATAGTGCTGATGAGTTTCCAATGTTCGGGTCATCCTATCATTAATCCCTATGCACAGTATTTTTATTTATTTTATGTACTTATATAGCACTACTATATTCCGCGGCGCTTAACAGATATTAGTATCACAGTGCTGCCACCTATTCCTACCCTATGATGGCTGATAAGAGTAGATCATATTCCAATGCATTGCAAATAGGAGATAGGCTAGTCTTTTAGTTAAGTGCCTTCTTTAATGGGTTGACCAATTAATGACTGCTGTTGTATAGCAAAAAAATTGCATGGCACCTGACCCTGATGTGCTTGATCAGTTAAAAAAAAAAAAAGGTTAAAATGACCTTTTATTCCCAAGCATTGCCTATGTCAGAGCTGGCCAAACCTGTTGCTCTCCAGCTGTTGTAAAACTACAACTTCCACCATACCCTGCTGTAGGCTGATAGCTGTAGGCATGCTGGGAGTTGTAGTTTTGCAGCAGCTGGAGAGCCGCAGGTTGGCCATCCCTGCCCTATGTAAACCTGCCGACCGGCCAAGAAATGAGAAAACACTGGCTTGTCAGCCATATAAATGCTTTCTTATATACGGGAAATGATGGGCTGCTGACAGATTATCCATCTCCATACACTTTGCATTTGCGACGATTGCTCCTTTTTAAATGGAGCTTTAAACAAACGCCAGTCGATTTGCTTTATTGTTGATCGCCGCTCGTTACATGCGGGGAAATCTAATCACACTGCGCTAGGTCAGTATAGGTTTTCTTTAGTAAAAATATATATAATCTTCTGTTGTCTGCAGGCTTTAATGATCAAACGAGAGCTGGCTAAAGATCCAGAACTGAGGACAAAAAGCTGGGACAGGTTTCTACCAAAGTTCAAGCACAAGAATGTGAGCAAGAGGAAAGAACCAAAGAAGAAAAGGATAAAGAAAGAGTATACACCATTCCCACCTCCTCAGCCTGATAGCAAGGTACAGCACTCTGCACATTATAAGCAGCCGTTGGATATTTCAGCAATTAAAGGGAAACATTGCTGGGCTCCAGTATCGTGTGTAACTTTACACTGACGGCAGCAACAGGGGCAGTGATAGGGGAGTATATATGTAACCAGCTGGTGGGAGGAGCTATAAACTAGCTGGGCGGAGTTAGGATCAGCGCGCTGCGCCTCCGTATATTGCGCTTCTTCTTCCTCTTCATTCCCTCTTAGGCGGCATTAGTCTGAAGAAGGCCACCAGGCCGAAACGTCACAGAATATTGTGCCGCATTTACCCTTGAATAAAATCCTATACTTGATTGCAACCAACAAGCCGGAGTTTTTTTGATTATCTCTACATTGGGGTGGGAACCCTACTCCGTGCTACGGTGACAGAGTGCAACAAGGCTTTATTAGAATCCATAGGAATGAATGGGAGCAGGGGCCGCGCATGCTGCAGCTTGAGGTTATTGAATCAGAAGTGCTGCTTCCTGTTGACATATATGGAGGCTGTTTTGAGGGGTTTTTTTGGAGCTGATTTTGAGGCAGAAACACTCCAAAATCAGCTCCAAAAAATTATTTGTGAACTGCCCCTAAGGGTGGCTTCTAAGACCACAAGAAGTACATGTTGCATATTATGTGTGGATTTGTATGCCACAAATCCACAGCGTAATACAGTACCAGTTAAGTAGATGACATTTTAAAAATCTCATCTACATGTCACGGAAATTTTCCACTCAGAAAATTTTAAATCTGCAGCATGCCATTTTTTTTTTTTTGCTGAGCAAAGGGTGAAATCTAGAGTAACTGCACGACAAAATCCATATTGACATCCACAGCGGAATTGAAACAAAATCTGCATTTGTGTGGTGCAAGATCTTCATGGCATGACATAAATGTATAGTATATGGGAACGTCCCACCTACTAAGAAGACAAGGGTCCTCTGACTTTCCAGTAGCTGGCTGCTGAATCCAGGTAAGAAATGCCGAGATGATGGCATAATTTATTAATGATAATTTTCATGTCTTTACAGATTGACAAAGAAATCGAAAGTGGTGAATATTTCTTAAGAAAAAGCCAGAAGAGAAAGAAGAAACTGGAAGAAATAAGGGTATCTGTCACAGACAATGTTTAATGCAGTGCCTCCAATCCATCCAGATATTTACCTCATGCTTTTTCTTTTTGTTCCATTTCCTTTCCAGACGAAACAAGCTGAAGCAGTGTCAAGGAGGCAAGAAGAGAGGAACAAAGCATTTATCCCTCCTGAGGAAAAACCTGTTCAAGAACCTAAGGAAGGTAATGGATGTTATATGGTCTTTTCATCGCGCTATCAGTATGGCATGAAATGTGTTGTCTTCGACTTGAAAGCAGAAAGTCTTTTAATAAATGGCTTTAATTAAACCCATACGATACTCAAGCATTAGGCAGCAATGTATTTTATATTACCTAAGGTGCAGATTAGAGATGAGCGAGCGTATTCGGGAGCAATTTTCGGGTAGTAGCGTACACATCTTCTAATCTGTACGCTAAAGCGTACGCATCTTGTAATTTGTACGCATTAGCGTACAAATTTATAAGATGAGTACGCATTAGTGTACAGATTAGAAGATGCGTATGCATTAGCGTACAGATTATATAATGCGTACACTACTACTCGAAAATTGCTCCCGAGTACGCTCGGCCGAGCATGCTCGCTCATCTCTAGTGCAGATATATTTTATTTGGTATATGTTTTATTGCTGTGTATTACATCTTCAACAGCTCAAAGGGGTTGTTCATCCCTGGTGCCTCTCGAGCAAACCCCTCCAGCGTGGCTGGATCTGTGGAGAGAATTGCATTTACCTGATCTGGGTTCTGGCTCTTTCGCTACCCCTGGCTGGCTGCAGCTCTTGGGTCTCCCCTCATCAACATCAGGTTTGACGTGGGTCGCATGGCCAATGTAGCTGTGACTTGTCTTCCATGTGTCTTGTGACCCGGTGAAAGGCCTGGCTAGTTTTGACCGTCGTTGGGACACGTGATGGTGTCTCCGTGGTTTTCTTTTTGATTTGCATATTGCTTGTGACCCAATGACATGACACATGGGAGACACGTCAACACTGTAGCGGCCACGTGGCCCCCATAAAACCGGATGTTGGCGCAGGAGAGAGCTGCAGCGGCCCCCGGGTGGTGGTAGGGCCAAAGGAGCCAGAAACCAGTGGCATGGATCAAGTAAACATGATTCTCTCCACAGGTCCAGCTATGCTGGGGGTATGGGTCTGCCCAAGAGGTCTCCTGGGGGTGAACATCCCCTTAAGTATAGTAAGGATCAATTAAAAATCCCTGAAGAAAGGATTCCCCCCCATGTTAAACATCCCCTTAAATGTAAAACTAGATGGCTCAGTGGTCAAGCTCATAGAAATGTATTGTGTTCCCTTACACCTAACTAAAGATGCTGTGACATTGTCGTGTCACTTGATAACAGGGAGCGTTGTTAGAATAGGTTGGAGGTAGGGTTGAGCGATATACCGGTGTCCATGATAAACCGCGGTTTTAAGAAACGGCGATATGGCGATATCACCGTTTCCTAAGAACTGCGGTATTTAATGACGTCATAGGAGCGGTCTCATGTGTGCCAACCGCTCCTAAAATGTCTGTCAGCCGCCTGCTTACATTTCCACAAGCGCAGTGGCCGCATCCTCCTTGCTCTGTGCTTCCCCGTGACCCCGCCCACTGACGTCTGGAAATGGCCGCTCGCACGAGCCAAGCGGCCTACATCAGCAGGCAGTGAGGGAGGCTAAGCCAGTCTCTCACGGAGTTCTGGTCCTGGCCTCCACAGTCCAAGGCAGAGGAAGTGCGCCAGCCGAACATGAGGCAAGATGAATAAAGGTCTATATCTGTCAGGCTTATCAGCGGACCCTCAGAGTATCAGAGTCCCATCAGTAGAAGCCCCATACAATATAATGTCTCCGTGTTGCCACCATACAGGAGAACAAGGGGACATTATACTGTTGGGGGTGGGGTAAAATTATTGCCCCATGCAGTATAATGTCACCTTGGTCCCAGCCGCTCCATGCAGTATAACGCCTCCTTGTGGCTGCCCCCATACAGTATAACGTCTCCTTGTGGGCCCCATACTGCCCCATACAGTATAACTCCTTGTGGCTGCCCCCATACAGTATAACGCCTCCTTGTGGCTGCCCCCATACAGTATAACGTCTCCTTGTGGCTGCCCCCATACAGTATAACGTCTCCTTGTGGCTGCCCCCATACAGTATAACGTCTCCTTGTGGCTGCCCCCATACAGTATAACGCCTCCTTGTGGCTGCCCCCATACAGTATAACGTCTCCTTGTGGCTGCCCCCATACAGTATAACGTCTCCTTGTGGCTGCCCCCATACAGTATAACGTCTCCTTGTGGCTGCCCCCATACAGTATAACGTCTCCTTGTGGCTGCCCCCATACAGTATAACGTCTCCTTGTGGCTGCCCCCATACAATATAATGTCTCCTTGTGCTGCCCCATACAGTATAACGTCTCCTTGTGCTGGCCCCATACAGTATAACGTCTCCTTGTGGCTGCCCCATACAGTATAATGTCTCCTTGTGGCTGGCCCCATACAGTATAACGTCTCCTTGTGGCTGCCCCCATACAGTATAACGTCTCCTTGTGGCTGCCCCATACAGTATAATGTCTCCTTGTGCTGGCCCCATACACAGTATAACGTCTCCTTGTGGCTGCCCCCATACAGTATAACGTCTCCTTGTGGCTGCCCCCATACAGTATAACGTCTCCTTGTGGCTGCCCCCATACAGTATAACGTCTCCTTGTGGCTGCCCCCATACAGTATAACGCCTCTTGTGGCTGCCCCCATACAGTAACGTCTCTTTGTGGCCGCCCCCATACAGTATAACGTCTCCTTGTGGCCGCCCCCATACAGTATAACGTCTCCTTGTGCTGCCCCCATACAGTATAACGTCTCCTTGTGGCTGTCCCCATACAGTATAACGTCTCCTTGTGGCTGCCCCCATACAGTTATAACGTCTCCTTGTGGCTGTCCCCATACAGTATAACGTCTCCTTGTGGCTGCCCCATACAGTATAACGTCTCCTTGTGGCTGTCCCCATACAGTATAACGTCTCCTTGTGGCTGCCCCCATACAGTATAACGTCTCCTTGTATCTGCCCCCATACAGTATAACGTCTCCTTGTGGCTGCCCCCATACAGTATAACGTCTCCTTGTGCTGCCCCCATACAGTTTATAACGTCTCCTTGTATGGCTGCCCCCATACAGTATAACGTCTCCTTGTGCCCCCATACAGTATAACGTCTCCTTGTGGCCCCCATACAGTATAACGTCTCCTTGTATCTGCCCCCATACAGTATAACGTCTCCTTGTATCTGCCCCCATACAGTTATAACGTCTCCTTGTGGCCCCCCATACAGTATAACGTCTCCTTGTGGCTGCCCCCATACAGTATAAACGTCTCCTTGTGGCTGCCCCATACAGTATAATGTCTCCTTGTATCTGCCCCCCATACAGTATAATGTCTCCTTGTGGCCGCCCCCATACAGTATAATGTCTCCTTGTGGATGCCCCCATACAGTATAATGTCTCCTTGTATCTGCCCCCATACAGTATAACGTCTCCTTGTATCTGCCCCCATACAGTATAATGTCTCCTTGTGGCCGCCCCCATACAGTATAACGTCTCCTTGTGGCCGCCCCCATACAGTATAACGTCTCCTTGTGGCCGCCCCCATACAGTATAACGTCTCCTTGTGGCCGCCCCCATACAGTATAACGTCTCCTTGTGGAAAAAAAACAAAAAACACACATCTCTGCAGCTGTTTAACATACAGACAAAAAGGTATTGTCTTAGTATGATCAACCCTGCCAGGCAGTATGCCTGGTTTAATAGGGTTGATCATGCTGACAGAGGCTCTTTAATGATGCCTGAGATTTCACTGCCTATATGGTACCTGGAAAGAGACTCCTATGCTGTATTTTATTATATCTGAGAATACAGTTAACACTTTTAATGTATGTTTTCTTTTAGTTGCTGCTTCGACAAAGATTGATGTGAATGCCATTAAAGAAAAGGTAAAGAAAGCGAAAAGCAAGAAACTTGGTGCCCTCCCCGAGGAAGTAAAACAGAGGCTGCTGGATTCAGACAAGAAGAAGACAAAAAAGAAGAAATGAAAGCATCATCTTGGGTCTTTGAACTCTGCAGTCTGATTCCTTTTCTTCCGAGGTGGAAGAGAATTTTTTTTTTTTGTCCTTAATCAAATCAATTTCTTCAAAGAAGATGGAAGACTCCCAGGACTCTGTATTACCTTGTGTTGCACCTGTCATGTTTGTACAGTTATTTGTAATACTGTGAACTTTTCAACCACGTCGTATTTGTCTTCCATCTAGATCATATTTGTAAAGCGTATAGCAGGAAAACTGTTCCAGGTGTACTAGTCTCAGTTTTATACCAGATGTGTAATTAAAGGGTATGTCTATGTTTTGAGCACCTTTACTGGTTATTTATAGTATACACATAATATATCATGAAATTATTAGTGTTGTAACAACATTGCTTTACTTTTCCTGTAAAGAACCCGAGTTACAGCCTGTATATAGCTTCGCATTCACAATTTTGCTCAGTGTTGTTGGAGAAGGTCAACAGGCATTAAAAAGGTATTCCGGCTGGAACAATTTATCTCCTTTCCACGGGATAGGAGATAACTGTTAGACTGGTGGGGTCCGACCACTGGGACCCCCACCGATCATAAGAAATGGGAGACCAGTGTACCCTGTCTTGAATGGATCGCTGTTTGAGCATGCATAGGGACCGCTCTTTTCAAAGTCTATGGGACAGCTAGAGACAGCCGAGCACAGCGCTTGGCTACCTCCGTCAGTCCCATAGACTTTTAAATGAGCGGTTCTTCAGATGTAGGACCAGCTGTCTATTTAGACAGAAAGGGTACATGGATCTCCTGTTCTTGTGTTTGGTGGGGGTTCCAGCAGTTGGACAGTTGCCTCTTTGTATCCCTATGAATAAAGTATAACTTCCAAGGAAATCAAAGAACCATCTTGCTAATGCCACATTATGGAATATGGGCGGCTCTCTCCGTAGGGGATCACCTTTTATAACAGGAATACCCATTTAACAACAGAATACAATTGTCACCGGATATTGAGACGGCAAGGAATGATTTGATCTCTGAAGTCTACAGATCTGTGAATGGAGCTCTTGACTACAATGCTAGCTGTAACTAAGGATCAAGAAGGAAAAATAAAGCACTGTGTGTACACATTTATTCTACTTCTCTTTTAAATAATTTCTGTATGTAGGGTATAAATCCAAGAATACCAGTGACAGCTATTTCTGTATGCTTGTTCGTATAGACATGGCTGTCAGCCAGTCATAGAAATGGATATTCAACAGAGTTGAGCGAACGTGCTCGTAACGAGCACTGTACTACTCTGATCCACTGCGCTCGCATGGGCGCAGCCATCCGGATCCGTCCTCCTCCCCCCACGGATCCGGATGCCTGCGCCCATGCGAGCGCAGGTGATCCGAGCAGTACAGTACTCGTTACGAGCACGTTCGCTCAACTCCAATATTCAAGCATCCAAAAATAGAATAAAACTTGACATATTTACACATAGTTATAATAACATGGTTAAAAATAAAAAAAAACTCGCTTTAGTGTATATTCACATAATCGTGAAAAAGAAACCTTAAAACCAGCAAAACAGTCCATTTTTAACCACAGTTTTTTTCACAGGTGGCTGTTGAATTTAATAGGTAACGTCCTATTTTTATTGGTGGCTGTTATTCAGGAGCCTTTAAAAAAAAAACAAAAAAAAAAAAAAACCCTTGTGTACAGATCCATAGGCTGCAACGGTTCTGAAAAAGCCTAACCCAAGTCATGTAAATGTACCCTAAGGATTTTGGACAATTTCTGTCCTTATTCATAGCCTGTGTCAATCTGAGCTCTGGACTCAGAAGGCCATTTAACCATCGATAACAGTTAAAGAATCACCAACTTTTCAACAAACTTTACATTAACCAATCAGTGTGTACACCGTTTCTGCCCATTATATCACTTGTATCTGGCATTTTTCAGTAGTTTACCTCCTTGCATAGAGAATGTCTAGTTTGCAGTTCTAGATCTGGTGGGTTTAGATAAGCTGCCATCCACTGCACACAGAAAGTAGAGGAGAATCTGCTTCCTAATCTCTTATGCAAACAGCAGCCCCAGGATCATGGAAAACATTACAGAGGGGTACTGACCTATATGATTGACACTTTACCACTTGGGAAGTTTATATCTTAGCCCAGCAGTCTGCTTGTCCATGTGTGCTTCTGATCACTCCCTGATCCCCTCTACTCTCCATAGACTTGCATTGACATCTAATATGATCTGTGGTGCTGTTCCATCTTGGACAGGGTTAATGTATTTTTCAAAGTGAAAAGCAATTAGCAAGTGAGGGGAGGTAAACAGCTGGTAACATGAGAACTAGACATTTCTCACTTGCTGTTTTCACACCTAAACTCTGGAATATTTCCAGATTATCGGGTCCGGAGATTTACCAGTGTTGGCCTTTCACACATGTAGCTATCACCCCTGAGATGTTCCATGTCGGGTGCCTAGACAAGGGGCGGGAACTTAGGCATGGCCACTGTGATTTTCTGGGACATTTCCTGCTGTTTTCACACATGCGCTCACTTGGACATAATCCGGAGTTAGTACTAGGGCTCTGGGGAGAAAAAGTCTTGGTAAAGTCCGGGACTGATATTGCGGATGTGTGCATTCACACATACAGCTCCTCTGGGTAAACTCCAGTTTCAGAAAAGTGTTAACTTTTGATATGCCACTATAACATGTTTCATAGGTGGGGGTCCAGGTGTTGACACTGAAAGAAGAAACATAACTGCTCATCTAAGCAAAGTGCCCCTTTGGCTCCTTTATTTCAGTTTTCGGTGGAAGTTTAAACATCTGGAGTCATCAATCAAAGCTTTTTCCATGTCACGAGTTTTCTAAAATGCACTAGTTGCACACAATGCAATGTGACTGGTTCCCTTTATCTCACATTTTGTTTTTTTAAAGATATTTGTAATATAATGGCTCGTACATAGTCTTAGGCCTCATGCACACGAATGTATTTTGTTGCCGTGTCCGTTCTGTTTTTTTTTTTTTTGTGTATAGGATGCGGACCCATTCATTTCAACGGGTCAGCAAAAAATACTGACAGCACACTGTGTGCTATCCGCATCAGTATGTCCGTAGCTCCGCAAAAAAAAAAAATAGAACATGTCCTATTCTTGTCCGTTTTGCGGACAAGGATAGGCATTGTTACAATAGATCTGCAAAAAAAATGGATGCCATACGGACGACATCCGTTTTTTTTTTTTGTGATCCACAATTTGCGGACCGCAAAACACATACGGTCGTGTGCATGTAGCCTTAAACTGTTTTGTTTTTTTTAAATTGCTTTAACATAAGGACCTTCAGGTACATATTATAAATATCACACTTGTGAACATCTTCATATCATATGTTCTGTGCTTTTAAATTTTTTAAATAGTTGATTGTGATCTATTGTCTGGATATTATTGCAAGTTCAGCCGCACTAGTATATTTATTGATGTTCATTTAAAGTGTTTTTCTGATATTTTCATATTCATGTTATAGCCTCAGGATAGGCCATTGATATGTGATTGGTGGGGGGCCGACTCCTGACACCCCAGCTGATCAGCTCTTTGAGGAGAACGTGGAGCCTCTTTCTAGGCCAATGACTTCAAGTTCTTTCGGTCATATGCCCTAGTCGCAGCTCAGTCCCATTCTAGTGAATGGGGCTGAGTTGTGATAAGCACATTCACAATAAAATGTACAGCTCTGTGCTTGGTAAGCTGTAAGGAGACCACAATGCACACTGGAGTGCCGCAACCTTGATCGGCTGGGGTGCTTGGAGTTGACCCTTGTTGATGTGATATTGATGACCTATCCTGAGGACAGGACTCCTGGACAACCTCTGTAACCCTTTTCAAGAGAGTAAGTTTTCCCCAGTCCTAAGCAGAAAAAGAATCTTGGACTCAGTTCACGTTAGCGTTTTTGTCAGCACTATCCTTTCAACATCAAGGATTGCTCAGTCTGTAGTACTTTTACTTTTGTTGAAAATACTGGACTCCTTTACAGAGTGTGTCAGGATACCGCTGGATTTTAACGGATACTGTTTAACCTGTGAACAGTTAATATATAATAGAAAAAAAAAGACTCACTAAAAACATAAATGTATATACACTTTCACTGTGGTTTTCAATAGCAAAAAGTAATTGGGAGGAATTCTGGGAGAAAAAGTAGCAAATTTTGCTATGTGCCTATTTGTGCAAAAGTTTGCATAAGTTTATGCCGAAGTTTTTTTTTTTTTTTTTAACATAATTCTGTTTTCTGTTCTGCAGATCCAGTTTTTTTTAACATAATTCTGTTTTCTGTTCTTCTGATCCGTTTTTTTAACATAATTCTGTTTTCTGTTCTTCTGATCCAGTTTTTTTTTTTAACATAGTTCTGTTTTCTGTTCTGCAGATCCAGTTTTTTTTTTAAACATAATTCTGTTTTCTGTTCTGCAGATCCAGTTTTTTTTTTTTAACATAATTCTGTTTCTGTTCTTCTGATCCGTTTTTAACTTAATTCTGTTTCTGTTCTTCTGATCCGTTTTTTTTTTTTTTTAACATTCTGTTTTCTGTTCTTCTGATCCAGTTTTTTTTTTAACATAATTCTGTTTTTCTGTTCTGCAGATCCAGTTTTTTTTAACATAATTCTGTTTTCTGTTCTTCTGATCCGTTTTTTTAACATAGTTCTGTTTTCTGTTCTGCAGATCCAGTTTTTTTTTAACATAATTCTGTTTTCTGTTCTGCAGATCCAGTTTTTTTTTTTTAACATAATTCTGTTTTCTGTTCTTCTGATCTGTTTTTTTTTTAACATAATTCTGTTTTCTGTTCTTCTGATCCAGTTTTTTTTTTTTTAACATAATTCTGTTTTCTGTTCTTCTGATCCAGTTTTTTTTTTTTAACATAATTCTGTTTTCTGTTCTGCAGATCCAGTTTTTTTTTTTTAACATAATTCTGTTTTCTGTTCTGCAGATCCAGTTTTTTTAACATAATTCTGTTTTCTGTTCTTCTGATCCGTTTTTTTAACATAGTTCTGTTTTCTGTTCTGCAGATCCAGTTTTTTTTTAAACATAATTCTGTTTTCTGTTCTGCAGATCCAGTTTTTTTTTTTTAACATAATTCTGTTTTCTGTTCTTCTGATCCGTTTTTTTTTTTAACATAATTCTGTTTTCTGTTCTTCTGATCCAGTTTTTTTTTTTTTAACATAATTCTGTTTTCTGTTCTGCAGATCCAGTTTTTTTTAACATAATTCTGTTTTCTGTTCTTCTGATCCGTTTTTTTAACATAGTTCTGTTTTCTGTTCTGCAGATCCAGTTTTTTTTTTAACATAATTCTGTTTTCTGTTCTTCTGATCCAGTTTTTTTTTTTAACATAATTCTGTTTTCTGTTCTGCAGATCCAGTTTTTTTTTTAACATAATTCTGTTTTCTGTTCTGCAGATACAGTTTTTTTTTCATAATTCTGTTTTCTGTTCTTCTGATCCAGTTTTTTTTTTTTTTTAACATAATTCTGATGGATCAGATGAAGGGAAAAAAATAACGGTGATTTGAAGTTCCCCTAACATGTAGACATATTTGAAGTTGTGCAAAGTTTATCAAACAACATAAGACGTGATAATTTATTGCACATTATGACAACCCATACAGCGCCAAAACTACAAACATTCCCATAATTGCCTCCAATGTTAGGTTCTTGCTGATATTAAAAGATCACTGCGTTTTCAGAGAACTTTTAATGTTCTAGAGCCGGGATCAGCAACTTCCGGCACTCCAGCTGTTCTGAAACTACATCTCCCTGAAGCCTCCATTCACTTCTATGGGAGCTACTAGTACACCTAAGCAAGTGTGCGTGCTGGGAGTTGTAGTTTCATATCAGCTGGAGTGGCGGAGGATGCTGATCCCTGTCCTACAGACATCAAGAGACCGAGACCTCCACCAATCGCTATAATGCAAGAAAAGTGCTTGCAAGGAGAGATATGCGAGTGCTTCTCTCTCCTCATTCTAGTGATCAGCGGGGGTCTGTGCACTCAGACCCCCACTGATCAAAATGTTTGAGAAAGGCTTGGAATTAGCCAAAACGCTCCCTGTTTTTATGTGTGGACTGGAATAAAGAGAAGACGCTGGTTACAATCTTTTTTTTATTCCTTGTAGTCCGGAGCGGAGATGAGCCTGACCGCTGGTAACCATGCATCTTATAACTGGGACATTGGTGCTGTCTTCAAATATTACATTGTCAAAACTTTGCATATGTCTCTAGGACATTAAAAGTTCTATGAAATAATTTTTTTTATTGTAGTTTATTTAGCTGTTGGTATGTGAAAGAAATTAAGTAGTGGATTAACAGAATTGTGCTAAGTTGTATGAAATAGTCTCCATCTTCTATATTTATCTCCATTTTCTGCAGCTTTATGATGTGAGTCACCATCACTTGATTCGAAGTTAGCTAGGCACTAGAGTTGAGCGAACGTGCTCGTAATGAGCACTGTAGCGCTCGGATCCCCTGCGCTCGCATGGCCACAGACATCCAGATCCGTCCTCACCTGACTGTAAGTCAATGGGGGCGGATCTGTTTGGTATCACACACGAGTGTGTCATACCAAACGGATCCGTCCCCACTGACTTGCAGTCGGGTGAAGAGGACGGATCCGGATCCCTGTACAATCCCGAAATCCCGCGCCTGCGCACTGCCGTAGTACATCCGCGCACGAAGGAGCCGGGACCCGGGCGGCCGCCGGCTCTCAGCGCGCGTGCGCTGATGTAGTACCGCAGTGCGCAGGCGCGGGATTTCGGGATTGTACAGGGCCGGGAGCCGAAAGAGCTGGCTGCCCGGCCCTGTCAATCAGCGCTACGGAGGCGTGGTAAGAGGCGTTATTACGGCCTCTCCTAGGTGCAGGTTCACGCCTACTGCACCTAGGGGAGGTCATTTGCATATTATAAAAACCTATTTTTTGTCTAAACTGCTGGACAGAGAAATAGGAGACTAACATTACTGTCATCAAGTGTCATTTGCTCATTGCAAATGACACTTGGTTTAATAGGGTGATTTCTGGTGACAGAAACCCTTTAAAGAAGAACTCCCGCAAAAAAAATTTATTCCATGTCCTGCTAGAAATGTACATGATGTAATCTGTAGTGAATGTCATTTTCTTACCAGTAGCTGAATTTTTGGGTTATATCATCCTGAAGTTTCTTATCTGTGTCATGTGACTAGGAATTAGACCCAGCAACTCACACAGAGACTTATGTGTGGACAGGAAGTCTAATTTTCTATGCATTCCTATGGGAGCCTCACTTTTAGTCTCATAGGAATGAATAGAGAATTGACTGGCTTCCTGTCCTGGGTCAGTTGGAGATCAGGGAGTTGGTCACATGACCCAGCTACAATAAGAAGAGAGGATTTTACTCACACAAACAGTCACTGATAAGAAGATTGCATTCACTACAGATTATATCATGCACCTTTCTAACAGGTCAGAGAATAAAAATTTTTGTGGGAGTTCTTATTTAAGTAATGGAGCCGTCACATAACAAAGTCAGTTCTAGTCATTTGAATGGGGAGATAAGCACATGGATTTCTGCATGTCCCATGCTGGTGAATGGAACTGATTTTCTGTCACGGAAATTTCTGCATCAAAATCTGCCACATGTGACGGATGCATTACTCAAGTTGGAGACACTAAAGCAAAAAGGGGAGTTCAAAATTGTCTGATTTTGCCATTAAAAAAAAAAAAAAAAAAAAAAAAAAAAAAACACAAATGTAAATGCTATTTGCTGAAGTGAGACAACCCCTTTAACAATAGCTCCTTTAAAAGAACGCTAAAAAACTAAAAATGCTTGGACAGAAAAATTGTGATCATACTGTTATGTACTGTATGGAGAACATGTCTCAGGGACACAAGGCATGCGATGGATCATTATACTTTTTTCTGATGGATACACACAGAAAAAAAAAAAAAAATCTTACTATGGAACAGTAGGCACAGGGACAAATAGAAGAGGCTCATGTAATTCAATGGGAGTCCTATTAGGCTGGCTGCACAAAGGTGTGCATAACAGACTGATTTTTGTGCGGAAAATCCTCCACACAAGGCCTCATGCACACGACTGTAGCAGGTCCGTGCCCAAATTGCGGGTCGACAATATACAGTCACTGCACCAGCCGTGTGAATGCCGTACTACGGATGCAGACCCATTGAAGTTAATGGGTCCACGAGCCGGAAGATACGGTGCGCACTGCAAAAATGTAGTGCATGCACTATTTTGTGGTGCAGACTGTTGGATGGGGATCGCAGACCCCTTTCAAGCTGCAGTCGGCAGCACGGGTGGCACATGGCTGTGTGCATGAGGCCTAAGGGTGCATTCACACAACTGGATTTTCAAAATCCAATCCGCATTGTTTGCAGATCACACGCTGACTCATTCATTTCTAAGGGGCCCCCCCAAACAATGCGGATGGTACATGGATGGATTTGCCATGCCGCAAATGATAGAACATGTCCTATTCTTGTCTGTTTTGTGGGCAAGAATAGACATTTTTTAGAATGGGGCCCATGAAAAGTGCAAGATTTATAACGGACCACATCCGTGTTTTACGGATCAGCAATTTGCAGATAGCAAAACAGATATGGTCATGTGAATGTACCCTAATACAGTGCCAGTTAAGTAGATGAGACTTAAAAAAATCTGTGTGAACTACACTGCTGTGTGCATGTGGCCTTACAGCTCTAGTCATAACACGCCCATTCACATAGCGCCAGATGTTCATACAGTCCCCATAAAGTAATTATGATCTCAAAAAAAAAAAAAGGGGGTCAGTCAGCACATCTCAATGCACAGGTGCAAGTCGCCATAGCTGGAAAACGCGCACTAAAAAACAAAAAAAACTAAACAAAAAAAAAACAAAGAAAAAACAAACCCATCTGGCACCAGGAGCGGTATAGAGGCGGCTCAGCATGCATCCCCGGATTTAATGGAGGCCATTTTGGCACCAAAAATGGTAAAAGGCAGAGTGGACCCAGCTTGCATGTGGAACCTGCACTGCCTGAATTTTATGGTGGCCGTCATGGCACATAACAGGTAGGAATTAGTGTTAAGTTCCCGTCTTACAGAGATCGCCTTGACGTTTGGCAGACGGACCCAAATAATTTTGTACAAAATACATTTGCACAAGAATCTCAAATTTACTAAATAAGCGTAGCATTACCACCAGAATATTTTCTATTACTATGGCATTTTTGTACTTTATTTGGTTTGCAGAGTGCTGTTGCATTGTATTTTTTTCGTAATTATGATGACATGCTAACTACATTCCTATCTTTATGTACTAGTTATGTCTGGTTTGAGCCAGTGGACCCTACACCGTTTAAAGATATGTAATAAAAAAGATCTTCTCTAGAAAGAAGGTCTGACAACTTGAGGAGTATGAAATATATTATAAAACGCATCCTGTTACATATTGGTCTTAATTTTATCATTTTGTAAAATAATAGTTTAGATTTCTGTATATCATAATTTAGGATGGGAAATCTAAATACATGAACAGTACATTATAGTAAGGCACGGTGCTCTACTTCAGTCTTTTATATTACGTTTTCTCAGCCCTTCAGCCGTATGCCTTGGTGTTACATCCTGCTCAATAAGCTGAGAACTGTCTTCTTCTTTACAATGAGACACTTCTGGATCTTCTGAAGCACGCAAATCTTGATTGTCCACATCAAGCTTTGAAACGGGGTCTTCTTTTTCTTCATCTGTTTCGGAGATTCCAGGATTCTGAACATTGAATGAATCAATGAGATCCTCAAGTTTATCTTCACAGGACTCATTTCCTGAGAAAATAAGAGATCTGGTTGGCGACTACTACACAGATCAGGATCTCCACATTTCTTGTACCATGAGCAATATACTTATTTTTACTATTAACGCCATTAGAATTTTTCAGGCTATGTTTACATCTGTGTTGGAAGCCCTGTTCTGCACATCAGTCACAGAATTCGTTAACAATACAGGAGGAAAGAAGTCCTGCATGCAGGACTTTTTTCAGCTAAACAAGCACTCTCCTTAAAGCGATTCTCCAGGAATTAAGAAAAATAAAAATCTGTAAATATAACTTTATCATAAAAAATTCCCAAATACCTTTCATTTGTTATAATGGCTTGTTTTATCTGGGGAGCAATCATTAGGAGAAATAAAATGACGGCCGTCCTATTAGTAAACACAAAACCTGTCCTGATCACACAGGAGGACAAGTTACTTCACAACACTGAGGTAAAGAGCTGCCTCATCCTCCTCTCTGCTCGTCAGGGATTATGGTCCTGAATACAGGTGATAAGATCTTTCAGATGAATCTCTAAAAGAAGGGAACTCATGAGGAGACAAAGTACAGAGAGGAGGTGGGGATGTAGCTGTGTCCTGCTGTGTGATTAGGACAGGTTTTGTGTGTACTAATAGGACGGTGGGCATTTTATTTCTCCTAATGATTGCTGCCCAGAGAAAATGAGCCATTATAACTAATGAAAGATATTTGGGAATATATTTATGATAGAGTAATATTTAAGTATGTTCATTTTCTTAATTCCCAGAAAACCCCTCTAATGAGACTCTGTTCCTGTCAGTTATGTGGCGAATCCAGCAGTTCCGTTATTCTCGTTACTCCTATGACAGCTCTTACCTGAGTTACTGAAAGCAGATTTATCCATCCCACTTTTCTTCATTAACTGTCTGATAGACTGTAGCTGATTCATAATTTCATCTTTCTGCTCAGAGGCCAAAGAATTGACACTAAAGAAATAAGCACAAAAGATTCTGTGTGAATCATTTACTCCATAGTGGTGACGAGTCAGTGGCCATTTCGATTTCAGCTGAAGACCAGAGTAAATGTAGATGGACTTGTATCCAAACTACTCATACTGTAGATGTTGAGCAGTGACACTACAGTACTTGGACTGTCATGGAGTCTAGCTCAAAGCTAGAATCCACTTGTCCGAGTCTCAGCATGGCTTTGCCAATACTTGAAGGTACTTAGGCCTCATGCACACAACCATATTTTGCATCCGTGTGGTCATTCAGCAGATTATAGAAAATGTCGTATTCTTGTCCGTTGTGCGGAAAAGAATGGACATTTCTGTAATGAAACTGCGGCATGCACTGTAGTAGAAGGCGGATGAATCAGAATTTGCTTTGGAAGAGTATGTATTCTATTGCTGCAAAATATTAAGAGACCGCTCAAGCATGTGGCCCCTAACAAAGGCTGCCTTACTACCCCATAGCCTTGACACTGCACGTGTTTAGTATAAAGGAGCATTACTTACCAACTGGAGAGGGGATCAAGCTGAGTCAGTAGTGAATTTAGCATTTTCTCTGTATGGGACAAGTGTCTTTCTAATTCCAAGAGCTGATTTTCTGAATGAATTAAAAAGAGAAATTATCCATTTATTACAAAAAATACCGGTGATTGGTCTACAGAAAGCAAAGTGATGTTCACGTGTCTTCATGGCGTTTCTCTTGTTATTTCTAGTTCCGGGACAGATGGACGACAGTCCTGAATGCATTACCTCCCCACTCTGCTATGTTATTTTCTTGGCCTCTGCTTGGCTTGTGTTGCCATGAAAGTCTTGTTTTTTTGCAAGCTTTTTTTTGGGGTGGCAAAAAGTTAGGGGGGAAAACGTTTGAGCATGCGCTGATTAACGGTACTATCACATGACTGTGCCGGTGCTATATAGAAAATGCCTATTCTTGTCCACAATTGAGGACAAGCTCTTTTTTTTTTTTTTTTTTTTTTGCGGGGGCGCAGAACAGAAATTGCACAACGGATATGAACCTATTCATACGGTCGTGTGAATGTAGCCTAAAGGGGGAAAAAAACCCCAAACAAACCAGAGCATCTTCCTATTGGCTAGCATGTAACGACAAAAAAAGGCAACATTTTTTTAAATGAAATTAAAAAAAACAAAAAACAAAAAAAAAACCCACATGTAATGTGAAGCCACCTTCACTAGGGAGATTTGCCAACTGCTAGTCTGAGAACAAGGATGAGAGCCAACATAGGAGCTCCACTGGCAGATATTAGTGGACATCCAGCTCAAGACACCTCAGACAAAATAAATAAATAACGTATATTAGGTTACTTTCACATCTGCGTTTTTCCTGAATTTGTCATGGATCAGCAAAAATGCCTTCATCATGATAATGCAACCGGCTGCATCTGTTATCAATGGATCCTGTTGTATTATCTCTAAAATAGCAAAGACGGATCTGTCTCTAAAACCATTGTAAGTTTCTATCGTGTCTGAGAAAACGGATCCGGCATCATTGACTTACATTGCGTTTCATACTGGATCCACTTTGCTCTGTATCCCATAACGCACATAAAAAGACTGCTTGCAGCGCTTTTGTGTGCACATGGGAAATCAACAAAATGGAACAGAATGCATTCTGGTGCACTTCGTTCTGTTTTATCTCCATTGACAATGAATGCGGACAAAACTGAAACATTTTCCTCCAGTTTTGAGATCCTCTGACGGATCTCAATACCAGAATGGAAAACGCAGATGTGAAAGTAGCCTAACTGCACTCACAACCTGTTCCTAGTTTCTGACTTTTCTTATGCGGACATGTCCCTCCAAATATAGCTTAAAGGGGTATTTCCATCTCACAAATGTAGTTTGGATAGTTAGATATAGCCATACCAATATTATTACTAATAGAATGTATTTATATAAAATGTACCGTTTAGAAGATTTGCCTATTTGTATTTCCATTGTCCCACACACATCAGTCAGGCCGTTGCCCCTAGTTACGACCACTGCGGCCATGTAGTAGTGGTGGTCAGCTTGCTCTTGTTCAAACCCGCTCTGAGGTAACTGCTGTATTATGAACGCACATTACATGAGCATGCGGAGACACATCTTAGGGTACTTTAACATCTGCGTTTTGGACGCTACCCGAAACACAGTGGTCAGGATCCATCCAAAACGCCGACTTTATAAACGGATCCTGCTCCATAGAGATTAATTGATCTTGGAACAGGATCCGTTTCTCTGCGTTTTGGAAGCGCAGACAAAAATGCTACAACCTAAGATGTGTCTCCGCATGCTTATGTAATGTGTGTCCACAATACAGCAGTTACCTCAGAGCGGGTCTGAAAAGGAGCAAACCAGCCACCACTAGTACATGGCTGAGGTGGTCGTAACTAGGGGCAACGGCCTGACTGCTGTGTGTGGGACAATGGATATAGAAATAGGCAAATCTTCTAAATGGTACATTTTATATAAATACATTCTATTAGTAATAATATTGGTATGGCTATATCTAACTATACAAACTATATTTGTGAGATGGGAATACCCCTTTAATTCTCACTGTCAATGCCTCCCACTGAGCTTTCTGATGGAGGTGGATAACAGGTGAAAATATTTTCTTATTGAATAAAAGAAAATGGTATTCTGATGTATATCACAATAGTCATGTTCATTTTAATGGGTCAAAGTAAAAGGATTCATCTTTGGACTCAGTTTGACCTGCTTCAATTTGTTGAAGAACAGTGCTGTCTACCACACTATTCTGTCCAGCAAAAAAGGCAGAATACAGAGATACATCTCTAACTTGTGCTGTATGGTTCCCACATGTATCCGAATAACTCAAACACCACGCATTTGAAGGAATTGGCCAATTTCCCATAATGCTATAAACAGTTAATGTATGTTCCATACCAGCTGACATGAACGTATACTGTTCCCCAACTGTGCTAATGAAGATCCTTGGCCTCAGTGGAGTATACATACTCAGACGAAGATGGTGGTGCCACTTCCTCGGACATTCCTGCCTTCATTCACTACAGAACAAGTGTTGAAATGGAAGCATCGGGATCATGCATGCTGCCGATTCTGCTGCCAGTATCAGCGTATGTGCCAGGCACGTCCATAGGTACGCAGTAACAGTCGGAGGAAGCATCTCCGCCATCTTGCAGCTCATGAACGTGGAGGATGACAGGCGAGTAGGTTTACTCCACTGATACCAGGGCAGATGAAGTCCTACACTAGGGTGGTTGAGGGACAGTATCCAATCATCTCTGCTGGTATGCAGCTTACATGACCTTGGGAAATTGGCCAACCCCTTTAAAGACAGAAGTTCGATCAGCAGAAGAGTTATATAAACAGGTGACGCGTTTTCAGGGCATTTCACTGTTCCCGTAGTCAGACCCTTTGACAAAGTAGTGTGCCACTGTTTTTCCCCCCAAAATTACCTCAAAGTACTTCCTAGCCAAAGTCATCGGTTATGTTTATAGGTGACATGACATATTACACTTTTTAGACAGATTATACAGTACCTGTTTCCTTTGCTTTTTTCTCCTCATCTTTGGTGGGTTTTGATTTATTCTTCTCATTTGACTTTATATTATAAAAAAAACAAACACATTTAAACAGACAAGTCAGCAAGAAAATTATAAGCACCTTATATTCATCTATTAAAGTGATATTTTCAATTCTGACAAAGAAAAAAAAAAAAAAAGTATGGCTAGCACATTCACATGCTATGCATAGATCTATTGCTTCTCAGCAGTCTAATTTATAAACTGTACACTTTTTAATCAAAATGCGATAGATCAATGCAGAGCATGTGGATGTGCGACCCATGCTTTTGCAGAAAAACTGCAGTGTGAAAGGGGCCTTAGACTGGTAGACTTAGACTGTAGTATAAGGAAGTAGCTCTAGCCAAAAAAACAAGAAATATTCATGTCCTGGCTGTGGGTGGCTAAAGCTCAATATATCAGCAGCCCTCCCCTGCAGTGGTGTGGTTGGTTTGTATGACTAGGTATACAGCAGCATTCCCATGTAGTAGACAGATGATTATCTACTGTAAATGGGTTTCATGGCACCGTTGAGGGCAGTCGGTGGCAGCAGTCTCCCATGTGACCTCTGTCCATGCTGGAAGTTACCTGCGGGAACTGAACTGCAGTGAAACGATAGTGATGGACCAGAGGGAGCGGGAACTGAGTGTTGGGGAGCAGTTAATAGCGAAGGGGGGTATTTAAAGGGTACCTAAACCTTAAAGTAAATACAATAATAATCATTTTTGTTCTAGATTTATTTATTTTTTGCTCCTGAAGGGCTATCCACTGCAGTGCATACATAATCCATACAGTACAGCCATATATACAGAGTACGGATTCTGACTTCTACAATGTGCTGCAGTGAGTGCTATACTGGCAGGTGCACACCCCCCTGCTCCTGCCTGTGCCCTCCGCTCTGCCCAGGATACCCTGCACCAATGTGCTATGCCAGGCTTTAGCACAGCAATGCATAGCAAATCTCTGATGTTATATGTCTTAAAGCCTGGTATAGCACATTAGTGCAGGGTATTATGGGCAGAGCAGAGGGCACAGGCAGGAGCAGCAGTGTGTGCACCTGCTAGTTTAGCGCTCACTGCAGCTCAAATTGTAGAAGCCTTTTTTTTTCTTTCAGGATGACCCTAATGAGTGGTCAGGATCTGCAACAAGCTAATTCTCATAAACCTCAAGCCTTTCACCATGAGGTTTATGGTAAAACCCCACCAGACCTTCTCATGTCTCTAAACTCAATGACTATATTCAAAAAACAAACCCCAGCCAGTAAAATCAATTTTTCACAAATATAATATACACACTGTAATATAGTACACACTACAGTAGGTGTACCTCTTCAACAGCTCCCAAAAACCATTCCAACAAAATCTACCCTCCAAAAGCATATGGTGCGCTTTCCCTTCTGAGTCTTGTGGCACACCCATACAGCAGTTTACGACCATATATGGGGTGTTACCATATTCAGTAGAAATTGCATAAAAAAAAAAAAAAAAAAAAAAATTGTAGGGTCCCTTTTCTCTCGTTACCCCTTGTGAAAGTGAAAAATCTGCAGTTAGAGCAACATGTTATTGGAAAAAATGTAATGGATTTCTCTTCTCAGAATCATATAAATGCGCTAGTTCATGTAGGCCTTGGATACTGCTACAATCGCATTATATGGTACATGTTTTGTAGTATAGTCTATAATATAGCAATATGGTTGGAGGACCAACGTCACCTAGTGCAGATATGCATGTAGTGACTTGGTGCTTTTGGAAGTCACACATCTTGTGGCACTTAGTAGAGTTATTGGATGACACTGACCAAGGCTAGTAAAGTCTTAGGCTATTTTCACACTTGCGGTAGGTAGCCTTTTCCGGTCAGGGGGACAGCCTGCCGGTTCTGTGCTACTGCAAGTCCACCGTGCCGCTGGAAGCCTGCTCCAGCCCAATTCATTATAATGGGGACGGGCCAGAGGTCCGGACGCAGCACGGCAAACATGCCGAGAGGCGGCCGGACACAAACCGCAGCATGCTGTACTTTTATTCCCACTGCCTCTCCGCATGTTTGCCGGGCTGCGGCCAGACCTCCGGCCCACTCCCATTATAGTGAATGGGGTCGGAGTGGACTTCTGGCAGCACGGTGGACTTGCGGTAGCATAGATCCGGCAGGCTGTTCCCACGCCGGAAAAGGCTACCGCAAGTGTGAGAGTAGCCTTATACTATCAATGTCAGAGTGGATCGAAGTGGTTTTAATTGCCCATGTGGCAAAAAGTTTTATTTTATTGTTTATTGCATACATGGCTGCAGTGTACAAATTCTGTATGCACTGCAGTGAATAGCGCTTCAGGAAGACCTGAACTTTGGAGGCTTGTTTTGCTACTAAAAACAATAAAATCTATAAATAAAAATTATGGTATTTGTAACAGTATAAAAAAATAAAATTAACAAAGGTCTAGGTACACTTTAAATGATCTGAAGGTGGACAACACTTTAAACTTCTATAAGATTAATTGAAATAATCAGATAATACAAAAAAACTAAATGGTGCATTGACTTAAACATAGCAGCATAATTACTGGTTCAGGTTGAATCACATTTTTTCTGCGACTTTTCCCATTGACATCAATTGGACACACTTTTTTTTTTCCTGATGTCCTGTGATGTGTTTTTGCACAGAAACACTTCTAGGAATGTTTCCAACCAGTCACCTGTAATTAACCATATAACGGCTGCTAGCCATACACATTCATTAGCTGTCAGACGCACAATCGTTTGTCTGACAGCCATCTCTCCTGGCTCACCCATATATGTTAGATTTGGCCAAACGTGTATGTGTATTCTATGGGGAGGAAGCTGCTGTCAGTCACCCCTGGTGGCGGCTTATTTTCTGGGAGAACAAAAGGATCAGGTGAAAATATATGTCATCTGTTGTTGAGAGTTGGGACCTCCCCATACACATTAGGGTATCAGCCGAAACTTTGTTTGCGTTTTCTTCATTGTTTATCTGCACAATGTCACAACCTAGTGGTGAGCAAGTGCAATTACAACTAAGTCATCCCATTCACTTCAATGGGGCGGCGAGCAGGTAAACAGTGACGAGAGAAAGCAGTACTGGCACAAGCTATGGATTGTCTTCAAACAGCTGATCGTCGGGGAAGCAGGCGGTGGCCCCCACCTTAATCAGCCGATCTGAGATCGAGGACCCATCCTGAGGATATGGCATCAATATAACAGAAGTGGAGAACCCCTTTAATCACAGCATCATCATGACCTATGATATGAGTTCCTGTCTACTGCACTCAAGGCATTACGTTAGTACAATGCATTGGTTAGGAAGGAACTCACAGTATCATAAGTCGTTATAATGCTGTGTCAGGAGCAGTGCATCCATCACACAGAGCACGTTTCCCAGACCAAACACACGTCTGAGATTAGCCTTAAGGAATATTTACATGTGGCAGATTTATGGTTCTAGAAATAGGTGCGGGTCTCTATCAGGCATTCAGTAGCTGCCACAAATGTGTCAGACGGACATACGCCTTTAGGGTATGTTCACACATGGCATAAATGCTGCAGTTTTATTGCTGTGGATTTGTGTTTGGCAGATCCGCAGTATTTTATAGTATCAGCAATGTGGATAAGGTTTTAAGTAATCCCATTTATATGTTACCACAAATTCTGTAGAAATTCTACCCCGTGAGGCCGTACCCTTAAAGGGAATGTCTAGGAATGAATTTATTATTTTTTTTTTTTTAAATCTCTTCCCCGCCCAGAGGTACCTGTAGAGAAATCTATACTTACCTGCCTCTGTTCCAGCTCCGTCACTGAACATCAAGTCCCTGTCTGTCAGCTTCTGCATGGATGCGGTCATGTGAGCTGCTGCAGCCAATGACTGGCCTCATCATTGACGTGTCCCAAGCAGTAGGTGACCCAGAAATAACATGTTGCTTGGGGACAATACACTGCTGAGGCCAATCATGGGCTGCAGCAGCCCACGTGACCCCATGTATATAAAAGTGAACAGCCCAGGAGTCAGGAAGCTATAATAACAGGCAATAGGTAAGTATCGATTTAGTCACAGGTACCACTGGGTGCCTAGGGAACAAAATTTAAATAAATCCTGGACAAACTCTTTAAAGGGGTGATGCAGCACTAGTATATTGGATGATCTATCCTCAGGATCTGTGGGAGTCTGACTTCCGGCAGCCCCACCAATCATCAACTTGAAGAGGCCGCATGCGAGTGCGAATACTCCTGAGTAGTAGTGATCTGCCACTTACTTTAGAAAACTTGTATGCAGCAAAAACTGCCACCCCTATAGCATAAACGGGCATCAGTATAAATGCCATGCTGTGACCCGTCCCCGCAGTCTCGGTCTTTAGCTGCCTTTCCATCTGGCTTTTTATGTGATCGAGGTTATTGGCGTTCTCTGATACTCTTCTAGATGAATCCGGATTTCCTTGCCTGCCTAGAAGAATATAGAAGAAACAGTCAGGCACTTCTAGCTCCAGTGCACTACATTCTCACATGGAAAGAATGCTGTATAATCAACACTATCAGATCTGGGAAACGTCTGCAGCACGTCAGTTTTTCCACATCACATGTGAATACTGGTTCTAGAAACACATTAAAAGGGGTTGAATGAGGAATTAAAAATATTTCCTACAGCAGCTGTGACATGCCTGGATATAGCATGTGACGACCTCAGCCAATCACTGCCCTCAGCGGTAGATATCAGTGGATAGTGATTGGCATAGCACCCGCCCTGAATCCTGACCCATTCATTTCAATGGGTCTGTGTAAATGAACGTTTTTTTTTTCACGCATCAGTCCTGTGTTGTGTGAAAGACGCAGCACGTTCTATATTCTGCGTTTTTCACACAGTCCTGGTCCCATTGAAGTGAATAGGGCTTCAGTGAAAAACACATTGCATCCTGAAGCGAGTGTAGATGCAATGCGTTTTTCACTGATGGTTGCTAAAAGATGTTGTTTGTAAACCTTCAGTTTTTTTTACCATGCGCGTGAAAAACGCATCAAAACGCATTGCACCCACGTGGAAAAAGCTGAAATGCAATCACAGACAAAACTGACTGAACTTACTTGCAAAATGGTGCGAGTTTCCCTAAACGCACCTGGACCTTATCCGTCACACTCGTGTGAAAGAGGCCTAACAGGTCAGCCACTTTCATAGCTACAAATCTGCTGACAGATGCCCTTTATTGGCAGGGCAGCACCCAGCCTTACTTATTGGCACGAGCTACTGTAATGTCACATTGGGTTTCTGTGGTGAATAGACATGGGAGCAGTGGAAAACCCGGATGGTTAAAGGGGTATTCCCTTCTCACAAATGTAGTTTGTATAGTTAGATATAGCCATACCAATATTATTACTAATAGAATGTATTTATATAAAATGTACGATTTAGAAGATTTCCCTATTTGTATATCCATTGTCCCACACACATCAGTCAGGCCGTTGCCCCTAGTTACGACCACCGCGGCCATGTAGTAGTGGTGGCCGACTTGCTCCTTTTCAAACCCGCTCTGAGGTAACTGCTGTATTGTGAACGCACATTGCATAAGCATGCGGAGATACATCTTAGGGTACTTTCACATCTGCGTTTTGGACGCTACCAGTCCAAAACACAATGGTCAGGATCCGTCCAAAACGCAGACTTTATAAACGGATCCTGCTCCATAGAGATGAATTGATCTTGAACAGGATTCGTTTCTCTGCGTTTTGGAAGCGCAGACAAAAATGCTACAACCCTAAGATGTGTCTCCGCATGCTCATGTAATGTACGTTCACAATACAGCAGTTACCTCAGAGCGGGTCTGCACAAGAGCAAGCCGGCCACCACTACTACATGGCCGCGGTGTTCGTAACTAGGGGCAACGGCCTGACTGATGTGTGTGGGACAATGCCTATTCTATTAGTAATAATATTGGTATGACTATATCTAACTATACAAACCACATTTGTGAGATGGGAATACCCCTTTAATTTTTGTATTTTGTTCTGCCTGCAAAGAATTTTATACGCTCAGAAACCCATTTAAAGGGGGTTGTGCCACAAAAAATTTTTCACACCAGCACTTGGATCTGAATACTTTTGTAATTGTATGAAATGAAACATTTAGTATAGCCAGTGAGGTATTCAATAAAATATATCTGTATAGCGCCACCTGCTGTTTGTTCTTTTCCTTTTTCTCCTTCTCACTGAGGAAGGAAGGGAAGGGAAGGAAAAGAAAAGAAAGGAAAAGAAAAGAAAGAAAGATGCAGCAGAAAGGACACATCCCCTAAGCTGCAGCATGAAATAAATCTAGCAGAACAACTAGAGCAATAAATGGGGAGATCTCTGGACCCATGTGAGGTACAGGGCTGGTTCTGACTTTGTTAGAAAGGTATTGTCACGTACTATAACCCCTTTAAGGCCAGTCGTCAATATAAACTACATTTTATTTCACCAGTATGACTGTAGAAATCACATCTAATGAGATAAAAGCCTTCCATTTATCGGAATGACTTGCTGCTAATGGCTCATCCCCTCACCACATGAATGCACTCCACTCTGAGGTGTGCGGCCTGGAACGCAGACAAGCCACTTTCTAGGGAATATTTAGCCGCTTCTACAAGGAAGTCGTCTGAAAAAACATCAAGCCCACAGCACAAATATAGCACAGGAGAAACTAGACCGGGCAGTTCTACAATAATCAAGATGGAGGGGGAAGTAGCCAAAGGATGAGATTTACTCTACGGAACTTACCTGCATGGAACAGAATTTACCTGAACATAGGGAACTGCCGTATAAGCGATTACCAGATCCCATAGGGATGAATCATAAGGGGGGTGTTACACAGACAGAAGTGTGATCCGGCACAAGGTACAGCATGTGTGTGACAGGCGGATACAAACAGCTTATGTATTATAGGGGTGCCCCATGAAAAATATTCTACAGTTTTCAAACCAAGATCTGAATACTTTTGTAATTGCATGTAATTAAAAATCTATCATAGCCACTGCCTCATTCAATAAAATGTATCTGCATAGCGCCACCTGCTGTTACTTGTTTTTCTTATTTCACTGTCTGACCCACTGACAAGGCCGCACATGCTCAGTTCCATCCTTCAACTGTGGATACTTAGGTCCCTTTCAGACAAACGATTTCCATGCATTGGACTTGCAGCGTGGTTATGCATCAGCTCCCAGCCTGACCTCCCAGCACTGCCAGGGTCACATAGCGTTGTATGTGGAATGTATTTATAGCATCATAAATCAAAATAATGCTATGCACCCCGTCAGTGCTGGGAGTTCAGGCCGGGAGCTGCTGCATACTCACCCTGCAAGTCTGGAGTGTGGAACTTGCTCATCTGAAAGGGGCCTTATATATAGCACAGTGATCGGGCAAAAAATCCTTACAGCAGCACGGGGATGGGGACAGGAAGGATAAAGTTATCAGCATGATGACAGATACTTATAGCAGCATAGTGAAGGAGAGACGGATGACGGGGCCGCAGATACTTATAGCAGCATGGTGACAGGGGCATTAGATACTTATGTCAGTGTGGTGACAGGGTGGCAGATACTTATAGCAGCATGGTGACAGGGGCATTAGATACTTATGTCAGTGTGGTGACAGGGTGGCAGATACTTATAGCAGCATGGTGACAGGGGGCAGCAGATACTTGTGTCAGGTTGTGGCAGCAGATGCTTATAGCAGCATGGTGAGGTGGTGGCAAGTATAAACATCAACATATTAAAGGTGAGGGTATAAATGACAGATCAGAAGACTGCTTAGTCTCAAATTTCCCCCAGTTTACCTTTGGGTGGGGAGCGGCCATGCATGGGTGGGGGCATCCTCCTGGTGTCCTGCTTGCCAGTGTCCCTCACACCTCCTCCAAACATCCTGGGAAGCAGAAAGCAGGCACACAGCGCCAGGGAGACGGCCAGCAGCAAGTGTTGGGAGCCTGAAAGCACCATGATGTCCTCCTGGAGGAGCTTCCACCCTCATACTATATGGGAGACTGACACGCCTGGCGCGCTCTCATTGGCTGCCCGCAGTGACGTGTCCATACCTCCGGGATGTATGGACGGTGAAACGGGACCAGCTGGAACTTAACACACAACCGACACCGCTTATTTCTGCAGACGACTCTGCTAAGATCGCCGGTACCAGAACCTGCGCATAAAACATAAAATATGGCTTGAAGCGCGGTGGGGTCACGTGATGCACTCAAAGCCAATGGAATCGAAACTGGGCGGTTAGCCGTGGAACGCAAACACTTCCTTGCGTCGCATGTCGGGTTGCCATGGTAACGGATATCGCACAGGTGACTTCCTAGTGGGGCTGTTTCTCTTTCCATCGGTTGTTTCTCTCTTTTGAGGTCCCTGAGGAAGCGCACGAGGCCGGGTAAGTACAGGTGCAGGGATTTATACCCGTTGTTGAGGGCCCGGAGTCATTATATGTGATGTCTACCACAGCTAGGCCTAGAGAAGAAGAGGTGTGGCGTTTTATAGTGCATTACCTTCTCTGGGGACCCGATGTGACAGGGAAAAGCTTGGCTGAAAAAATCTGTAAAATATGCTGAACTGAGAGAGAAAACTTCAGAGCAGGGCTGCCATCTAGAATTTTTCTTTTTTCTGGACAACTTATACCAAAATCACAGCCAGCCAGTATTTTTTACAGACAAATTTGAAAACCATAATGAATGATAAAGATTATAAGTAATACATGTCCATAGCTCAATATACTGATAAGAACTTATTACCAGCATTTACTGTGAGCTGTAAAATGATGATAATTACCACCAAAATAATCTAGTCAAGAACCATCAGTCTCAAAAACAATCGCAGACACATCTATTATTTTCATGGACACAGGAAAAAAAGTCGCCTATATTTACAGACTGTCAGAAATTTCTGGACGGTTGGCGACCCTGCTTCGGAGTGCAGCGCTTGATAAATTCTGCCCATAGTTTGAAAGGTTTAGCGTGGATCAACTTGAGGCTGCTCAGGGCCTGACCTCAGCCTCACTCATAGTGTATACTGTGATGTCACAGTACAGGTATAATAAATACAGTGATGTCACAGTACAGGAATAGTGTATAATGTGATGTCACAGTACAGGTATAATAAATACAATGATGTCACAGCACATGAATAGTGTATACTGTGATGTCACAGTACAGGTATAATAAATACAGTGATGTCACAGTACAGGAATAGTGTATAATGTGATGTCACAGTACAGGTATAATAAATACAATGATGTCACAGCACATGAATAGTGTATACTGTGATGTCACAGTACAGGTATAATAAATACAGTGATGTCACAGTACAGGAATAGTGTATAATGTGATGTCACAGTACAGGTATAATAAATACAATGATGTCACAGCACAGGGATAGTGTATACTGTGATGTCACAGTACAGGTATAATAAATACAGTGATGTCACAGCACAGGAATAGTGTATACTGTGATGTCACAGTACAGGTATAATAAATACAGTGATGTCACAGTACTCGTATAATAAATATAGTGATGTCACAGCACAAGAATAGTGTATAATGTGATGTCACAGTGCTGTGACATCACTGTATTTATTATACCTGTACTGTGACATCACATTATACACTATTCCTGTGCTGTGACATCACTGTATTTATTATACTAGTACTGTGACATCACATTATACACTATTCCTGTGCTGTGACATCACTCTATTTATTATACCTGTACTGTGACATCACAGTATACACTATTCCTGTGCTGTGACATCACTGTATTTATTATACCTGTACTGTGACATCACAGTATACACTATTCCTGTGCTGTGACAGCAATGTATTTATTATACCTGTACTGTGACATCACAGTATACACTATTCCTGTGCTGTGACATCACTGTATTTATTATACCAGTACTGTGAAATCCAGCATACACTATTCCTGTACTATGACATCACTGTATTTATTATTCCTGTACTGTGACATCACTGTATTTATTATACCAGTACTGTGACAATACAGTATACACTATTCCTGTACTGTGACATCACATTATACACTATTCCTGTGCTATGGCATCACTGTATTTATTATATTTGTACTGTGACATCACAGCATACACTATTCCTGTGCTGTGACAGCAATGTATTTATTATACCAGTACTGTGACATCACATTATACACTATTCCTGTGCTTGTGACATCACTGTATTTATTATACCAGTACTGTGAAATCCAGCATACACTATTCCTGTACTGTGACATCACTGTATTTATTATACCTGTACTGTGACATCACAGTATACACTATTCCTGTACTGTGACATCACTGTATTTATTATACCTGTACTGTGACATCACAGTATACACTATTCCTGTACTGTGACATCACTGTATTTATAATACCTGTACTGTGACATCACTGTATTTATTATACCAGTACTGTGACAATACAGTATACACTATTCCTGTACTGTGACATCACATTATACACTATTCCTGTGCTATGGCATCACTGTATTTATTATATTTGTACTGTGACATCACAGCATACACTATTCCTGTGCTGTGACATCACTGTATTTATTATACCAGTACTGTGACATCACATTATACACTATTCCTGTGCTGTGACATCACTGTATTTATTATACCAGTACTGTGACATTACAGTATACACTATTCCTGTGCAGTGACATCACTGTATTTATTATACCAGTACTGTGAAATCCAGCATACACTATTCCTGTACTGTGACATCACTGTATTTATTATACCTGTACTGTGACATCACAGTATACACTATTCCTGTACTGTGACATCACTGTATTTATTATACCTGTACTGTGACATCACAGTATACACTATTCCTGTACTGTGACATCACTGTATTTATAATACCTGTACTGTGACATCACAGTATACACTATTCCTGTGCTGTGACATCACAGTATACACGATTCCTGTGCTGTGACATCACATTATACACTATTCCTGTGCTGTGACATCACTGTATTTATTATACCAGTACTGTGACATCACAGTATACACTATTCCTGTGCTGTGACATCACTGTATTTATTATACCTGTACTGTGACATCACAGTATACACTATTCCTGTGCTGTGACATCACTGTATTTATTATATTTGTATTGTGACATCACATTATACGCTATCCCTGTACTGTGACATCACTGTATTTATGCTACCTGTACTGTGACATCACAGTATATACTATTCCTGTGACATCACTGTATTTATTCTACCTGTACTGTGACACTGCAGTATACACTATTCCTGTGCTGTGACATCACTGTACTTATTATATTTGTACTGTGACATCACAGCATACACTATTCCTGTGCTGTGACATCACATTATACGCTATCCCTGTACTGACATCACTGTATTTATTCTACCTGTACTGTGACATCACAGTATACAGTATTCCTGTGCTGTGACATCACTGTATTTATTATACCTGTACTGTGACATCACATTATACACTATTCCTGTACTGTGACATCACTGTATTTATTACATCAGTACTATGACATCACAGTATACACTATTCCTGTGCTGTGACATCACTGTATTTATTATACTAGTACTGTGACATCACAGTATACACTATTCCTGTGCAGTGACATCACTGTATTTATTATACCAGTACTGTGACATCACAGTATACACTATTCCTGTGCTGTGACATCACTGTATTTATTATACTAGTACTGTGACATCACAGTATACACTATTCCTGTGCAGTGACATCACTGTATTTATTATACCTGTACTGTGACATCACAGTATACACTATTCCTGTGCTGTGACATCACTGTATTTATTATACTAGTACTGTGACATCACATTATACGCTATCCCTGTACTGTGACATCACTGTATTTATTATACCTGTACTGTGACACCGCAGTATACACTATTCCTGTGCTGTGACATCACTGTATTTATTATACCAGTACTGTGACATCACGGTATACACTATTCCTGTACTGTGACATCACTGTATTTATTATACTAGTACTGTGACACCGCAGTATACACTATTACTGTGCAGTGACATCACTGTATACACTGTTTATGTGCGGTGACAGTACTGTATACATATTTCCTGTACTGTATTGTCCTTTGGCATTAAAGCTGTATTAGATTAAACAAACCTGCAGGTGATTGTCAAGAGAGAAGCATTCTATCCCACCAATCACCTATACATCAGTATAGGACAGAGCTGCTATTAGATGTAGCAATCTCCTCCACAGTATGGGTAGGAGCAATCACTAATGCCGTTTCTCGTCCCCATACAGAATAATTATTTGTCGACAGCAGATTGTGATTACGATCTGCCGCCGGCAAACCAGGATTTTTAAACCTGAATGAAAAACTAAACATCTTCCTAAATAGTCATCATTAAAATGCCCTAGAATTCTGCTTCTGTAGAGTGTGTGTAACTCCTTCAGATAGCGTCTGTGCTGCGGAATCTGGCATAAATGTGTTAGGGCATTGTTTCTGACCATTCTCACTCCCCTCTCTCTGCGAAGGCTGTACATTGCAGATGGGGGACTCACACAAGGAAACTCATAAAGGCTGTGGATACAAAATAGAGAACACACAAGGCAGTTTGCAGGGGAAGACAGCAGCATCCTAGACACACAGATCCTGCATGTATTACTGGGAGGGACAGGTCCACAAGAAATTAGGAGCTTTGTTGTAAGCTCACTATCAAGGGGAAAGCTAAATGAATAAAGGAATGAATCATTGTGCAAAATTATTACTGAAGGTAACCTACCGCTAAAACATGTAAAATCATTTTTCCATGTAGTCTTTAAATGTGTACTTCCATACATTAAAAATCATATGCATCTGTGGCATCTGTATCTAGATACATGCCTGGTTCTGCTGATCCTGTTGCAATCAAGGGAGCACTGCCCTCCTTGTTTTATTATTTTTTATGTTTCATTCAATATTTTTAGTAAAATTGCAATGGCTTCTGTTTCCATCTCCTTGAGGCGGGTTGATCTACATGGTTATTCTGACGTCCTGAGAGGCTCATCTGGCACACAAGAGCAGCAGCTTGGGATCCCTCATGCATGGGAGCAATTCTGCCTTTATCTAGTGTTGTGCCTAGGATGCACAACATCATCTGATAAGGTGCTATTACCTTTATTCTTCATTCTGCAAATTATCTCTTATCTCTGTAATTATTATCCTTGTACAAAGACATCACAGTATACACTATTCCTGTGCTGTGACATCACTGTATTTATTATACCAGTACTGTGACATCACAATATACACTATACAAGATACACTATAAGAGATAATGTGCAGAACGAAGGATGAGGGTAATAGAACCTTACCCGATGATGTTGTGTCTTCATTCCTTTATTCATTTAGTTTTCCTGTTGATAGTGAGCTTGCAACAAAGCTCCTAATTTCTTGTGGACCTTTCCCTCCCAGTAATACATGCTGGATCTGTGTGTCCAGGATGCTGCTGTCTTCCCCTGTAAACTACCTTGTTTGTTTTCTACTTTTTATCCACAGCCTTGTGTGATTTCCCCCCATCTGCATTGTACAGCCTCCTGCTGAGAAAGGGGGGCGAGAATGGTCAAAAGCAATGCCCTGACACATTTATGCCAGATTCAGCAGCACCAGACGCTATCTGAAGGAATTACACATACTCTACAGAAGCAGAATTCGAATGCATTTTTAAAGGGGTTTTCTGGGAGTTAACTACTGATGACCTATCCTCAGGATAGGTCATCAATATCTGATCGGTGGGGGTCCAACGAACGCTTGGGCCTTCTCTCAGCTCACCAAGCACAGCGCTGTGCATTGTATAGCGGCTGTGCTTGGTATCGCGCTCAGCGCCATTCACTTGAATGGGGCTGATCCGCTTTTAGGCCACTTGACCGATGAATGTGACGTCACTGGCCAGGAAAAGTTGGGAGAAGACCTTGGTGCTCACGGGAGCATCGGTGCCTTCTCAAACAGCTGATCAGCAGGGTCCCGGGTGTCGGACCCCCACCGATTAGATACTGATGACCTATCTTGAGGATAGGTCATCACTAGTTAACTCCCGGAAAACCCCTTTAATGACGATTATTTAGGAAGATGTTCAGTTTTTACAAGAAGAAAATCAGTGCAAAGTTGTCCATAGCCTTCAATTTCCATGGAGAACTAGTGTCGATAAATGTCTCCTGTAGCTGCTGGTCAGATCAATTCATCATATCCTTGGTTCGCAGTGGGTTAACCTGACATTTTTTGTAGTTGATTTCTTCTAGTTTAAGTACCTGCAGTACGGTATCACAGGTTGGGATGTATGTCTCTGATATTTCTTTTATTTCAGTAGGCTGCAAGATGAATTTGGAGATAAAAGGAGTGGCGGCAAGTCCTCGGGGTCAGACTCATGTTACATCCAAATCTGCTCTTGCCAAGGTAATTGGAATAATTCAGGTTTCCTTTACCAATTTGCAGCCATGCAATACTCTGGGGTATCATTTCTCAGAACATGACATGCAAAACAAAACTAGTACAGAAAAGATATGGATTTGTTTATTTCATATGCAATGCAAATGGCAGCTTTATGAGATCATTCCTGGTCGGGGACGAGGTTATCCATTTCAAGCTGACGTCTTTTCTTCCACAATATCATTAGATGTTTTCATTGTTGTTTATTGGTATTGTATGGATGGAATTGTGGTTGAGCATGCATATCGCCGCTAGATTTATATGTACAGGACTGCTGGCTGTACTCCGCTATCTCCAGCAGTCCCATAGAGATGAATGTAAAGGTTAGACGACCACCGACCAGACGCACATGTCCTCATTACAGCGATTTGGACAGCTTCTGATGTATTGAGCTCACAGAGCTTTGCCTAGACTGTATAGAATTGTATCCTCAGCTGAGAGCAGGAGTTTTCTCGTTGGCTGCCTCTGAATGGAAATTAGATTGTTTTCATTAACTGGAAGCAAACAAATGTATTAAAAATAATGAGAAAGAAATTACCGTATTTTTCGCTTTATAAGACGCACCCTTTGATAAGACGCACCCCAGATTTTAGAGTAGGAAAATAAGAAAAAATATTTTTGATCAGACCTCATATCAGACCTCCCATAAATTTCAGGACATCACATGAGACACCCATATCAGCCCTCCCCATGTCAGAACTCCATCAGCCCTCCATGTCAGACCCCCATCAGACCTCAGATCAGCCCACTGTGCCCCCATATCAGCCCACTGTGCCCCCATATCAGCCCACTCTGCCCCCATCAGACCTCAGATCAGCCCACTGTGCCATCAGACCTCAGATCAGCCCTCATATCAGCCCACTGTGCCCCCATCAGACCTCAGATCAGCCCACTGTGCCCCCCTATCAGCCCACTGTGTCCCCATCAGACCTCAGATCAGCCCTCATATCAGCCCACTGTGCCCCATATCAGCCCACTGTGCCCCATCAGACCTCAGATCAGCCCTCATATCAGCCCCTTATTAGCCCACTGTGCCCCCATCAGACCTCAGTTCAGCCCACTGTGCCCCCATCAGACCTCAGATCAGCCCACTGTGCCCAGATCAGCCCACTGTGCCCCCATCAGACCTCAGATCAGCCCACTGTGCCCCCATCAGACCTCAGATCAGCCCACTGTGTCCCCATCAGACCTCAGATCAGCCCACTGTGCCCGCATATTAGTCGATTGTGCCCCCATATTAGCGCACTGTGCCCCCATGAGACCTCAGATCAGCCCACTGTGCCCCCATCAGACCAGCCCACTGTGCCCCCATCAGACCAGCCCACTGTGCCCCCATCAGACCTCAGATCAGCCCACTCTGCCCCATCAGATTCAGCCCACTGTGCCCCATCAGACCTCAGATCAGCCCACTGTGCCCCCATCAGACCTCAGATCAGCCCACTGTGCCCCCACATTAGCCCACTGTGCCCCCATATTAGCCAATGTGCCCCCATGAGACCTCAGATCAGCCCACTGTGCCCCCATGAGACCTCAGATCAGCCCACTGTGCCCCCATCAGACCTCAGATCAGCCCCACTGTGCCCCCATATTAGCCCCACTGTGCCCCCATCAGACCTCAGTTCAGCCCACTGTGCCCTCATCAGACCTCAGTTCAGGCCCACTGTGCCCCCATGAGACCTCAATTCAGCCCACTGTGCCCCCATCAGACCTCAGATCAGCCCACTGTGCCCCCATCAGACCTTAGATCAGCCCACTGTGCCTCCATCAGACCTCAGATCAGCCCACTGTGCCCCCATCAGACCTCAGATCAGCCCACTGTGCCCCCCATATTAGCCCATTGTGCCCCCATATTAGCGCATTGTGCTCCCATGAGACCTCAGATCAGCCCACTGTGCCCCCATCAGACCAGCCCACTGTGTCCCCATCAGACCTCAGATCAGCCCACTGTGCCCCCCATCAGACCTCAGATCAGCCCACTCTGCCCCCATTCAGATCAGCCTACTGTGCCCCCATCAGACCTCAGATCAGCCCACTCTGCCCCCATCAGACCTCAGATCAGCCCACTGTGCCCCCATATTAGCCCACTGTGCCCCCATCAGATCTCAGTTCAGCCCACTGTGCCCCATCAGACCTCAGATCAGCCCACTGTGCCCCCATCAGACCTCAGATCAGCCCACTGTGCCCCCATCAGACCTCAGATCAGCCCACTGTGTCCCCATCAGACCTCAGATCAGCCCACTGTGCCCCCCATATTAGCCCATTGTGCCCCATGAGACCTCAGATCAGCCCACTGTGCCCCCATCAGACCAACCCACTGTGCCCCCATCAGACCTCAGATCAGCCCACTGTGCCCCTATCAGACCTCAGATCAGCCCACTCTGCCCCCATCAGATCAGCCCACTGTGCCCCCATCAGACCTCAGATCAGCCCACTGTGCCCCCACAGACCTCAGATCAGCCCCTGTGCCCCTATATTAGCCCACTGTGCCCCCATATTAGCCAATGTGCCCCCATGAGACCTCAGATCAGCCCACTGTGCCCCCATGAGACCTCAGATCAGCCCCACTGTGCCCCCATATTAGCCAATGTGCCCCCATGAGACCTCAGATCAGCCCACTGTGCCCCCATGAGACCTCAGATCAGCCCACTGTGCCCCCCATATTAGCCCATTGTGCCCCCATTAGACCTCAGATCAGCCCACTGTGCCCCCATCAGACCTCAGATCAGCCCACTGTGCCCCTATATTAGCCCACTGTGCCCCCATATTAGCCAATGTGCCCCCATGAGACCTCAGATCAGCCCACTGTGCCCCCATGAGACCTCAGATCAGCCCACTGTGCCCCATATTAGCCAATGTGCCCCCATGAGACCTCAGATCAGCCCACTGTGCCCCCATGAGACCTCAGATCAGCCCACTGTGCCCCCATATTAGCCCACTGTGCCCCCATCAGATCTCAGTTCAGCCCACTGTGCCCCCATCAGACCTCAGATCAGCCCACTGTGCCCCCATCAGACCTCAGATCAGCCCACTGTGCCCCCATCAGACCTCAGATCAGCCCACTGTGTCCCCATCAGACCTCAGATCAGCCCACTGTGCCCCCATATTAGCCCATTGTGCCCCCATGAGACCTCAGATCAGCCCACTGTGCCCCCATCAGACCAACCCACTGTGCCCCCATCAGACCTCAGATCAGCCCACTGTGCCCCTATCAGACCTCAGATCAGCCCACTCTGCCCCCATCAGATCAGCCCACTGTGCCCCCATCAGACCTCAGATCAGCCCACTGTGCCCCCATCAGACCTCAGATCAGCCCACTGTGCCCCTATATTAGCCCACTGTGCCCCCATATTAGCCAATGTGCCCCATGAGACCTCAGATCAGCCCACTGTGCCCCCATGAGACCTCAGATCAGCCCACTGTGCCCCCATATTAGCCAATGTGCCCCCATGAGACCTCAGATCAGCCCACTGTGCCCCCATGAGACCTCAGATCAGCCCACTGTGCCCCCATATTAGCCCATTGTGCCCCCATTAGACCTCAGATCAGCCCACTGTGCCCCCATCAGACCTCAGCTGTCTTCTCTTGCCGCCGCCGTACGCGGTCAGGACATTGCCGCGCCGGCCAGAGAAGACAGAGGAGCGCCGGACCCGGAGCGGCGGTGCAGCGCAGGAGGGTGAGTATGTTTCCCCACTCCCGGCACCTATTACATACTAGTGAGCGTTTCCATAATGAGCGCTTCCACAATTTCCCCCCTACTTTTGGGGGAAAAAAAGTGCGTCTTATAAAGCGAAAAACACGGTAATATTATTACATTACCCCAATTTCAGCAAATAAACATACAGCATAAGTGCTGGTGTGGTCTCATGCACAACTCTGGTACTGGCATGGTTTGGTAGCCCCCTACGTATCTGCTGCTCACACCCTCTGGACCAAGCATCACAGACTTGAATAAAAATAAAATTGGGACTTAAAGGGGTATTCCTATCACAGACAATGGGGGCATATTGCTAGGATATGACCCCATTGTCTAATAAGTGCGGGTCCCATCTCTTGGACCTGCACCTACACCGAGAACGCTCTCCCCTTAGTAGTGAATGGGAGCGCACCACGTTTGCACGCCCACCGCTCCCATTCATTTCCATTGGGCTGACAGAAATAGCCAAGCCAGTGCTCAGCTATTTTCGGAGGCCCCATAGCAATCAATGGAGGGTGACTGTGCATGCGCAGTGCTCCCTTCACCATCTTTTCCCCACTCTGTTGTCGGAGTAGGTGTGGGACCCGCACCTATTAGACAATGGGGGCATATCCTAGCGATGTGATGGGAAAACCTCTTTAAGGATTGTTGCTAAAATAGCTAAACGCTTTTATTAAATCAATAAAGTGCTGCAATGACGTTGTTTTGCAGGTCTTCTGAAGAAGGAGGCAGAACGCCTCTGAAACACGTAGCTAGGGCTGCAGCTATTGACTATTTTTGTAATCGAGTATTCTGTTGATTAATCCAACGATTAATCAAATACTCTAATAACAAAAAATGAATTAAAAGAACATTTTTCTTTATAAAAACTCATTAGCCCCCCCAGCCCTGTGCCATCAGCTCCTCCCTAGTGCATCAGCTTCCCCCTCAGTGCCATCAGCTGCCCATTCAGTGCCACCAGCTGCCCCCCCCAGTGCCACCAGCTGCCCCCCAGTGCCACCAGCTGCCCCCAGTTTGCCTCCCAGTGCCATCAGGTGCCTCCCAGCGCCACCAGCTTGCCCCCAGTGCCATCAGCTGCCACCAGCTTGCACCCCCAGTGCCATCAGGTGCCCCCCAGCGCCACCAGCTTGCCCCCAGTGCCATCAGCTGCCACCAGCTTGCACCCCAGTGCCACCAGCTGATCCCCAGTCCCACCAGCTGCCCCCAGCGCCATCAGCTGCCCCCCCACCGCCATCAGCTATCCCCCAGTGCCATCAGGCACCCCCAGGTTGCCTCCCAGTGCCACAGGTGTGGTGAGTAAAAGCAAACGCTTCACTCCCACTCTGTGGTCACATGACACAAACGAATCCTTGATGCAAAAAATTTGCAGAGGATTTTTTGTGTCGAATTACTCAAATCAATCGAGTAATCATTTCAGCCCTACACATAGCACTGACTGTAGCACTTTATTGTTTTAATAAAATTCTTTAAAGGCTATGAACACCTTCGTGGCAGTTTTTTATGATTGTATTTTAATCATTTTGGGCTAAAAAAGATTTTTTTCAGTTGGTCTTTATTAAAAAAGATCAACTATTTCTGATATATACAGGGGTTTTTAAAAATCACTCTGTTTGCAAGCTGTCACTTTGTGTTTTCATTGAATCCCATCATCTGACGGCTCATGTGTAGCTCTGATTTCCCGACCTCAAACCCAAAACCAACTCAGATAAATGTAAAATAATAAAGTGATACCTCACCAATTCCCCGACGCTTCTGTTCTAATGCTTCCAGGATCCCCCGCTACAGTCTCTGTACATCCTGGTCCCTCTTGACATAAGAAATGAACATCCAGCCAATCACTGGCTAAGGTGAGTCACCCCCACGTCAGTGATTAAGTGGTCATATCCTATGTGTCAAGAGTGAGCAGAGACCGGTGGGGGGTTGGTAAGGTGGGCATCACATTTTGTCTATTATTTTACATCCATCTGAACATATTGTAAAAATTTTAATTGGCCAAACAAACCTTTAATTTTTTCATTCAGTTTCAGGGTTGGCGGGCACCGTCACACGCTTCAGAAACACGGCCTCAGGAGTAAGTACCTCAAGTTCAGCTTCTCTACTGAGGATTTGTATGATATATAGCAAAAAATATAGGCAACATATATATCCACATACTAGATTTTGGTTTCTGGTCGTCGATGAAACATCCTGGTACTTTAAAAGCTATCTTTCAAGCTGAACACGGATTCTATGCAGGTGAAATAGAGCTAAAGCTCAGTCTTGTGGTTTTACTGTGTGTCTTGGAAATGTTTGCTAAATGTTATGCAATACTATACAGGGGTGGTACCTGCATTCTGGCGTAGGTTGAGCTAAAATTTGGCTCTCATATTAGACATATTTTTGGAGCAAGTAAGCCAAAAAGAATAATCCACCTCACTTTCTCCACCAAGGGGGCGTGGCTTCACTGGAAATGTTTGTCTTCATGAAAAAGAAGCATGGCTTAAGAGGAAACATTTTGCGCCAAAATTCTGTCTCAAACTAAGCCAACTAATAAGTGGTATAAAGTTTGACTAGACGGTCTGAAGGTAAAAAAGATTTATCATCCGGCATGAGCCTCTGCAATAAATTTGACAGCTTTTTAGACTGAATAGTATCAGTTTACAATGTCTTACTATTCGACCGGATTAGGAAATTTGCCCCAGGGTTAAGGAGCAGAAGGTGCATGTTAACTTCCATTGCTCTCAGCAGAATTTACTGCTGTAATAAAGGTTATAGGAAGCAGGGATCTTCCACTTGAAAATAGAAAGTAATTTAGAAGCAAATGTAGATTTTCCATTTACCCTATCTGGTTTTAGGGTGTTATTGTCTGATAACATCTCCTTTTGGTTACAGAGTACCTTCACTAGATCTTGGAAAGCTTGGAGATTCTGATGATGAGGTAAAGGAACTGTACAATATGTGAGCATAGAGTCCACCTTCTCCTATTGTCATTTTGAGGAACGCATCAGGCAACTTCCACATCCCAGTATTCTTTTCTGGCAGAGGAACAGAATATTGGAATTGCCGGATCCCGTGCCCCATGGATCCAGTTCACTATAATGGGGTCTGCTGGATTTCCGGCATGAATACCAGCAGTCATGTGGACCCTATTATAATGAATGGAATTCGGTGGACCCCGGATTTGGCAATTCTTACTCTGCCGAAACAGAATACCGGGATGTCTGCCGCTGATGTGGGCTTAGCCTAACCTGTTAGAGAAGAAAGCCTGGAGAATGGCGTAAAGGTGGTCATGCACTTTAGATCAGTACTGTGTAATACTGTAGAATTAATGAAGACACATTTTAGTCTACATTTGGTTACATTTGTTCCAAATTTCCAAGGACAACAGGCGAAGGACGAAGATCTTTGAAAGATTGTTCATGGATAAAAGATATTGTAATAGTGAGAAATCTTTTGTTTGACTATCGAGTGAAAATCATTTCTTTCAGGCGATCCTGGAAATGCTAAAATGATTGTTCACTGCTAAATTCAACCCAATGAACACATGGATTTTCACAACCTTTAGTCTAACTGGAATGTGCAACTTAAGTCTTTTCTAATGTCATCTATGCAGCCATGGACAATCATACCCACCCCTACGTGTGCTGAGGGAATACTGGTGTCATTATCAGACCGCTCTTACTTGTGGCGTAATTCACTCTGATAAGAATGTTGTATTAGGGAATTGCTGTTGGTGCAATTTTCTAGTGTACTCGTTATATAGGTATATATAGATATAATAGGTTTTTGGGACTTTAAAGTCGATGGCTTATCCATAAGCCCCTATTACACTGTCCGATATTCAGACATCCTCTATTTGTGCCCGTTTAAATTGGTCTGATTACACAGGCCGATGCAAAGTAAATGTGGGAGGAACGATCTCTACTGCAGTGGCTTCTCCATCATTCAGTTCTACTGATTATCGGCAGCACATCCCTGATTACACAGGGAGCTCTACTGCCGATAATCTGGCATCTTTCATCCTGAGAAAGATAGCCATGAGCTGATTGGTTGCTCGATTATATCGACCAATTATCAGAAACGAGTGTTCAGTCCCTGCTAATTGGCCCAAAAATCTTGCAGTGTAATAGGGCCCTTAGGAAGGCAATCTCCGACTCTTGACCCTATCCGATCAGCTGCTTAATGTGGACCTCTTGTCAGGCACAGTTCCGTACTTTTAGTAGCTGCTGTGCCTGGCATTTTTGGTTACTGTTGATCAAAGTGTTTTTGATGACTATATGGCACTTGTTAATCTATCCTTTGTTGATATTCTGCATCAAGTTATGCATCCTTGTTGGCCAAGTCTTTTGTGCTGCCCACAAGATGGCTGCCGATGGAGGGTCATGTAACCAGGCAAATCCCTCACTCATTCAAACACACCGTACCTGTCCTCTGCACTTGCACTATTGGGAGTTTAGTGCAGGTGTAGTGTGTTTGAATGGAGGATGTGTCTGATCACATGACCCTCCATCAGCGGCCATCTTATGGACAGGACCTCTATGAAATCTAGTAAATGGTGCAGTATATCAATAAAGCCTATATTAGTAAGTGCCATATATTCATCTTAACTACACATTAGTCAACAGTAGCCAGAAAGTGGCCAACCCCTTTAAGGTATGGGTGCTTGGTAAGTAATGCAGGAGGCACGGCACTCACTAGAGCACTGAGGCCCCTTCAAACAACCAATTTGTGTGGATACCGAGCATCTGACCCTCACTAATGTCATATTTATGGCCATTCCAAAGGATAGATCTTCATTTTAAAGTCCCAAATAACACCATTCATGGGGTTCTTCTGAAATTAAAAACATGAAAATACTTAATTATTACTTTATTATAAATATATTCCCAAATACCTCATTAGTTATAATGGCTTGTTTTGTCTGAGGAGCAATCATTAGGAGAAATAAAATGGGCACCATCCTATTAGTAGATACGAAACCTGTCCTAATCACACAGGAGGACACGTTACTTCACAACACTGAGGTAAAGAGCTGCCTCATCCTCCTTTTTGCTCTGCTTGTCAGGGATTATAATCCTGAATACAGGTGAATCTCTGTAAGAATGGAGTTCATGAGGAGACATGAAGTACAGAGAGGACAGACTGTGGTAATGGAGACTAAATACAAGTCCTGCTGCTTATTAGTCTCACCTCACCCGTCTCTCTGTACTTCGTGTCTCTTCATGATCTCCATTCCTACAGAGATTCAGCTGAAGATAATATTAAACTGTATTCAGGATCATAAAGCAGCTCTTTATCTCAGTGTTGTGAAGTAACTTGTCCTCCTGTGGGATCAGGACAGCTTTTGTCTGTACTAATAGGACGGCGGCCAAGCTCCCCATGATCAGCTGTTTGAAGGGCCTGCAGGACATTAATATTCTACTCCTGGGAAAACCCTGTTAAATTTACTTTTGCTCTTTTATTTCAGGACACGTATGTACCTTTAAGTAAAGAGTACCCAAGGTTTGGCCCTCCAGATTCATCCTCAACTGTCAGCTGGGGGACACCTCTGCACACTCCATATGCGCAACATGATCAGGAACCCCAGGTATGTAAAGCTGAGCTAATGCAAGATGTGCAGAAATGTCTTACATTTGTGATATAGTCAATGTCAGTATCTTCTGTCATATAATTTCATCTGTTATTTACGTTTTTATATTTAACATTTTAGCCCACATATTTAATATGTACTATATATCTTTCTACTGCATTACCCTTTACTGCCAGTAGGTGGAGCAGTAAAACTGCTAAAGTAATGAATGGTTTTATTGATGACTTTACTTTTCTTCTAAGGTAGGAGTAAAAGCTACCAGATACAGTAGCATGTATTTAATCTATTACCAAAACGGATGGGACATGTGCCCCTTTATCACTGTGTTAGCAGGCAGGCTTATGGTTGAAATGCCGCTGTCATTTCTGTAGATTTCTTACATAGATTTTTTGCTTTTTGTGTGTCTTATTAATCCAGAGCATCGACCATAAATGAATCAGTTTATAACTTTTCATTGATTCAGTTTTCCGTTGAGTCATGTGAGCAGATAAAAGAGTTCAGGCTGTGACAGATTTATCACATGGCAGACACCAAGGGGTCCCGACCGATCTAATTACCTTATTACCTTGGTTTCAGTCATGGTGGCATCTATTATTTTACCTTCAATGCAGGTGTGAACATAGCCTTACACATTTAGGCTACATTCAGATGACCGTATGTGTTTTGTGGTCGGCAAAACACGAATACTGGCCATGAGCGTTCCGCATTTTGCAGACCGCACATGGCTGGCCCTATCATAGAAATGCCTATTATTGTCCGTGATTGCGGGGCTGTGGAACTGAACTACGGATGCGGACAGCACGCGGTGTGCTTTCTGAATCTTTTGTGGCCCCTTTGAAATGAATGGTTCCGCACCCGTTCTGCAAAATTGCGGAATAGATGCGGACCCAGAAACACGGTAGCCTGAATGCACTCTTAGGGCCCGTTTACACGACTGTGTGAATGGGGCTGCAATTTTGCGGAAGTACATGTGGCCCCATTCATTTCACTGGCCAGCATTAGATCGCGAAGAGCCGGAGCTCCGTGCCGCGGCTATGCAAAAAAAAAAAAAATAGAACAGGCTCTATTCTTGTCCGCAATTGTGGACAAGATTAGGCATTTAGTATGGGGCGCCCGGCCATGTGTGTTCCGCAAATTGCATCCGTGTTGACGTGTCTGACTGTGCGGTGAAGCTTGGAAGTTTAAAAGCAGCTAAGTGTATGAATGGAAAAAGGAAATTAAATATCTGAAATGGTGGGAGTCTGACCCCTGGTGTCCCCACCGATCATCAGAACAAAGTTAGTGTGGCTGATGTGGTTGGTCAACAGACAAACATTTCACAAATGTCACAAGGCCTTTATTCTAATGACTGGTGCGAGGTCCTGGGGGTCAATGAATGCTTCTGTGCCTTCAACCCCCATAAGAAAATTTATTGTGTATTTTCTCTGTCATATAGAAAGTAAAGAAAGAAGACCCAGAGTGTCAAGGTTCCTTTACATGGGACAACAGGGCAGCGTTCCTTCCTGACAATCTGCTGCTCGCTGGTGGAGGAGACCTCTCATTTACATGCAGCGATCTCCTCCACAGTACGGGGAGGAGTGATTACTAATGCCATCACTCTTCCCCATACTGACACGTTGTTTGCTGGCAGCAGATCGTGTTTACACAGCAAGATCTGCTGCCGGCAATTTTTGTGTACACACAAGCGTTCAGATTACCCGATGAACAAGCATTTTGCTCATTCATTGGGTAATTGGCGGTACATTTACACTGCCAGATAATCACTAATGAGCGTTCCTATGAACATGGGAGATTCTCGGCCCATGTAAAGGGCCCTTTTGTCATTAAAACTATCATTATTCCACCTCATCACTGCGCAGGAGTCTTTGATCTCACTTTATACGGCAAACTACTATGAACTGGAAAGGATGCCGTTATGATAACTCCCAATGGGCACACTCAGATTTCAGCTTTCCATGCATCACTATGGTTACTTCCACTTCAGCTTTGTATGTTAACTGACTTGAACACGGAAATGAAAGTGCTTTTTAGAATACTGATTTCACTTGCCTAGACTGCTATTAAACCTGAATGCCATTGGGAATGATGCTGTCTAAATTTTCTAATCACTCCCTTATAGAAACCGAAACAGCACTGCACCTATCCAATGTTGTGTCTGGTATCGCAGCTCTGCCTCATTCAGGTGAATGGGGCAGAGCTGTAACGCTAAACCCAACCTGTGGAAAGGTGCGGTAAGGTTTCCGGAAGAAAGCAGCCATGTTTTTCTGAAGGGGTTATCCACTTAGGATGACCCTTATCCAAATATTCGAACTTGAAACCCTCCACTGTAATCATGCTGCCTCATTGAGGTGAAGAGGGCTGAGCTGTAACGCTAAACCCAACCTGTGGAAAGGTGCGGTAAGGTTTCCGAAAGAAAGCACCCATTTTTTTCCTGAAGGGGTTATCCACTAAGTCCAGCAGCAGGATTAAATAGAAACCCTGGACATGAGCATGCCCCAAGTCCCAGACTGGAGCATGAGGAACAGGCACCCACCCATCGCATTGCCTGTTCCCAGTAAAAGCCAGACCCGGACTAGCTGAAACTAGCTAAGCCAACTATTAAGGTGTCCACTGACTAACTTAGTGGACACATAATTTGCTGGCCTTTACTCCACCAAGGCCGGGCACCTTGGTGACACTCTCCTGGTGAAAACAAAACCCCTTTTTAGAATGCTTCCTGCAGCATTCTGAGTGACACATATCTCCCCTCAAAAATGGCACCTGTCACTGCCTCACACCATATATTCGCACTTACCCTCCACTGATATGTAGAGTAAAAAGGGTATCAATTTTTAACAACATTTTATTATTTGACATTTCAAAAGTTATGATCAGTGGGGTCTGAGTCCAGAGACCCCCTATGATCACTAAAACCAGGAGAACGAATCACTCACACTCACTCTGTCTGGGCCTGGACACGGACTGGAGACAGGCTAATAGAATTGTCTTCAGCAGCGAGGAGTGCTCTGTGCCACCTCTTTTTCTCCTAGTGGAGTGCAAGGGTCTCAGCACTCCTCCAATCAAAACCTTTGATACATCACTATGACATGTTAAAAGTACAGGTACACTTTAATGCTCTCATGTACACAACCGTATGTATTTTGTGGTCTGCAAAAAATCCGGATGACGTCCGTGTGCATTGCATATTTTGCAGAACGGAAAAGCTGGCCCCTAATAGAACAGTACTATCCCTGACCGTAATGCGGACAATAATAGGACATGTTCTATATATTTGCGGAAAGGACATACGGAAACCGAATGCACATGGAGTATCTTCCGTTATTTTGTGGGCCCATTGAAATGAATCATTCCGCATACGGTCCGCAAAAAAACGGACACGGAAAAAAAATATGTTTGTGTGCGTGAGCCCTAAAGGACTTGACATGACCATATGTTATGTGCTGTGCTGTGTAAGAGCATGTTCACACATGGATACGCTGCCTAGTTTCTGTCTGGATTTTGCAGGCCTAAAACCTCAGTGTATCATAGTACCAGCAACGTGAATGAGATTTTAACAAATCTCATCCAATGGTGTGGACAGAATCTACATGGAATCTGCGTGGAAATTGACCCGCTGTGCATAAGGTGAAATCCGCAGCACATCAGCTATAAAATTAAGGACATCTTCCTATCCAAATCCTACACCAACTAGACAGTGCAATTATTATATGAGGGAAAGTATAATTGTCTGTGTTTGCAGATTTTTTACTCCACCTTCAAACTTTTTGTTTTTTTTTCAGTTTTTTTTAGCAGTCGCTTCTGATCTAAGACTTTTTCTTTAAAAGCATTTTTCCATTTACTAAGGGCTAATAATCTAATGCTGTAATTCTCCTGTGACTACCAGATTTCTCTAACACAGTTGAAAACCGTTCCGGAGAATTTACCATCAGCATCAGACAGATTCCGCTTGAAGTATCAGCAGTATGAGGAGGATATGAAGAATAGCTACAAGCAATATACGATGAGAGAAAAGAATAAACAGCAATCTGCAAGACGGGATAATAGACAAGAGGTGAATATGTAGTTTACGTCTTTACATGTATGTGAATGACACATGTACATATACCATTTAGCTTAAACAAATATCCTTCCCGCTGAGTGGAGCAAAGCGAATGAAGTATCTTGTTACATGTACATGTTGATGGATGGACCATCCTTTTTCATCTTATTAAGGAAAATGTATTAAATGCATTTTCCTTTAGTGAGTTTACAGGGAAATCCATATACAATGGCAGGGGCATACACAGATCTTATAGGGTAGTATGGTTTCTCCTGCCCCACCCATGTCCCCAGTACATCTGCGTCAGTCACTCCCAGGCAAAACAGAAGGCAAAGTGCAATGCTCCAGATTTCTGATGAATTTACCTTTTGGAATTTTAAAGGGTTATTCCCATCTTGGAAAATGGGGGCACATGCACAGCCGCCCTCCATTCATTTGTATGGCGCCGCCGAATATTTTCATCGGCTCTATACAAATGAATGGGAGCTGGGCCGCGCATGCACGGTGCGCTCCCATTCATTTCTATGGAGCCAACAGAAATAGCCGAGCCGGTGCTCGGCTATTTTTGGCGGGCCTTCACTTTCGGGGCCCTGTTCTATAGGACACCTATAGGACAATGGGGGCATATCCTAGCGATATGCCCCCATTGTCCAAGATGGGAATAACCCTTTAAAGGGCTTTTTATAAGATATTTTTACTGATGACCAATTCTCTTGGGCCCATCTACCAACGTCAAGGTGGCTTCTGCAGATGGGTACCTAACACTAACAGAACTGCCTCTCCTGGGCCTAACCTAAGGACCCTATCACGCAGGCAGAGAGAGCAGACGATTGTCCGGAGGGAAACCTGCCTATTACATGCAGCAATCTCCTCCTCAGTATAGGGACGAGAGATCACTACTGCATTGCTTGTCCCTATACTGTCTCATTGTTTGCCGGCAGCAGAGTGCCTATTACATGGTGCCATCTGCTGCCGTCAAACCAGGATTTTCTAACATGTTAAAAGATCCCGATCCTGATGAACGAGCATTTTGGTTTATCAGTGGCAGTATTACACTGTATTACACACTCGTTAGCGATCATTTTAACAATAATCTGACTGTGTAATAGGGCCTTAAGTGATGGTCAAAGCTTATCTATTCTTTCCTTGTACAATCACTTCTGCACAGGGCACAGAGCATGCCCAGAAAACACTTTCATAGAAGTCAATGAGGTCTCCTCCTCTATGGACCAACGGGCTGCCCTTAAACAAATTTTTTTAATGCTGTGTAAATGCTGTTAAGAACAGCTCAGCCAAGATGGCCGCCCCCGTAATAATGTTCAGAAAATAAAATAAACATATCTGTAATCAGAATATAAAAACATTAAAGAAGCTTGAACTGGCAGATAGCATTTTGGGTGATTTCATTTTAGTGAGACTCTCTGTTTTGCTAAAAGTCCAAACAAAGAGCCAGAGTCTGGACAAGAAATAGAATACACGGGGTGACTTAAAATACAGTGCCTTGCGAAAAGTATTCGGCCCCCTGGAACTTTTCAACCTTTTGCCACATTTCAGGCTTCAAACAAAAAGATATAACATTTTACATTTTTGGTGAAGAATCAACAACAAGTGGGTCACAATTGTGAAGTGGAACGAAATGTATTGGATCATTTAAACTTTTTTTGTAATAATAAAACTGAAAAGTTGGGCGTGCAAAATTATTCGGCCCATTTACTTTCAGTTCAGAAAACTCACTCCAGAAGTTCATTGAGGATCTCTGAATGATCCAATGTTGTCCTAAATGACTGATGAAGATAAATAGAATCCACCTGTGTGTAATCAAGTCTCCGTATAAATGCACCTGCTCTGTGATAGTCTCAGGGTTCTGCATCATGAAGACCAAGGAACACACCAGGCAGGTCCCTGATACTGTTATGGAGAAGTTTAAAGCCGGATTTGGATACCAAAAGATTTCCCAAGCTTTAAACATCCCAAGGAGCACTGTGCAAGCGATCATATTGAAATGGAAGGAGTATCAGACCACTGCAAATCTGCCAAGACCCGGCCGTCCCTCTAAACTTTCATCTCAAACAAGGAGAAGACTGATCAGAGATGCAGCCAAGAGGCCCATGATCATTCTGGATGAACTGCAGAGATCTACAGCTCAGGTGGGAGAGTCTGTCCATAGGACAACAATCAGTCCAACACTTCACAAATCTGGCCTTTATGGAAGAGTGGCAAGAAGAAAGCCATTTCTCAAAGATATCCATAAAAAGTCTCATTTACAGTTTGCCACAAGCCACCTGGGAGACACACCAAACATGTGGAAGAAGGTGCTCTGGTCAGATGAAACCAAAATCGAACTGTTTGGAAACAATGCAAAACGATATGTTTGGCGTAAAAGCAACACAGCTCATCACCCTGAACACACCATCCCCCCTGTCAAACATGGTGGTGGCAGCATCATGGTTTGGGCCTGCTTTTCATCAGCAGGGACAGGGAAGATGGTTAAAATTGAGAGGAAGATGGATGGAACCAAATACAGGACCATTCTGGATGAAAACCTGTTGGGGTCTGCAAAAGACCTGAGACTAGGACGGAGATTTATCTTCCAACAAGACAATGATCCCAAACATAAAGCTAAATCTACAATGTAATGGTTCAAAAATAAACGTATCCAGGTCTTAGAATGGCCAAGTCAAAGTCCAGACCTGAATCCAATTGAGAATATGTGGAAAGAGCTGAAAACTGCTGTTCACAAACGCTCTCCAACCAACCTCAAAGAGCTCGAGCTGTTCTGCAAGGAAGAATGGGCAAGAATTTCAGTCTCTAGATGTAAAACTGATAGAGACTAGAGATGAGCGAGCATGCTCGGCCGAGCATGCTCGAGTGCCATTTTTGCGTATTTGCGTACGCATTTTAAAATTCGTACGCTATTCATACGCATACTTTAATCTGTACGCAAATGCGTACGAATAGCGTACAAATAGCGTACAAATTCAATTTGTACGCTATTCATACGCTATTCGTACGCATTTGCGTATAGATTAAAATATGCATATGAATAGCGTACGAATTTTAAAATGCGTACGCAAATACGCAAAAATGGCACTCGAGCATGCTCGGCCGAGCATGCTCGCTCATCTCTAATAGAGACATACCCCAAGCGACTTGCAGCTGTAATCGCAGCAAAAGGTGGTGCAACAAAGTATTAATGCAAGGGGACAGAATAATTTTGCATGCCCCACTTTTCAGTTTTATTATTACAAAAAATGTTTAAATGATCCAATAAATTTCGTTCCACTTCACAATTGTGACCCACTTGTTGATTCTTCACCAAAAATGTAAAATGTTATATCTTTTTGTTTGAAGCCTAAAATGAGGCAAAATGTTGAAAAGTTCCAGGGGACCGAATACTTTCGCAAGGCACTGTATTCCCATATAAATTGTTACTATGCAAATTTGATGAAACGTCTCTTTAAAGTTGGCCTATAGGCTAGTTAACAGACACATTTTTGACATCTACAGTAAATAAGCTCCAGTTATGAAGTGGGACCTTTAAAGGGGTTATCCCATGATTGATGTAAAAAATGAAAATCAGATATCATATAGTACATGGAAACCTCTTTATAACAAAGCCAGAACCAGCCCTGTACCTCACGTGGGATCTCCACATTCACTGCTCCATTTGCTCTGCTAGATTATCTTCAGCCTGGCAGCTCAGGGGGTGTGTCCTTTCAGCTGCCACAGCTCTATCTCTCTTTCTCTCTGTAACTGCCACAGCTTCTAACAGAACATATGTCTGGTGGCAGTTGAATATATAAACTCAGTGCATGCGACCACCTCAGTGAGACGGACAAATAATAAGGAAAAAAACAAACAGCAGATGGCGCTATAGATATATATTTTATTGAATAGGTCTGTAATTACATGCAATTATTAAACTATTCAGATCCAGGTGCTGGTTTGAAAAATGGAGAATATGTTTCATGACACAAACCCTTTAAGACGGCCATATATATAATTATGTTGGCTGATCCGGCTGATCATCTAATGTGTATGAAATACATGGGGCTTTTTTTTTGCAAAGTGAATGGTATATTGATAATAAATTACAGAAAATATAGGGGGCAGTGTGCGCTGCTAATTCCAGAAAACTCATCGCTCATTGTATTTGATACATGCAGGCGACTCTCTCTCTTCACCCTAGTTACAATTAAGACTAAGTCTACATTTATTATTAATAAGCAGTAGCAATTTACATTGCCATGTCATTACTGAACATGTCCTTTATACTAATAAGTATTGATGTGAAGCTCAGCGATAATGGCTTCTTGAAAATATGGTAAATGGATTCCGACGCTCCAGTCCATTACGGTAGGGGTTTTTAAGTCAAGGTAAAGCTGTGATTTTTTTATGGCGGCTTCAAAGGCGATGTAGTTTATGTTGTTTTCATTTTTACAAAGAATCTGGAGGCTTTTAGATGACTTTTATATGTGTTTTTATTTATCTAAGCTTGTCGTTATGATATTACAGTTTACATGTGTTCAGGAAGAAACCAGACAACACTCAGAATCTGCCTGAAATAAAAAATTGACTATTACTAGATCCTGAGCCATGGCTCCAGTTTCCCAGCCAAGCTGTATTGACTCGGCTGCAGTGGTTACGTCATGTAGACCACATGTGACCGCTGCAGCCAGTCACTGGCCTCAAGCAAGGTGCCTCTGAGGCCAGTGATTGCCTGCAGTGGTCGATGTGACACCACCATTGCCACTGGGTCAACAGAGCCCGACCAGGAGAACCAGAGTGGCAGTGAGGGATATGCTAGGGATGTAATAGTCCATTTTTTTATTTCATGCATGCTCTGTTGGTTGTCAGATTTCCTCCTGAAACTGAATAATCCTTTTAAAGGTTTATGTGTACAATGTGTGTTTAGTTTATGAGCCATTCCTTAGTATTATAGTATAAAGGAGAGTATAGACAGTAGGATGCTTCTCACTATTGATGCACCAGAACTTTAGAAATGGATTTTTAAGACTAAAATAGTTCATCTGTAATGAAAACGCTTAAAAGGATTTTCTGAGATTTAAATACTGATGACCTATCCTCAGGATAGATCATCAGTATCTGATCGGTGGGGGTCCGACACCCGGGACTCTCACCGATCAGCTATTTGAGAAGGCACCAGCGCACTTATGAGTGCCATTGCCTTCTAGCAGCTTACTAAGCACAGCGCCGTACATTGTGTAGCCATACATTGTATAGTGGCTGTCCTTGGTATCGCACTCTGCCTCATTCACTTCTATGGGGCTGAGTCTACCCTAGGCCACAGGACCGATGAATGTGTCGTCACTCGGCTACTGTAAACGCTACTGTCTTCTGAAACAGCTGATCAGCGAGGGTCCCAGGTGTCAGACCCCCATGATCAGATATTTAGGATAGGTCCTCAGTATTTAAAGGGGTTATCCCATGAATAATATAAAAAATAAAAATCATCATATAGTACATGACAATCTCTTTCTAATAAAGCTAGAACCAGCCCTGTACCTCACATGGATCCAGAGATCTCCCCAGTCATTGTTCTACTAGATTTATATCAAGCTGACAGCTCAAGGGGAGTGTCTTTTCAGCTGCAGCTAAGGGGGCGTGTCTCAGCTCCTCCTATCACAGCTCAGGAGGTGTGTCCCAGTTCTCCCTATCACAGCTCAGGAGGCGTGTCTCAGCTCTCCCTATCACAGCTCAGGAGGCAGTTGAAAGATGAAACTGAGCATGTGTGGCCTTCTTAATGAGGCGGTCAAAGAAATAAGAAATAAGTGGCACTATAGAGATACATTTTATTGAATAACTCAGTGGCTATACACAAATTTTAATTACATGCAATTACAACAATATTCAGACCCAGGTGCTGGTTTGAAACTATAGCATATTTTTCATGGGACAACCCAATTAAGTCTCAGAAAACCCCTTTAATGATAATGATTTGTTTGTACATGTTTTTCATTCTGCACTAGGCCGGGGTCTACTATTGTGTGCTGCATTTTATAACCTAATCCAATTGACCCGTGAAGTGATTTGCTGTTGTGTTCTCAACAGGGTAGAAGACCTGAGGATGGAGGTTT
>ONZH01019991.1:0-12151 GCA_900303285.1 Rhinella marina | reverse complement strand
ATAATTACCATAGACTCTAATGCATTGGAGTCCATGAAAGAGGTAATCAGATGATTGCTTCTCTAGTTCCCTATAGGAACTACAAAAATTTAAATAAAAAAAAATGTTTTTCAATTAAAATAAAAAATAGAAAATTCAAATGACCCCCCCTTCCCTAAAATGAAAATAAAAAAACATAAAAAATTGGCATTTCTGCATGCGGAAATGCCCGAACTATTAAAATATAAAAAACAGAAACAGCGAAACAGAAATAAAGTCAAAAATGGCCAATTTGCTATTTTTTGGTGACCTCTCTCCCACATAAAGTTGCATAAAGTCGTACAACCTTAAATGGTATCAATGAAAAGTACAGATCAGCCTTGCAAAAAAATGAGTCCTTAAATGCTTTGCCAAAAAAGTTATAGAAAAACTATACACATGTTGTTCATCATTAATAATACTACATAGTAACATAGTAACATAGTTTTAGGACGAAAAAGACATCTGTCCATCCATTCGGCCTGTTATCCACAAAGTTTGATCCAGAGGAAGGCAAAAAACCCCTGTGAGGTAGAAGCCAATTTTCCCCACTTTAGGGGGAAAAATTCCTTCCCGACTCCAATCAGCAATCAGAATAACTCCCTGGATCAACGACCATCTTATAACATGTAATATTTTTTAAGACGCCGCTGTACTTCTTCCTGGGTCAGACAGGCATTTTAATGGGAATTTACTTTTATATTCTGCATTCATCTGACAGTTTATTTTCTCAGTGAATGCAGTGGAGAAAAAGATATTTAGTAGTTTCGCTTTCTCCTCATCGCTCTCTGCAACTCCCCCCTCATTATTCTGTAAGGGGTCGACACCTTCAGGTTTATACTTTTTACCATTTATATAATTGAAGAACATTTTAGGGTTAGTTTTACTCTCTTTGGCGATTACTCTCTCGTCTCTAGTTTAGCTGCTTTTATTTGTCTTTTAATGTTCTATTTTTTTCCTTCCATTCCATTCTAGGTTTTCAATGCTTCCTCGCTACCCTCCTGTTTTAGTGATTTAAATGCTTCTTTGGTCATTTATGCTTTCTTTACAGTTCTATTATCCACTTGTTTTTTTTCTGTACCACCCTTTTACCCTTTTATCCCATAAGGTATGTACCTCTCACAATTAGATATTAGGATGCTTTTAAAAATATCCCATTTTGTGACTGTATTTTTATTTTTGCGGACTTTGTCCCAGTTAGTTAGGCCTATGGCATCTCTTAGTTGGCAAAATTTTGCTTTTACTGACCTGGAAAATGAAAGTAACTGGTGAATTTTACTGTATAGATAATGCCATAAAAACAAAACTCATAAAACTGTTGTGGAATTCTTTTTTTTTCCACCTTTCCACCGTTTGGAAATTTTTTTATCTCCCAGCTATACGATCTGCAATATTAAATGGTGGAATTAGAAAGTTCAACTTGTCCCGCAAAAAAGAAGCCCTCATATGTGAATGGAAAAATAAAAAAAGTATGGCCTCAGAAAGGCAGGGAGTGAAAAACGTAAATGCAAAAACGTAAAAAAAAACCCTCCAGGGCTGAAAGGGTTAATAGTGCAGTCTTTTTAGGATATGTTGGTGCATATTATATATTTTTTGTTTCTTTTTATTACGGGGAAAGCTGTGATTTGAATATATATTTTTTTCTTCTTATCATTAAATTGTTTCCCATACACTAATGTGATTTAATAGATCAATGTATGCGAAATTCAATATATTCCAATGTTGTACTGCCACCTGAGGCCGGTGGATGTCATCAAGGGGTTATGATTCTCATACATTATTATTTTGTTTATTTTAGCCACTACTTGGTTAAATATATGAGATCTAGTTATGCCATTATGTATTCTTGAAGCTAGCAAAAGAAACGGTGCCAGTTTAAATTGGGTATTTGATCAATCTTATCACCAATAATACATATATATACAACATGTATACATATATATACAACATGTGTGGAATGGCTTACCAAGACCCCTATTAAAGGTGTTTTCTGTGATTTTTCTATTGATAACCTATCCTCAGGATAGGTCATCAATATCAGATCAGCGGAGGTCTGACACCCGGCACCAGCGACGCGTGCTTCAAATCATGCATCTGAAGTCACTTCTTCAAAACTTTGCTTGATTGGGTACAGAGACCCATAAAGCATTCAAATGTATGGGCTTCTGTAAGAACTTCAGCATTCAAATTGCACAACTTTAAAAACCATTTAGAACTGCAATCCGAAGTTGACTTTGGCAGTCGGAGCCGAAGCTGATTTTGGATTGCTGTTTTAAAATGGGTTTTCAAGTTGTACAATCGAAGTCAAAAGTTCTTCTGACTTATTGAATTTCACCTCTGGGTCTCCATACAGCATTCAAACGAAGTTTTGAACGCAACCTTCCCTTTCATTGTTTACCTACTCGCTGTCAACCTTGCAACGTGAGCAGTAATTACAAGCCGTCCATTTGCTTCTCTGAGACGGCTCCTTCCTATTCAAGTGTATACTACAGAACTATCCCATTGAAGTGAAAGGACGGCTTGTAGTTACACCTGCTCACCACTGCAATGTTGACAGCAAGCAGATAAACAATGCACTTGCATGGAGCGCAAACTTCTCTTTAACCAGCTGATCGGTGGAGGACCAGGTGTAGGACCCCGAAGCTCTGATATTGATGACCTATCCGAGGATAGGTCATCAATATTAAAATCCCAGAAAGCCCATTTAAGGATGTCATCCAAGCGGCTTGTAGTTACACCTGCTCACCACTGCAATGTTGACAGCAAGCAGATAAACAATGCACTTGCATGGAGCGCAAACTTCTCTTTAACCAGCTGATCGGCGGAGGGGCCAGGTGTAGGACCCCTGACCCCTGAGGATAGGTCATCAATATTAAGATCCCAGAAAGCCCATTTAAGGATGTCATCTAAGCATGGAAAAGGCTAACCCTAAGACATGACCATCAAATGCGTTTGGTGGAGCCAGGGGCCTTGCAGCCTGGGAAACAATCGGGTGAGACTGAGGGGAATGTTGCATATATGCTTGTAGGGACTAATTGGGTCATTTATCAAACTGTTGTAAAGTTGAACTGGCTTAGTTTCCCATAGCAACCCAATCAGATTTCACCTTTTATTTTCCAAAGGAGCTGTAAAAAATGAATGTGGAATTTGATCGGTTGCTATGGGCAACTAAGACAGTTCTACTTCACACCAGTTTGATAAATGACCGAAGAGGAGCTTGATGGAAATTTCAGTTAGGGATACCTGCCAATTCACTCTACTTTAAATATCACAAAACATACAAAAAGTTGGATTTCCATGTCCTCTTCCTTTGGTACCATATATGTGGCTTGGTGTCACCAAGAATCCTATTTTCTACACTTTAAATGATGGTGATGGGAAAAACATCTGACCTTTCAAAGACTGATTGTGTAACACACAGAGACACTGCTGCAATACCCAATTCCAGCAGAGGGCATCATATCCTTGGTCAGGACAACCAGGAAAAGAGATTCAGCCTGGATAGAAGTGAAAAGGGAATATTGCTCCTTTGAAAATATCCCCAGAGACACATATGGGGTCATTTATCAAACTGGTGTAAAGTAGAACTGGCTTATTTGCGCATAGCAACCAATCAGATTCCACCTTTCATTTTTGACAGTTCCTTTGGAAAATGAAAGGTGGAATCTGATTGGTTGCTATGGGCAACTAAGCAAGTTCTACTTTACATCAGTTTGATAAATTACCACACTAGTGTATACAGGGGCTAAGCACAATAGGGTAGATATACTGATCCTATAGATGTTGTAAATTTAGGCTGTTTAGACCTGCACCAAAATTATCACAGAGGCTCATGATACGGTAGATGATAAATTAGTTGCAACGATAGAAACTGTTGTCTATCTCTATATCAGCAATTTGGGTAGCTTAGTTGGGCACAGAATTTTATGACAGAATCATGGCATAGTTTGTGAAAAGTTAGGTCATGCCCCTTTACCCTTACCATTAAGCCTTTACTATAAGATATGCCCCTTGTTCAGCGAGGCACAGATAATTCCTCTTAACATAAATGAGGAAAAATTGTATTCTATTTTGGCACAATTTATGCCAGATTATAAGTGCACTTATTTTAGAAAATGTTAGCCAGTATTGTTCTGAAGTTGTCCTCAGCTCAGGAGTAATGCTGAGCTGCAGATACTAGATTCTGATTGCTATTGTGAGTAGAGATGAGTGAATTTCATGTTATGAAATTTGTTCACGCTTCGCTTGGAGGTAAAGTTCTCTCCTGCATAAAGATCCATTATGCAGGTCATAGACTTCTATTGTGGACCTCTTAAGGCATTCCGTTATGCATTCCGTCATAGAATTGCGTTATGGTCCGTGGTAACGGAATCCATAACGCAATTCACCTTTTACCACTAAACGAAGTGTGAATGAATTTCAAAATGTGAAATCATACATCTAGCTGCACCTTACAATATATGTGGTATTTCGGTAGCCATGAAACGGCTACAGTAAAAATCTGATGGTTTAGACTGTTCATTGCTGACTATCAATCTCTCTGTCCAGTTGTCTATCTCATATCTGTTTATTTGTATTACAGAAGAAAAAAACTTCTTGAAATACATGTCCAATTTGGTGACTTTTTGATTTAAAAAAAATTGAAATTTGGTATATAATACCTTCTAGTCTACTAGGAATTTTTTAGGAAAATAATAAAAAGATTTTATGTTTTTGTTAATTTTTTTAAAATTTTGGCTCTTTCGCTCTCCCTTTCTCTAAGCTCTTGAACACAATGACAGCAAAAGCAAATAATGTCGGAGTGACACTAATATATATAGTTGCGGGTAAATGCATACTTTACAATGTTAACAAACAGTGTTTTTAAAAAAGACCATCAGGTGTTATAGTTTTTCAGACCCTTATCAGAGCAGATAGTGTTTGAACACACAATTTACATAGCAACATAGTTTATAAGGCCGAAAAAAGACATCTGTCCATCCAGTTTGTTAAAGCAGAAAAAGACAGTGGCTTCTTGGAACATCCAAGGGGATGTGGGAAAGGGTAGGGTATTTGTGGCATGTGGCCACAATCGTTGTGGCAAAGCATGGAACAGACAAAGCAGTAGATGTTATAGTAGTAGTGGCAACGATGTAGCGGTAATGGTACTAGCAGTAGGGATAATAAAAGCAGATCTGGCCCTGGGAATTTTTAGGCATGTTCAGGCCATAGGTTTCCTCTGTTCTTTATTGCTGCCACTGCCACAACCCTCCTCCTCTGATGTTACCTAATATGATATGCAATCGTGAGCTCTATGACCCCCACCCAATTCTCTGTTCTGTATTTGCCATTTTAGTACTACAGTCCCTACGCCCACCACCTTGGCTACAGCTGCCACTATTACCACTACTAGCACAGCTATGCATCCAAAGGCTGTTCCCACAAAACTCATCAACAGAGAGACTCTCTTGACTATCTTCCATAGGGCGTGGTGGAGTTTTGTGCCTCTTCTTAGGAAAAAAAAAGTGACCCACTATGAGAGGGCAGTGATGAAAGATAGCACAGAACTGTAAGGCTTCTCTGTTGTTGCACGGAGGAGGAGGAGTAGGAGTAGGAGAAATCCGGTGACCACTGGCTCCAAGTCACAGTGTCAGACTAAGAAATTACCTCCATCATCATGTTGTAACTGAGAGGAGGAGTGAGCCCCCCAGCCCACATTCTTATCTCATTGTTCTCAATAACAATGCTGCAACTTTGGCAGCCATGGGGAGCTATGGCCTACTACTACTAATACTACTACTAGATAAATGGTCCTTGCTACCCACATTCTGATTCTGGGAGAATAAGGCCAGTGTCTTTCATTTTGCACTCTTCCTTTTTTCAGGCATTTTATTATGAGGCCAATCAATCCACAGGTTTGGTACACCAACAGATTATTAACCCCTTAGTGACCACACTTTTTTTTTTTAAATCACATTCCAAGAGCTATAACTTTTTTGGTTTTTCATCAATGTACTTGTAAGAGGACCTGTCAACACAAAACACAATGCAATCTGAAAGCACATTTCATAGAGCAGGAGAAGTCAAGCAGATTGATATATAGTTTTGTGGGGGAAGATTCAGTGAAATTTGCATTTTATACATTTATATCACTGCTAGTTTGCAGATCTGTGAAAAGCTATCGGTACAGGGAGGACGGGTAATTAGTGACTGATAGAATTGTGTGTATAAGTGTGCATTCACAGATACTGTAGCTGTCATCACACTATGTTGTGACCAGATGTTGCACCATGTAAGCAGGCACTACGACCTGATGCTGTGCGACATTAGGTCACAGTGCAGCTAGGCACCTGCAGAAGACTAGGCTGTGATAAGTGCAGGAGGTGCGCATTGGATCTGTGAGTGGCAGTGCAGTCCAGAGCAGGAGAGGTACTGCAAGTTAAATTATTCATTTTATGTCTCCTCTGAGGTCTGATGGGGCTCTAATGTGGAATGAGGGTCTAATGAGGGTCTAATGATGGAGTTCGGATCTAGATCTGATGGGTGTTTGATCTTAGGTTTGATGAGGAATGGGGTTCTGATCTGAGGTCTGGTAAGGAATGGTGGTCTGATTTGTGGGGCTGAAGAAGACTGGGGGTCTAATCTGAGGTGTGATGAAAAATATTTTTTCAGATTTTCTTCCTCTAAAAACTAGGTGCATCTTATGGTGTGGGAAACATGGTAGCATCTATTCTCTTTTCCTATTCATCACCTCTTCTCTCCCTATTGTCTTCTTATACTGTCCCTAGCTCAGTATATCAGTTTGCATTGGTAAAGCCACAGTACAGCTTCCTACAAGGTCACAATTACAATGTAGAATGATGTTCTGTTGATTCTGCACAGGCACCTCCCTGCCTACATTCCCAATTAGCTGATCTAATCTATTATCTATCTTGCTAGGCATCTGCAAGAAGCCATCTGATTCTATTATGTTATACATATTGATAGGTTTCTCTTATGACAAAAGTCAAGCATATAATTTTGATATGTTTATTTTTATGTCATTTGTTATATTGTACTTTATTTTTCCATTTGGACGTTTTGTAAGCACATCTTTCTGAACTACTGTTATACTGTTATATTTTATTTTGCAGCCTGAACACATACCCTGCAGTAATGTTAAAATCATTGAGGATACTAGTCTTGTTTCTTCTGCTTACAACCGTCGGGTTCTTTTATGGAGTCACCCACAGGCAGAATATCGTCCCTTACATGGTTTTTATCTCCAAAGGAAGAATATTCAATGGATTTTCCTCATTATGCTACTGAGTAAAGAGTTCAACCCTATACATAGCTGGACTAATTACACAGAGGAAGCAAACGATAAAGAATCAAGTATCCAGGAAAATATGTTACTGGAGACCACAACTATACCTTCAAGAACTACAGAGATTAAGGTTCTCAGTTCTCCATCTGAAGTATTAAAAGAAGGTGACGGGATCATATTTTTGGAAACTTCAGATCGATTGAAACTTCCTTCATTAGTTTTATGTGCTGTGGAGTCAGCAGCTCGTGTGTATATAAACCAACCAGTGGCCTTCTTCTTGAAAGGATTAAATAATACCAACACTGAAGAAATGGTGAAGAGACATTTCTCAATGCTCTCACCTCTGAAGAACATTCATTTCTTCCCCCTGATTTTGGAGGAACTGTTTACTGACACACCACTTCTTTCTTGGTACAAGAAGGTAAGGTGCAGCTAAATTCAATTTTTGCTAACAGTGAGGTTGTAACTGTGAACAAATGTAAAACCTTTTATGTGTGAAATCTCGCACGTGCGCTTAGGGTACTGCTGCCGGTGCACACAAGAGATTTCAAGGCCAGGTGTTTGAGAATTGAGTAAGTCTGGCCCTATCAATCTCACTGGGAGGCAACAAGTAACAACAGGGAGAGTTTATAAGGCTGAAAAAAGAAAAAGAAATAATCTGTTCATCCAGTTCGGCCTGTTTTACTGCAAGTTGATCCAGAGGAAGGCAAAAAAAACCCTGTGAGGTAGAAGCCAATTTTCCTCACTTTAGGGGAAAAAAATGTCTTCCAGACTGCGATCAGGCAATCAGAATAACTCCCTGGATCAACAACCTATCTCTAGTAGCTATAACCTGTAATATTATTACACTCCATAAATACATCCAGGCTAGAGATGAGCGAGCATGCTCGTCCGAGCTTGGTGCTCGTTCGAGTATTACGTTACTCGTAAGTGCTCGCTGATCGGACAAGTATCTCGCCATGCTCGAGGAAATGGCAACTTCCGCATTGTGCATTTTTGGCGCCTATAAACTCAGCCAATCACAAGCCAGGAGACTCTGCGGTACACCCAGCATCACGTGGGGCCCTTACATGTCGATAGCAGGGGTTGGCTGGCCTGATCAGGTGACCATGGAATATACTAGTGACTGCCCGCGGTGCTCGGCTCAGATGCTGTCTGGATGTCGTTAGGGATAGAGCTGCTGCGTTTCAGGGAGAGTGTTAGGGCCTGCATTTAGTTCTTTGTTAGGCAAGAGTGATCTCAAAAGAACCCAACAGCCCTTCTAAGGGCTACAAGACATTTTTTTTTGTCTCCTGGCTTGGCTGGCTGGCTGGCACTAGTAGTGCAGCTATCGCCATATATAACCCTTTTTTTATTGTTATATCTCAGTGATACAAATCCATTTCATACAGCAGTGTGGAACCATTCTGTGTGTCACAGTTCAGCTGTCCACTCACTACAATCCGTATTTTCTGTCCAGGTGACACTTTCTGTACGTCACATAATCCAACAAGGTCTTTTACTCTCAGTTATATAGCTTGATCACAAAAATCTCTGTGCGACATTTGTCTGGGTCGCAGTCAAAAAAGCCACCGTCAACAGGGTGTGAGTTAGGAATACGATAGTTTCTGCACGTCACGTTCCAAAAAAAACAAAACTAAAAAAAAATATAAAAAAATATATATATATATAAAAAATAGTTTTTTTGTTGTTTTATCTCAGTGATACGAATTCATTTCACACAGCTGCGTGGAACTATTCTGTGTGTCACAGTTCAGCTGTCCACTCACTACAATCCGTATTTTCTGTCCAGGTGACACTTTCTGTACGTCACTTAATTAACCCAGACTGAACAAGTTTGTGGGTTTCAGTACAGCAGGCCCATTTATTTTTTGTTTTTTTTATATAATACACTTATATACAGAAAATGTTGAACCCCAGGGTTAAGGGTCGAGGACGAGGGCGTGGGCGTGGGCATTCAATTACTGCAGGGGGCAGAGGCCGTGGTCCTGGGCAGGGTGAGACAGTACCTGCTGATGAGGGAGCAGGGGAACACCGCAGAGCTACACTCCCTAGCTTCATGTCTCAACTTACAGGGACACGTGGTAGAGGACTGTTGAAACCACAACAGTGCGAACAGCTGATGTCGTGGATTGCGGACAATGCTTCAAGTAATTTGTCCACCAGTCAGTCTTCCACGCAGTCCACCCACGTTACCCAAGGGAGCACTCCTCTGGCTCCTCCACCTCAACCTCCTTCCCCCCAGTCTGCCCCCTCCCAGGAAAATTTGGAATGCGATCCGGCATACTCTCAGGAACTGTTTTCTGGACCCTTCCCAGAGTCACAAACCACTTCTCAGGTTGCTGCTGACCTCGTTCCCGGTGCCCAAGTTTTCCAACTGTCGCAGTCTGTGGGTGATGATGATGATGATGACAATGTTGACTTAGTGGAAGAAGCTTGTAAAGAGGTGTCGGACGATGAGGAGACACAGTTGTCAGACAGTGGTGAAGTTGTTGTCAGGGCAGGAAGTCCGAGTCTGAGTCTGAGGAATCGGAGGATGACGAGGTGACTGACCCAAGCTGGGTTAATAAGCCGAGTGAAGACAGTGCTTCTGAGGCGGAGGCGAGTGCTGCACCAGAACAGGTTGGAAGAGGCAGTGGTGTGGCTAGAGGGAGAAGCAGGGCCAGAGCTGGTGCATCAGCAGCAACTGTTTCACGTAGTGAAGCTCCCGTGGCGAGGCCTAGATGTTCGCAAGTCTGGAGGTTCTTTAAAGAAAGTGAGGATGACTGACGGACTATGGTGTACAACCTGTGCCACACCAGGATCAGCAGGGGTGCCACCACTACTAGCCTAACCACCACCAGCATGCGCAGGCATATGAGTGCTAAACACTCCACTCAATGGAACCAAGGCCGTTCACCACCTCCTGCGGGTCACACCACTGCTCCTTCCCCTGTGTCACTCGCTGCCTCTGCTAGTCAACCCCCTGCGTCACTCGCTGCCTCTGCTAGTCAACCCCCTGCCCAGGACCCTGGCACGAGCACCTCCCGCCGGAAAACCACACCTTTGCCTCCACGATCCTCCACAGTGTCCACCAATGTGTCCCAGCGCAGCGTTCAGCTGTCTTTACAGCAGACGCTGGAGCGCAAGAGGAAATACAGTTCCACCCACCCACATGCCCAAGCCCTCAACGTCCACATCTCCAAAATACTGAGCCTGGAGATGCTGCCCTATAGGCTGGTAGAGACCGAGGCCTTTCGCAATCTCATGGCGGTGGCTGCCCCTCGGTATTCGGTCCCCAGCCGCCACTATTTTTCCCGATGTGCCGTCCCAGCCCTACACCAGCACGTGTCACAGAACATCATCCGTGCCCTGACCAACGCTGTTTCTGAGAAGGTCCACCTAACCACAGACACGTGGACAAGTGCTGCCGGGCAGGGACACTATAACTCACTGACGGCACATTGGGTTAACTTGGTGGAGGCTGGGACCGAGACTGACCCTGGGGCCGCTCATGTACTGCCCACACCGAGGATTGCGGGGCCTACCTCAGTTATGGTCTCTCAGACGTACTATGCCTCCTCCTCCGACCCCTCCTCCTCCTCCAACGAATTACCATCCGTGGGCACGGCGCCTTCAGTCGGTAGCTCTAGGCGCAGCAGCAGTGCTGTGGGTAAGCGCCAGCAGGCGGTGCTCAAACTGCTGAGCTTAGGTGACAAAAGGCACACTGCCCAAGAGCTGTTACAGGGCATCACGGCGCAGACCGATGTGTGGCTGGCACCGCTGAACCTCAAGCCAGGCATGGTTGTGTGTGACAACGGGCGTAACCTGGTGGCGGCTCTGCAACTCGTCAGACTGACACATGTGCCATGCCTGGCCCACGTGTTCAATCTAATAGTTCAGCGATTCCTCAAGACATACCCCAATCTTCCTGATTTGCTCACCAAGGTGCGCCGCATCTGTGCGCATTTCCGCAAGTCAACCACAGAGGCTGCCACTCTCAGGGCAGCGCAGCGCCGCCTACAACTGCCCGCTCACTGACTGTTGTGCGACGTGCCCACGAGATGGAATTTGACATTAAACATGTTATCCAGAGTTTACCAGCAGCGCAGAGCCATTGTAGACTGCCAGATGTCAACTTCCACCAGAACTGGTAGTCAATTCAGTCAGATTCCTCAAGTCTACAATGAGGAGTGGACGTGGATGTCTGATATCTGCCAGGTGTTGAGCAACTTTGAGGAGTCAACACAGATGGTCAGCGTTGATGCCGCCATTATCATCCTCACCATCCCGATGCTTTGCGCTTGTCACAAGAGACGGTGGAGGAAGATACGTCGCTTGATAGCCAGAGCACCCTCCGGTCTGTTTCTCAGCGTGTATCGGAGGAGGGGGATGAGGATGAGGAGGAAGAGGAGGAGAATGTCTGCGAGACAGAAGAGGGTACCAGTGCTCAGTCCTTCTTAACTCTTGTGCGTGTACGGGCTGAAGGGGAGGACTTGGAGGAGGAGGAAGAGGAGGAGGAAATGGAGAGTCAGGCCAGTGAGGAGAGGGAATTCTTGCATGTTGGGACTCTGGCGCACATTGCAGACTTCATGTTAGGCTGCCTATCCTGTGATCCTCGCGTTAGAAGCATTTTTCAAACACCGATTACTGGTGTTCACTCTCCTGGACCCACGGTACAAGCAGAAACCTTTCCACTCTCATCCCTGTAGAGGAAAGGAGTATGAGAGTGAAAGATATCAACAGGCCCTGGTGCAACAAGCTGAAACAATCCTTCCATCTGACACCACTAGCAGCAGAGGGCATGGTTCTGTGGGCCAAGTAGCGGGGGAGAGGAGGCGAGCAGGCAGCTTGTCCAGCACTGGCAGG
>ONZH01019990.1:0-58189 GCA_900303285.1 Rhinella marina | reverse complement strand
TTGTGTGTGCTCTCCTCTTATTGGTTGCTGATGCACGTAGAGGTGACTAGGAGCAGCACACTATATGTGCTCCTAAACATAGATGCACAACCGCATAGGTAGGTTAAGCGTAGGACCTGCCTGACCTGAGACCACCTTGGCGCTGGGTAGGTGGGCACAGATGTATTTTGATCAAAATAAATTGGCTAAGAGTCTCAGATTTTATCATTAGAGTGAGGGCTTAGTCCATATGTTGTGTTTGCATCTATTTTTATAGTGACTTTATTTGCTAATTAAAAAAAAAAAGTTGTACTTACCTCATACATTCGATCGCGAAGAGGCCACTGTGGCCATCTTGCTTGAAGATCCTGCACAAAATCTCACCAGCACGTTGGCGGCAGGTGACATCACACGTCACCGCGCATGAGATTTCATGCAAGATCTTCAAGCAAGATGGCCACAACGCCTTCTTTGCGCTCAAATGGATGAGGTGAGTATGATTTTTTTAAGCTTTACCGCCATTTCAGGGAAAATCGATTCCTCATGACGAAGCACGGGGATATTCAACATCGCGGCAAATCAAAATTTTCCTGAAATTTGGATTGAAGTCTACCTTCTGAACTTCAATTCACTCAGCACTAGTCACCACACAGGGATTTGTAGTGATGATTGCGGATCTTGGTTGTCAACCTAATTTTTTTGGGGAAAAGTTAAGAATTAGGCCTCTTTCACACTAGCGGCAGTCCGGATCCGGCAGGTGAAAGGTGCCGTCGGATCCGGACTGCCGCAGGGACATGTGTGGGGTTCCGGCCCCACACATGTCACACAGTACCATATACATACACACATACACAAAAACACATACATACTTATATACTCCAGGCAGGCAGTCAGGCCGCACGTCTTCACGCCCAGGAGGCGCGCAGCTATGACGATTCCCCACAGCGCCCTCTGCATTTTTTTCCGGTATTGAGCCCCTATGACGGAACTCAATACCGGAATTTAAAAACGCTAGTGTGAAAGTAGCCTTATCAACATAAAACCTAAGACTGAAGGGCTGAGTGTGTTTGTCACCGTTATCCTATGCAAGTGCTAGCTTGATAAGCCTGGTTATGGCTGGCTGAGACTTTACCAGATGAGGAGGTCAGAGGTATCTAGTGATAAGATTATTGTCTCTGCTGTCTCACACTGATCTCATAGAACTGCCCTTTTAACATATAAGGTGAGAAACAGAATCTTAAAGGGGAAATGCATCTCAAAATCACCTATGCTGTCAGCTTGAAAGGTGTGTGCTACTAAGGCTTGCACGGATTGTCCCCAATTTTCAGAGACAATCCCAGCAAATTTGGACTGTCCCAAACTGGGCGTTCCTTTAAGGGTTTGGGGTGTTCTTATGCCTAGAATTTACCAGTAAAGGATGTTGGTAGGTATGTGGATCCAGTCATGATCCTTGGGTGAACATTCTGCACCCTTGTTTGCCAGGATTATAGGACCCCTGGAAAGGAGATCGCTGCACAGGATCTCAGAACCATGGCTGGATTAAAGATGGTGGATTTTCCTGGGTTCATAGACTCCTATTGGGTTATAGAGACAGTCAATAAGTCGAGGTTGAAAGTCAAAAGGTTACCAAACTTCAGGTGCAAAAAGTTGCAGTTATTGTCAATATACTTACGTCATCTGGATTGAAGGACATTGGAAATAAAAGTTTTGCTCATTATTATTCTTATTTTGCTGATTTCTTTTGCGTTTAATAAAGTTGTAAAAAGTGTACAGAACAGCAGTGCTCTGCCACACTGAACACTTGTACTGTTCCTTTAAGACACAGTCATGTGACCCTGGGAGCAGAGGGCAGTCTGTGCTGCATGGAGAACTTTGCAGATCTCGCTTCACCCGTAGAACCTTTCTTTGGTGTTTTTCATGCAAATTACTGTAAGTGTCAGCAAAAATAAACTTCGGTTCCCTCTTCTCCTGGAGGCTTCTGATCAGGTACAATAGGAACCTTCTCAGCACCGGTACTGACCATTATGTATGTTACTGAGCTCAGCAGATTAACCCTACCCCTCCATGGTGCAGCACTGGCTGTTGCATCACAGGCTATAAATTTTATGTGTGCGTGGGCTGTTTAAATGAAGCCTTGGTACAGTAAGCAACTGGTTTGTAGTGGTTGGCCCCAAATCAAAGCAAGAACACTGGTTTATAGAATAGGTGAAGAGCCACGCTATTAATAAGAGTGATCAGAGGTATAAGGCTGATTACATGATTGCTTAAAAATTATAATTACTTATTTCAGTAATCTAAACGGCTGACCTCACAGGTTGGGTAATATGGTGAGAAATAGCAATTACAGTCAAGTGCATAGGAGGCGGTATTATAGTAGTTATATTCTTGTACATAGGAGGCGTATTATAGTAGTTATATTCTTGTACATAGGAGTAGTATTATAGTAGTTATATTCTTGTACATAGGAGCAGTATTATAATAGTTATATTCTTGTACATAGGAGCAGTATTATAGTAGTTATATTCTTGTACATAGGAGGCAGTATTATAGTAGTTATATTCTTGTACATAGGAGCAGTATTATAGTAGTTATATTCTTGTACATAGGAGCAGTATTATAGTAGTTATATTTCTTGTACATAGGAGCAGTATTATAGTAGTTATATTCTTGTACATAGGAGCAGTATTATAGTAGTTATATTCTTGTACATAGGAGCAGTATTATGTAGTTATATTTTGTACATAGGAGCAGTATTATAGTAGTTATATTCTTGTACATAGGAGCAGTATTATAGTAGTTATATTCTTGTACATAGGAGCAGTATTATATAGTAGTTATATTCTTGTAATACATAGTAGGATAGGAGCAGTATTATAGTAGTTATATTCTTGTACATAGGAGCAGTATTATAGTAGTTATATTCTTGTACATAGGAGCAGTATTATAGTAGTTATATTCTTGTACATAGAGCAGTATTATATGTAGTTATATTCTTGTACATAGGAGCAGATATAGTAGTTATATCTTGTACATAGAGCAGTATATAGTATATATTCTTGTACATAGGAGGCAGTATTATAGTAGTTATATTCTTGTACATAGGAGCAGTATATAGTAGTTATATTCTTGTACAAGGACCAGTATTATAGTAGGTATAATTTCTTGTACATAGGGAACAGTAATTATAGTAGTTATATTCTAGTACATAGGAGCAGTATTATAGTAGTTAATATTTCTTGTACATAGGACCAGTATTATAGTAGTTATATTCTTGTACATAGGACCAGATATTATAGTAGGTATATTCTTGTACATAGGAGAAGTATTATAGTAGTTATATTCTTGTACATAGGAGCAGTATTATAGTAGTTATATTCTTGTACATTAGGAGCAGTATTATAGTAGTTATATTCTTGTACATAGGAGGCAGTATTATAGTAGTTTATATTCCTGTACATAGGAGCAGTATTATAGTAGTTATATTCTTGTACATAGGAGGCAGTATTATAGTAGTTATATTCTTGTACATAGGAGCAGTATTATAGTAGTTATATTCTTGTACATAGGAGGCAGTATTATAGTAGTTATATTCTTGTACATAGGAGCAGTATTATAGTAGTTATATTCTTGTACATAGGAGGCAGTATTATAGTAGTTATATTCTTGTACATAGGAGCAGTATTATAGTAGTTATATTCTTGTACATAGGAGCAGTATTATAGTAGTTATATTCTTGTACATAGGAGCAGTATTAGGTTATATTCTTGTACATAGGAGCAGTATTATAGTAGTTATTTCTTGTACATAGGAGCAGTATTATAGTAGTTATATTCTTGTACATAGGAGGCAGTATTATAGTAGTTATATTCTTGTACATAGGAGCAGTATTATAGTAGTTATATTCTTGTACATAGGAGCAGTATTATAGTAGTTATATCTTGTACGTTTAGAGCAGTATTATAGTAGTTATATTCTTGTACTAGGAGCAGTATATAGTAGTTATATTTCTGTACATAGAGGCAGTATTATAGTAGTTATATTCTTGTACATAGGAGCAGTATCTATAGGTTTAGTGTATATTCTTGTACATAGGAGGCAGTATTATAAAGTAGTTATATTCTTGTACATAGGAGCAGTATTATAGTAGTTATATTCTTGTACAATAGGAGCAGTATTATAGTAGTTATATTCTTGTAACATAGGAGCAGTATTATAGTAGTTATATCTTGTACATAGGAGGCAGTATTATTAGTAGTTATATTCTTGTACATAGGGGCAGTATTATAGTAGTTATATTCTTGTACATAGGAGGCAGTATTATAGTAGTTATATTCTTGTACATAGGAGGCAGTATTATAGTAGTTATATTCTTGTACATAGGAGCAGTATTATAGTAGTTATATTCTTGTACATAGGAAGCAGTATTATAGTAGTTATATCTTGTACATAGGAGCAGTTTATAGTAGTTATATTCTTGTACATAGGAGCAGTATTATAGTAGTTATATTCTTGTACATAGGAGCAGTATTATAGTAGTTATATTCTTGTACATAGGGACAGTATTTATAGTTATATTCTTGTTACATAGGAGGCAGTATTATAGTAGTTATATTCTTGTACATAGGAGCAGTATTATAGTAGTTTATTCTTGTACATAGGAGCAGTATTATAGTAGTTATATTCTTTTACATAGGAGCAGTATTATAGTAGTATATTCTTGTACATAGGACAGTTTATAGTAGTTATATTCTTGTACATAGGACAGTATTATATAGTTATATCTTGTACATAGGAGCAGTATTATAGTAGTTATATTCTTGTACATAGGAGCAGTATTATATAGTAGTTATATTCTTGTACATAGGAGCAGTATTATAGTAGTTATATTCTTGTACATAGGAGGCAGTATTATAGTAGTTATATTCTTGTACATAGGAGCAGTATTATAGTAGTTATATTCTTGTACATAGGAGCAGTATTATAGTAGTTATATCTTGTACATAGGAGGAGTATTTTAGTAGTTATATTTTGTACATGGAGGCAGTATTATAGTAGTTATATTCTTGTACATAGGAGTAGTAATTATAGTAGTTATATTCTTGTACATAGGAGGCAGTATTATAGTAGTTATATTCTTTGTACATAGGAGCAGTATTATAGTAGTTATATTCTTGTACATTGGAGCAGTATTATAGTAGTTATATCTTGTACATAGAGCAGTATTATAGTAGCTATATTCTTGTACATAGGAGCAGTATTAGTAGTTATATTCTTGTACATAGGAGCAGTATTATAGTAGTTATATTCTTGTACATAGGAGCAGTATTATAGTAGTTATATTCTTGTATACATAGGAGAGCAGTATTATTAGTAGTTATATTCTTGTACATAGGAGCAGTATTATAGTAGTTATATTCTTGTACATAGGAGCAGTATTATAGTAGTTATATTCTTGTACATAGGAGGCAGTATTATAGTAGTTATATTCTTGTACATAGGAGGCAGTATTATAGTAGTTATATTCTTGTACATAGGAGCAGTATTATAGTAGTTATATTCTTGTACATAGGAGCAGTATTATAGTAGTTATATTCTTGTACATAGGACGTATATAGTAGTTATATTCTTGTAGACAGGAGCAGTATTATAGTAGTTATATCCTGTATATAGGAGCAGTATTATAGTAGTTATATTGTTATACATGGTTGCAGTATTATAGTAGTTATATTCTTATACCTGGGGATAATGTTATAGTTGTTATATTTTTGTACATATGGATCGGTGTTATAATAATTATTTTCTTCATATAATTCTTCTTCTGGATGTCTGACAATTTCCATTTCTATTAATGAAACATCTCTCTCCCCCCTAGGTGAAGTCATGAAGTACACTAGCACACGTGGAGGAGTGTCAGATTTGGATTTTGAAGGAGTGCTATTTGCTGGTTTTCGCTCAAGATGGAGGTCTATTTATGCCCGAGCACATTCCCAAGCTGAACAAGGAAACACTGACAACATGGAGATCTTTCTCCTACAAAGAATTAGTGAAGGAAATTTGCTCTCTCTTTATCAGCCCCGAGTCTATCCCCAGACATGAGCTGAATGGTAAGTTATAAGTAGGCCTCCATGTTCCATTATATAGAAAGTCTAGTTATATGTATGTATAAGCTAGTTGGGGAAAGACTGCTCAACCTCAGAAAAAAAATCACGCCATATCTTCATTTCAGTTCTTTCTCCAGGTAAGATTATATTGCAGTATAGATTGTTTTGGCCTAAGTATGTAATTGCAAATTATTATTATTATTATTTTTTTGTAAATTATCAGGCAGATAACACAGGATCTTATCCCTGACAATCGATGTTGGACACAGCTTGTTTCCTCTATGGAAGAGTTTTGTGGGCATGCTTTCTGATATACATGGAGGGGAATGTACAGGGGAGCATGCCCACAACACTCCTCTATAGAAGTCAATATGTGATTGGGGCAGCTCACTTTCTCTTACTGCACATTGACTTATTGTACACATCACAGAGGCATGCCCACACGCTCTCCATAGAAGTCATTGGGGCATCACTTACTCCTGTTGCTTCCACAGTGACCACTAGACATGTCACAGAGCATGCCCACAACGCTCTCCCATAGAAGTCATGGGGGTATCACTTACTCCTCGTCACTCCACAGTGACCTCTAGACATGTCACAGAGCATGCCACAACGCTCTCCCATAGAATCATGGGGACATCACTTACTCCTCGTCACTCCACAGTGACCTCTAGACATGTCATAGAGCATGCCCCCCACACTCTCCCATAGAAGTCATGGGGGCATTACTTACTCCTCGTTGCTCCACAGTGACCACTAGACATGTCACAGAGCATGCCCACAACGCTCTCCCATAGAAGTCATGGGGTATCACTTACTCCTCGTCAATCCACAGTGACCTCTAGACATGTCACGGGGCATGCCCACAACGCTCTCCCATAGAATCATGGGCGACATCACTTACTCCTCGTCACTCCACAGTGACCTCTAGGACATGTCACAGAGCATGCCCACCACACTCTCCCATAGAATCATGAGGGTATCACTTACTCCTCGTCACTCCACAGTGACCTCTAGACATGTCACAGAGCATGCCCACAACGCTCTTCCATAGAATCATGGGGACATCACTTACTCCTCGTCACTCCACAATGACCTTTAGACATGTCATAGAGCGTGCCCACCACACTCTTCCATAGAAGTCAATGGGGGCATCACTTACTCCTCGTCACTCCACAGTGACTGCTAGACATGTCACAGAGCATGCCCACACTCTCCGACAGAATTTTAAAATGGCTGCCTTTATAATCACAAAATACACCAAAATTCAGAAATAATAAATAAAATCAATTATTATGGTGAAATCAATCTTTTTTACCAATTCCATATCTTTCCTCCTCAGGGCCTCATAGACAAAGCTTTAGATCGCTTAGGCACAAGGATGTTGTTCCCTATGTCCAGGTTAAAAAGTGGTTTGAATGTCCTGGAGATGTGGCATGGGGGCACACTTGCCTTTAAGGATCTTGCAATGTCCTGTGTCGGGCAGTTTTAGATTACTTTTTAAAGAAGAACAATAGACATGTGAATATCTTGGTTGGTAAGTTCTCCTGTTATTATAAGCACTCTAACGATAGTGTTAGACGATATGGGGGTGTTTGTAACTTTGGTGTTGAAATACCCTGGATATAAGGATCATTGCTTCTAATAAAAAATGTGAAAATGTTTGTTCTCATAGAAGAATCCCATTGCTGAATGATTCTAACAGGACATTTTAAAGGGGTTACCCCACAAATTAAAAAATAAAAAGAATAAAAAGACCTTGCCCTCCAGTTGTAATTTTCACTCTTTTTTTTTTGCTTTCACTTTCTGTCAGCAGCTCATTCCAAGTGACCATCAAGCCCCCCCCTATTTTCCTTCTCCACTGTCCAGAGAGAGAGATAGAGCTATATACTTCTAGGATTTTAGAAGCAAGGATCTGAAATGTCCAATTGATTGCAGTCATACTATTTGTATGATAACCCCATTAAAGAGGACTTCTCACCATGCCTGACATTTAGTAACTATCGGTACTGCCCATGTAATAACAATTCTGAAGCATCTATTCCTATGACTCTATGTCGAGTCATTCATCTATTATACCTATTAGAATTTATGAATGAATTGCTAGCAGTTTGAAAATAAAAGGTCCAGTTGGGTGTTACCAGTTGGGGGGTGTAAGCACTGACTGGATAGTGGCATGGCGCCTTTAATGTTTTTCTCCAGGAGGAGAGGCACGGTTGGACATGCAGTAGTAGGCCAGCATGTAGGCAGTATATATTCCTGGAGAACCTTATATGCAAATAAGGCTCACGTGCTTTACCGAACATTTCCTCCTTTTTTTCTTGAGTGATCTTCTCAAGATCTTGGATTTTCACCAGCGAGCCAGTTCACTCAGTTTGAGTTTAAAGGCGGAATTCATTGTGTATAAATTAGCTCCATGTTATAGTTCTAAGGCTAAGTTCACACCTCCGCTTTTAACTGATCCGGTAGGCTGCCAGAGTTCACGGATTGGCCTAGCTGGATACTGCATTCACTGCCTGACCCCATTGACTATAATGGGATCTGTAGGGGATCCGGCCACTTTCGCAGGAAGAAACATAGGTGTCTTAGTAACTACTTGCATTCCCTATGTAATAACAACTCTGTAGCCTCTATTCTTATAACTCTGTGTTTGCCATTCCTTTATTATTCCTGCTAGAAGTTATGAAATAATTGCTAGCAGTTTGCCGTGAATGGGTGGGTGTCCCTGCACAATCTGACACTATCCTATCTAACTGGTAACACCCATCTGGACATTTATTGCAGACTACTGACAACTTATTCATAACTTCTAGCAGGAATAATAAAGGAATGGCACAACATAGAGTCATAAGAATAGATGCTCCAGAATTGTTATTACATGGGGAATGCAGGTAGTTATTGAACCAGACATATCAGGAAAGTTGTCAAGTGATCTTTAGAGAGGTTTGCCTAGTTTCACCCTATTAGGAATTTTGACTTAGTAGACAGGGGTCCTCTCTTCAGGATCCTCCATTATGGCCTTAGTAAAGAAAATAGTTACAAAGAGCATCTCTCATTTTGCCATGTCCTGCATTGCACAGACAATCCACTGATATGAATGGGTATGGTGTAATGCTTTATTTCTCCTGTGGTGGCGCTGCATGGAAATTAAGCACTTACTGTCAGATTTCTCCATTGATAATAGCTGATCACTGGTGATTACAGAAGTGGAACATCTGCAATCAGTTTTATTAGTTGGTGGGATACAAATTTTTCTACATTCACCTGACTTTCTGTTGGGTAATCTTATTGAAATAAAGTTATCAAAACTTTTAATCAAAGTTTAATGGTCATCCAAGCATCTTCAGGATGATGGATTAGATTGAGGATCCTACGGTGAGTTCTACAAAATGTTCTAACTCCTAACCAACAGCAGAGTCCATGGACTATTTAAAGAATACCTGTCACGTATGGGGAGTAGTGAGCCCTGTCTTGAGCCCCAACCTCTGTCCCTACCTACTTACACGGCCCGTCCTATGTAACGGCGTGTAACTGGGCGACAATCCCTAGCCTGAATAAGTGCTGGGGCGTAAAGGGAAGGGGAACAAGAGGAAAATACAACAAACAAAGACAGAACACAAACACAATATCAGAGGGTCAGCAAGCCAAAAGTCGTACCAGGAAGTCACGTCAAAACCAGGGGAGAGAGCAAAAGTAAGGTCAAAAATACACAGCCGAAGTCCTAAACACAGTAGTCACAATGAGGATTAGCAAGCACTAGCACTGCAGGTATAGACCAATCTCAGGCAACCTGTGGCTGGCAGGCTGCCTGTTTAAATAGGGCTCCAAGAAGGTCATGTGACGAGGCAGCGTCACATGACCTAACTCCAAAAGTGAAACAGGAAGTGCTGGCTTCCTTGCCAGTACTCAGAGGTAGGCCACGTGACATGGCCAGCGTCATGTGACCTATAGCACACATATTCATAGCTGAAGCTCCTCCTGCCTGTCGTCAAGGAGGTGGGGAGGACGCCGTCCGCAGAGACTAAACGCGCGCCGGGTCCTCCCCACCCCTGTTGTCATGGAGATGAGGTTGCACATCTCGTCCTCGCTCCTGAACAACAGTGGGAGTCCGGCGGCGCTGCACGGAGGAAGCAAGCTGCCGGCTCCCCGTGACAATACCATGGCAAGCTCTAAGAATCGGATCCTCTGGTGGGTCCAAGATATCTAGACCAACATTGAAGACAAGGAACATCATAACAGGTATGGCATTGGCAGTGGAAGGGTGAACGATGGTCCTTCTTAAAGGGTTCTCTCTGTGCTCATGGTAATCATTGTCATGTAGTATGTATATTGTTTTACTTTCTGCATCTGGTAATATCTTTCAGGGACATCAGGAGACACGGGAAGCGCTGCTATAGAGAGCGTGCGTGGAATTCCAAATATTGACATCACCGTCCTATTGCCACATGGGCGGTGTACGGAAATCCAGGAGCGGCAGATGACCACAGTCATTGAGGACAATGTCCACGTGTTTTCTGGTTTGTAGGTCATAATAAATATTAAGTACTTCCCCATAAAATTATTATTCTGGAGCATTTTTTGTTGGCACTTTGCATTGTGACCTTCCTCTGTTATTCCCCCTGGAAATGGAAATGTAAGAATGCATTTGTAATTGGCTGTTACCTTTCCCCTTCTCAATGGGGTATATCCCTACAAATTTTCATTGGCCCCTTTCAGACGAGGAGTTCCACGCATCAGACTTGCAGCGTGAGTATGAGACAGCTCCCGTCCTGACCTCACATAGCATTATATTGATTTATAATGCTATGTAACCCTTACAATCTGGAATGTATTATATACACTGACAGCATTATATCAGTGTTATATAATACATTCCAGAACTGTTAGGGTTACATAGCATCATATCATCAATATAATGACCCCATCAGTGCTGGGAGGTCAGGACAGGAGCTGTCTCATACTCCCGCTATGAGTTAGATACATGGAACTTGTTCGTCTGAAAGGGGCCATTATCTATTCAGTGCTGACAGTGTTAGCTTTGTAAAGACGATCCCTACTGACAATAGGAATGGTAACACCAATGTTGATATATTTCCAGGAGGAGTAACAGAGAGATGACACATCACAGATTTGTAAGAAAAGATGCTCCAGATGTACAGCCAAATGGATTTATGCAAAACCCAAGACCATAGCTCCATCCAAAAATAAATGATTGCTCTTGGAATGCGGCAACATAAAAACTTTTATTGGGAAAAAGTAAGACATAAAAACATTGTACATATTTAGTATAAACATAAATGTACCAAAGCATACAACAAAATGAACGTGTTAGTTATGCCGCACACTGAACTGTGCAAAAGTTAACTTACAAAATGGTGGAATTCGTTTTTTTTATCCATTGTTTCTCATAAAAAGTTGATAAAATTGAATTAATAAAGTTCTAAGTACCCCAAACTATGCAAAAAAAGCCCTCACACAGCGATGTCAATGGAAAAGTAAAAAAGTTATTGCTCTATGAATGCCATAAGAATGGGCCGTAATGCCCAATTAGTCCTGGTGCTTAAGGAGTTAAAGGGGATGTCCTATTATAGAAAGTGATGAGAGTGTTGGACAGCTGGGACCATCAGGTCCACATATCTTTAGATTGAAGGGGCCCCAGAGCCAGTGGAGTACATAGTGAAGTAAGGGCCCCATAGCAAGGATCAAACCAGGCCCCCCACACAGGACAGAAGGGTTTCTGCCTAAACCCCTTTCAATGACCCTTGGGACATTCTTCCACTGCCTCATTTGCTAAAAGTTGTTCCTTTAGAGGGTAGAGTCCTGACCAAGTTTTCACTTCCAGTAGAAGAAGGGATGATCCCAACTAAGACTGGGCCCCCTCTTGCCCTGGGCACCATAGCAGTCGCCTGCTCTGCCGCTATGGTAGTTACGTCCCTGCCCAGAGCTAGTTCACATGTTGGCTTCTAGACCCTTCAAATTCTGTCCACTCACTGCGGCGCTCTCGGGCCATTCGGTGGTCAGAGAACTGCACACAGTCCCACTGTCAGGATCGGCAGCCTCCCAGAGATCAGACCCCCACTGTGGCATATACTAGAGATGTGTGGTACATTCAGTGATGGGAATACCCCTTTAAGCAGCAGCTCATACTTACTGGGACCACTACAGCACCACGTAATGTAATGGTCCTATAGATATGAAGTTAAAGGGGTTGGCTATCTCCCACAATGTTGGCATATCGCTAGAATATGTCAGATAGGTGCTGGTGGTCCTACCTCTGGAACCTGCACCTATCTGTAAGACTGGGCTCCCAAGGCTAAAGAGAGTGCACAGCACATGTGGAGCGTGCTCTCTATTCACTTCTATGGGAGTTCTGAAAAGAGATGAGCAAGCATTCCCGGCCATTTCCAGAACTCCAGTAGAAGTGAATGTAGAGGACACCGCACAAGTGTGACCACCTCTCCACTCACCTCAAATAGGAGAGCCAGTGCTTTGGTATTTTTGGCACTCCCATAGAAGTGACTGGAGGATGGCAGCACTTGCGCAGTACAATCTCCATACCCTCATTGCGTAGTGTCCTCACTGACTGTGGGGAACCCATTCTAGAGTAGGTCCTACCCTTGGGACCTTTACCTATCCTAGCGATATGCCACAAGTAAGTCAGATGGGCCAACCCCTTTAAGTGATTGCCTATGCACCCTACAGAATACCACATTTCTCCCTTGGCACATGGCTTCCATCCAACAAGTGTAGCTATAGGGGGTACAGAGGTAGCAGAGGAGCACCTGATCCATGGTACCTGAGTGGGCCCAAAGGCCTCCACGCCTCATTAGAAGACACCAGTATTATCAATAGCGCTTAGTTGGTGGGGCCCTGTTACATATGTCACATTAGCCAAGTTCCTAAAGTTACAGCTCTGATTTTCTGTCATATCTCAAAGACATGTCAGGAGATATCATGGGTGATGGATGGAAGTTCTCCCTTGTCAGATTCAACGCTTCCAGGTTTCAATAAATGGGATTCTTCATTTTCATGGTCATGTCAAACGTATACTTCTATTCTGCTTTCACCCATTTTTTTTGTGTAGTTGATGGAACATCAGATGAGCTTGATGAACCCATCAAAAAGCTCTTCAGGGACACTGAATTTGTGAAGAAGCATAACCTAATGAGCACAAACTCAGTGAACTGGGCACGTGTCATGGTCCAGATTGCCCACTTCTTCTACGGGTACTTCCAGTGTGCTCCAACACAGGTCGATGACGTGCTGCCTCCCGTGGAAATAGTGGTCCCAACTGGTGGAGCTGGAAATATTACAGGTAAAAAGACACATTTTAGATTACTATTGTGCTGGTTCTCAATTACAGCCATTAATATACTCCAGAGCAGCACTTTCTATTCTGTTGGCCTCAGAGCTGAAATCTGGAGCATAATGCAGGCTGTAACCGAAGATCAGTAAAAGATAAGTAATGTAATCTGACAAGGTGACATTTTACTCACCATTTCTATATAAACATATGTTCTTCCTCTCTTGTCTCAGCGGGGTGTATCGCCCAGAAGATGGGTCTGCCAATCCAGCTAGTGGCTGTAGTGAATAGTAATGATATTATTCACCGAACTGTACAGCGTGGAGACTTCTCTCTGGGGGACACAGAGATGACGTTGGCCTCTGCAATGGATATTCAGGTAGTATTAACAGAGGGAACCTGTCAGCAGTTTTGACAATGCTAAACTGCTGACAGCACTAGGTAAGATCGGAGGAGAATAGGACAAACATACCTTTTCTGGAGCTTTTATTATCAGGAGTAGTGTGAATATGAAGTTTTATTCTGCCAAATTCTGCTGCTACAAGTGCCCATGAGGTGGAGCTTCACCAGGAAGTGCTGTCTGCATTTAGCATTTCACAGTCCCTCCCTTCTACTATGTAAGAGCTGCAGTGGTCTTCTGGTTCGATGTACAGGGGAGGGGCTGTGACAATTCACAGTAAAATTCCGCCATCAGTGTGTAACTAGGCAGAATAAAACTTCATATTCTCACTACTCCTGATGAGAAAATCTCAACAAAAGGTATGTGTTGTACTACTCCTTCCAGCCCTTGACTAGTGCTGTCAGCAGTTTAACATAGTAAAAACTGCTGACAGATTCCCTTTAAACATCTAACAGTTTTCAATATGGATGGCACTGAGTGAAAATAATTAGTAGCTTTGTTTGTATAATGATCAGCAGCATGTATAACAACCCAGAGCGTTGTTCATTTTGAATCAATGGCCAAAAGTTACATACCTCAACTTACTACGCAGTAAGATTACACATGACAGAATAGAAATCACCAGAGCAGACACTGAACAAGGAGGGGGTGCCAGAAAGTTTGAGCTTAGAGGTCTACAAGATACTGAATACAGCTGCGAATGAGGATGGACTGTAATAAAATCTGTACAGATAAGTAATGCAATCTATTGCTCAATGTTTTATATAAATTAACCCTTAAAGGGGTGTTCTAGATTTATGGGTTTAAATGTACTTACTTTGAGAATAGGAAGACATATAGTTTTCTAATAAACATGTAATTAAAATCTTGCTTGCAGACCTTTATTATAGCTGTCACCCAAAAAATAAAAATGGTATAATATGGTGTCAGTCATGTGACCGTCACACATGTCATGTGACCTCAGGTGTATGGTAGTTTGCTGTGGCGCAGAACATATACACTATATACAACACTACAGCCTGCAGCAGCATCTCCTCATCATGTCTTTCTATAAGGTGATGGTCACACGGTTTTCTTAGCGTGCTGAGAATTTAGGCTCGGAATTCACACCTACACATTTTTTGCGCAGTTTTTTATGCTGTTTTCCATTTGAAATGGTTTTTGGTGCGGATTTCAACGTGGTTTTTAGTAATGATGTTTTCCACATGAAATCGGCACCAAGATCATACATTATCCGTCCATCTTAATCACCTACTCAGTATGATGCCTTATTTCTGAATGCAGGAGCCCTACAACATGGAGCGGATACTGTGGCTGGCTGCAGATTTTGACAGTGCAAAAATCAAAGAAATGATGAAAGAATTTAACGAGAGTAAAAGCCTCAAGTTGCCCGAGGAGCTGCACATACGGGTAGAGTATAAAACCCTTGTCTTGTCATAGGACCAGGGCTGGGCTCAGCCACTTTGTCATCCTAATTAATATTCACAAACACGACTGTTGTTGGCCGGTGCCCGTATTGTGGCCCGCAAACAGATCTTCTATATAGTAGGCAGGAGAATTACCATTACACTATAGACCTGCCCGATTAGGAAAGATAGGATTTTGTGTGCTTAAAAAAAAAAACACTTAATAGTATTACTGTTTTCTTCACAGGCATAATAGTACTCTGTGGTTGTAATTGACCACAGGGGTTATCATCAATCATGGACTCTGCTTTGGGTGTCGGTTGTTTAAAACAGCAGACACCCAGCAGCTATAGTGCCCAGCTTCTGAGAGAGCACCATCTTTAAATTCCCGTAAATGCGTCGTAAATGTACGGTGCAAATTGTGAAGTGGTAATATAAATAGTATATTACTGAAATGAAGGGAAAAATAATTGCGCTGTCCAAGTTATTTATTTATTTATTTTTTTGTATGTTTCTAACAAATCAAATATAACAGCTTTTCCATGTACTTTGCGCTTCTACAATTGCAGCTTTCTCAGATTTCACTCAGGGTCACATGACCTGTGATGTCAGCTTCTCTCCCTGCTCTGCTGATGTTTCGCAGCAAGCAGCGTTTTAGTGTCCGCCTCCAAAACGGAATGGAGACTGAACTGAAGCAAAACTGATGCATTCTGAACGCATCTTTTTCCATTCAGAATGCATTAGGACAAAACTGATCAGTTCAGGACCGTTTGTGAGAGCCTGTGACGGATCTCACAAACGGATCCTGCAAACGCAAGTGTCAAAGTAGCCTAATCAAATTCTAGTTGACTTCAGCTGCCACTAGGGGGAGCTTTAGGAGCTTGCTGCATACTGTATACACATTGAACTCAATATTGACACAGTATAGAGTAAGCTCCCCCTAGTGGCAGCTGCAGGTGGATAAATGTGTCATAATGTCATACTATGTCTTTACTGTGGATTTGAGGCACGTTTAGCACATATTTACAGAAAAATGGTAAAGTGGCCATTCTCTTTAAAGGGAATCTATCACAAAAACCTGTTCTATATTTTATTTATGCTAAAAAAATCTATTATACATTTGTAAGAAATAATAAATAAAGAAATAAAAATTCCAATGTGTGAAATATTATAAATAAATATTAGATTTTACCATATTTACCATCTTTGGTCACCAGGGGGAGCTCTGCTGGCCAAATGAGGCTTTGAGCAACCTGTAAGTAGGCATGCTGCAAAAAAGTGGGTGGTACCAATGACATCACCAATTCACACCTTCAGCGGTGACATCACTGCTTCAGCAAGATAAGATGAGACAATGGCTTCGTTACAAAAACACAGATCTCTGCTTCTCAGGCTCCTCCCCCACTGGTCACATGGCCGATTACATCACTAAGGTCCTACAGCCCCAAGAACCTCCATCTACTCTGTTTCTGAGTCCTGGGCCGCTCACCCCAGCAGTACACTCAGCAAAAATTGTCTGCACTGCTGGGGTGAGCTGCCATAGAATTTAGAACAGGCAGCCTAATGAAGACAAGGACGCTGCTGCAGGAGTGAGGAGCAGGCACAGTGGGCTTCCCCCAGCAGCAAGGAGGGAGGACCTGGCTGTGTGTTACTGGTGTCATCACAGGGGCGGGCTCACGTCTTCCATTCATTCTCTATAGGGTCGGCAGCGACTGAGGAAACCTATGTACATGCCTGCCGTAAGTTGAGGTGCCATTGTGTTGTAAACCCAGACTGTCACACTTTACTTCCAACATGGCAGCCCCCATGTAAGGCAAGAAAACTGAATAAAAAAAAAGACATTTACACAATTTGAAAAATACATTATGTTAAAACCCGCTTTTGTTATGTTGTAAAACATATCAAAATTTTTTTCTTCGCGATAGTGTCCCTTTAAGCTAGGCAATTTAAATTTCTTAGTCCCATAGATGTTATTGGAAGACGTCCGAAAACCGTATACTACAATAATGATAGTAAGAGTTTTATTGTGTGCTCATCTCCTCAGCTTCTGGAAATGATGAAATCTTGCTCAGTCACAGATGACAACATCCTCCAGACCATTAGACGCTGCTGGGAGGAGAACCAGTATCTGCTGTGTCCTCATTCCGCTGTTGCCGTCTTTTACCATTATCAACAGTTTGACTGCAACCGAAACGTGTAAGTTTGTAAGGCCTGATTACTTAAGGTTACTACTATTGATATTATTTTTCATGTTATTTTTATGAGGCCTTTTCGCAGTTTCATAAGTTGTGATGTTATATTTTATGTGAAATATCCGCTATTCATAGGCCCAGATGCTGTTTGGCACCGGCATCAGCAGCTAAGTTCCAGGACGTCATTCTCCGAGCTGATCTTATACCACAGATACCACCAGAAATTGAAGCCTTGATGAGGAAGGAAACAAGGTCCACATTCCTCAAAAAGCAAGATGACTGGGAAAAAGTGTTGCGAGAGAAAATTGAAGCTATTGGCCAGAAGAGAATGTAAAAGCTAAAAATATTCAGACATCTATAAGATGCATTTCCATTGTTCCAGTAGTCTTCATTAATGTGGCTCTCTATTATGGATGGGTAGGGGGTTTATTAAACGTGGTAGAAAAAAATCTGTAAAGGGGTTTTCTGGGATTGCAATGATTTTTAATAGATCTACTCATGTGGTTACTTACCTCCTGTACATCTTCCCCATGCTTTTTTATTTTCAATTTGGACTTTCCTGACCCATTTTCACCATGTAAACCAATCCCTGTGGTTTGTTTCCATCCTGTATGTAGTATATCCTGTTCCTGTATCCAACCAAACCCATGATGCACTTCTGCTTCCTCTACCACAGCTCCAGAACCGTCCCTAACAATGCCCAGCTGGTTTATAGCTCCTCCCACCCACCTGGTTTCACAGACACTCCCCTTTCACTGACCCTAACAACACCTAGCTAGTTTAGAGCTTCTCCCAGCCAGCTAGTTACACAATTCCCTAACACCTTGCCTAACAACACTGAGCTTTTATAGCTCCTCCCACCTAACTAGTTACACACTCCCCTATCACCTCCTCTAACAATGCCCAGCTACTTTATAGCTCCTCCCCACTGAGCTAGTTACATAGACACTCCCTATCACCTCCCTTAACAACGCCCAGCTAGTTTATAGCTCTCCCACCAGCTAGTTACATAGACACTCCCCTATCACCTCCCTTAACAACACCCAGCTAGTTTATAGCTCCTCCCACCAGCTAGTTACATACAACATTCCCGTATCAACTGCCCCTAACAACGCCCAGTTAGTTTATAGCTCCTCCCACTGAGCTAGTTACATAGACACTCCCCTATCACCTCCCTTAACAACGCCCAGCTAGTTTATAGCTCCTCCCACCAGCTAGTTACATACACATTCCCTTATCACTGCCCCTAACAACGCCCAGCTAGTTCATAGCTCCTCCCACCCAGCTATTTACATATACACTCCCCTATTGCTGCCCCTAACAACACCCAGCTAGTTTAGAGCTCCTCCTACCCAGCAAATTACACACTCCCCAGCTAGTTACATAGATACTCCCCTATCACTGCCCCTGTTTCTGTTTTGACCGTCCCATAGATGTAATAAGGATGTTCATGCAAAGGAGAAAATCCCTTTAATGAAAACTAATCACGGGCTTTAGCTGGCAGCAGAGGCGTTATAAGCCCCAATGAAAAATAGAAGCTCCTAAGCCCCAATGAAAAATCTGTAACATGTACCCCCTCTCATTTTTGGGTAGAAGGCCCTTTTAGGACCCCTCAGGCACCAGGGCCCAGATATGGCTACCACCTCTACACCACCTATAACCTGGGTTATTAAGGTGGTCTTTTAAAGGTCCTTTTATACACTCCCAGAAGGTCCAGGTCATGCTCGGCACACTTTGGATGGATAGCCTGCTGATTTTTAAAAGAAAAAAATTGAAAAATCAAAATGAAAACTCATATATTGTTGATTTTCCGGTTTAATAAGCCTGATGACCCGATTCATTGCTAGCTAATTCAACTAGATGAGGTCACAGTTATCACAATGTAGAGGGGATGCCCACAAGTTACTGAATAGAGAGGCATGCACACTCATCAAATATACCAAATCATGTAGCGTAATACTGAATCCATACTATTTAATATTACTTAAAAATGAAACTCTACCTTTTATTAACATGTCCACAATTATGTGCTAATTGTTAAATAATTTTTGTAGTAGTGAAGTTTTCTTTTCTTGATACAGGGCTCCAAACCCCTTGCCTAGATTTAGATATGAAAGTTACCATCTGGCTATCCACTGCCACCACTAGAGGGAGCTTGGGAGTTTGATATGTAACAGTAAAACGTATGCTCCTTAGCTCCCTCTGCTGGCAGCTACAGGTAAATCTATGGCGAAAGAAAGGATTTGGATCTCTTGTTTTGGGAAAACAAAACTCTGAATGCTATGAAGAACTATTAAAAAAAAACTAATTGGCCAGAATTTTGAAGCTTTTTAAATAAAAATATGATAAAGGAGACCTTCTTGAAGAAAATTTGTAAAAAAGACAAGTTGACATATGATCACTTGAAGATACAGACTCAAAGCGATTCTGATGTTAAATTTTGATTTCTGCTAGGTGACCGACATCTACATACTGCCACTCTTCAAGCCAGGTAGGATGTCAGTATTGACGTGGATGGTGATTTCAACCCACATATGTTCTTGATGACATCACTGCACCTGACAGAAATCAGATGACTTGCGGTGATCAAACTTTCTCAAGCTTTGGACCAAAACTTCATTTAATTGCGTCTCAAAATAGATAATAGATATTAAAGGGGTTGTCCACTTCAAATTTGTAAAAAAAAACCACAGGTTCCCTCCAGATCGCTATACTTTCTGGTCCAATCCATGGACTCTCCCTGTTTAACTGACATGTCAGGAGATGATATTTTGGGGCTGGCCCTATAAGAACGAGTTCTCCAAACATGGACATGTCCTTCAAGCAGTTGGTGTGAGAACCAACCACATGTTCTTTATGAGGCAAACAATGGTGATGTAAAATCCTGCACTTTTACCTTGTAAGGTATCTAATAAATGGTTGCCTCCTTGCGGAGGTGTTGAGGTCTCCTCTGCAAGGTGAGACTTATTTTACTTTTATCACAAGAGATTGTCTGACTCATGACAAAGTCCAGGGTCAATGAACTTGGTGTTTGCCACCTTTAACTCAGAGAACCGGTTCTTAGCTCAGGATCTGGCTGTCAGCACTCCCATCATCCCATTACCGCCTCTTGTAAAGTATTGCTGGGATGTTATGGACGTCTATCATCTCCATTTCTGTAAATAATGGTGAGGAATTCTTACAAGCTACCCACATGCCTGGCCAGAAGTTGGAGGCCATCCCAACCACTATGCATTATTTTTTTTACTACTGAATAGTTGCTAACAGTCCAGAATTTGACAGGAATGTCTCTGTTTTTTAAGGCCAACCCTGGCATAAACGTTTTCACCGCGAAGTGTCCTGAAATTTCTAGGATAAATCTTGTTCCATATTACTGACCTCTACTGGCTCCTGGCTCTACTGCAGCATCAAAGCCAAAGATCAGCTAGAGCAGTGGAGGAGGACCCAGGAGCGAGGAGAATTGAGAAGTATCAGCCATTTTCCAGTGGATTTGGGAAAAAAAAACTGCCAATGTTTGGAGGGCTTTGGAGGAGGTGGAGCTCTCAGAGCTGAAGAGGTGCCAGAGTAATTAGATTGGGAATGTTTTGGGGTCTGAATTTTGACTTCTGGTCTGGGGTTTGGATTTTGAGATCTGGATTCTAAATTCTGGAGTCTGGTCTGTGGTGTAAATTAGTGTCTGATCTATGGTCTGAATTATGGCTTCTGGTCTGGGGTCTGAATTAGTGGATCTGATCTGGGCTTTGAATTATGGAATCTGGTTTGAGGTCTAAATTTGGAGGCTTAAGTAGTAGTGATAGGGGCACCAGGCCCCTCTAGTACAGTCATGGCCAAAAGTATTGAGAATGATACAAATATTAATTTTTACAAAGTCTACTGCTTCAGTTTTTATAATGGCAATTTGCATATACTCCAGAATGTTATAAAGAGTGATCAGCTTAACAGCAATTACTTGCAAAGTCAATATTTGCCTAGAAAATGAATTTTATCCCCCAAAACACATTTCAACATCATTGCAGCCCTGCCTTAAAAGGACCAGCTAACATCGTTTCAGTGATTGCTCCATTAACACTGGTGTGGGTGTTGATGTGGACAGGGCTGGAGATCAATCTGTCATGATTAAGTAAGAATGACACCACTGGACACTTTAAATGGAGGCTGGTGCTTGGCATCATTGTTTCTCTTCTGTTAACCATGGTTATCTCTAAAGAAACACGTGCAGTCATCATTGCACTGCACAAAAATGGCCTAACAGGGAAGAGTATCGCAGCTAGAAAGATTGCACCTCAGTCAACAATCTATCGCATCATCAAGAACTTCAAGGAGAGAGGTTCCATTGTTGCCAAAAAGGCTCCAGAGCGCCCAAGAAAGACCAGCAAGCGCCAGGACCGTCTCTTAAAAGTGTTTCAGCTGCGGGATCGGGCTACCAGCAGTGCAGAGCTTGCTCAGGAATGGCCGCAGGCAGGTGTGAGTGCATCTGCACGCACTGTGAGGCGGAGACTCTTGGAGCAAGGCCTGGTCTCAAAGACGGCAGCAAAGAAGCCACTTCTCTCCAGAAAAAACATCAGGGACAGACTGATATTCTGCAAAAGATACAGGGAGTGGACTGCTGAGGACTGGGTAAAGTCATTTTCTCTGATGAATCCTCTTTTCGATTGTTTGGGACATCTGGAAAACAGCTTATTCGGAGAAGACGAGGTGAGCGCTACCACCAGTCTTGTCTCATGCCAACTGTAAAGCATCCTGAAACCATTCATGTGTGGGTTGCTTCTCAGCCAAGGGAATCGGCTCTCTCACAGTCTTGCCTAAAAACACAGCCATGAATAAAGAATGGTACCAGAATGTCCTCCGAGAGCAACTTCTCCCAACCGTCCAAGAGCAGTTTGGCGATCAAACAATGCCTTTTCCAGCATGATGGAGCACCTTGCCATAAAGCAAAGGTGATAACTAAATGGCTCAGGGAACAAAACATAGAGATTTTGGGTCCATGGCCTGGAAACTCCCCAGATCTTAATCCATTGAGAACTTGTGGTCAATCATCAAGAGACGGGTGGACAAACAAAAACCTACAAATTCTGACAAAATGCAAGCATTGATTGTGCAAGAATGGACTGCTATCAGTCAGGATTTGGTCCAGAAGTTGATTGAGAGCATGCCAGGGAGAATTGCAGAGGTCCTGAAGAAGAAGGGTCAACACTGCAAATATTGACTTGCTGCATTAACTCATTCTAACTGTCAATATAAGCTTTTGTTACTCATAATATGATTGCAATTATATTTCTGTATGTGATAAAAACATCTGACAAACACACATAAAAACCAGAGGGCAGCAGATCATGTGAAAATATAATATTTGTGTCATTCTCAAAACTTTTGGCCATGACTGTAGATAACAATACATCAGTATTATAAACGGTACATGGTAGGTGGGGGCCCTACTACCGATTTTGCATTGGGGCCCAAGCCACATATCTGGTAGAAGTAGCTGGGCAGTTCTATATACTCACATCTATATCCAGCCATGGAAATCCATGCACTGTCTATTAGGGGTCAGCTGTCCTCATAGGTGAAGACGCGCCCACCTGCCTGTTGGTTGACAGGGCTGGACATCTAGCCTGGCCCTGACAATATGGGTCCTGTGCCGCTGTTTTAAGTGGCGACACAAGCGCCAAAGTTCAAAATTGCAGCAACTGCGCCTATGTTGCTACCTGTAAGTATAGGGGCGCTCCTGAAGCTGAATTTGAGCGTCGGCTCCTGCTTTGCTACACGGGGCAGGGAGCCCAGATTGTCAGAGCCAGGCTAGATTCTGGTCCTATCAATCAACAGGCAGGTGGGCGCTTCTTTAAGATTTGTTAGAATCATTCACACAACCTACTGCCTATACAACACTGTAATAATAGTGCCATCTGCTGGCATATACAGGTACTGCCCAATGTACTTTTTTTATAGAAAATATCTCAATAAAAACAATAGACCCCTAGACTGCTACCTCTGCACCACCTATAGCTCTAAGAGCAGCTAGAGCCCTGTCCTCAGCTCTTTTGCCTCCAGTATAACTCTTCCTGACAGGGGCGTAGCTAAAGGCTCATGGGCCCTGGAGCAAGAGTTTAGCTTGGGCCCCCCTTCCCTCAGTGCTTTGTGTGTCTTCTTATGCGGCAACAAGGGTCTTTGGGCCCCTCATGCTCCTGGCCCGGTAGCGACTGCTACCTCTGCACCCCCTATAGCTACGCCCTGCTTCCTGATATTTCCAGGCATTCATATTAAAAGGTTTCTGTCACCAGTTTTTTCGGTATGAATCAGGCTGACATTAGAGATGTGCTAATGTCACCTGATTCCAAATATATATCTGTTTTATTTACTGGTGCCCCAATTTTTTTATATAAAATGAACTTTTATTTTATGTTAATAGGGCCTCTAGGTGCAAGGGGCGTTACCCCTGCTCCTAGAGGCTCTGTTGATTGACAGGACCAGGCAGAGAAGAAACACTCCATTCACCATAGCTTGCAAGGACCTTCAATGATGTCATGACCATGTGATCAGTCACATGGTTTAGGAGGAGACAGGCTGTTTGTGTGATCCTAACCATGTGACTGATCACATGGTCATGACATCATTGAAGGTCCTTGCAAGCTTTGGTGAATGGAGTGTTTCTTCTCTGCCTGGTCCTGTCAATCAACAGAGCCTCTAGGAGCAGAGGTAACGCCCCTTGCACCTAGGAACCTTATTAGCATAAAATAAAAGTTCATTTTATATAAAATGGGGGCACCGGTAAATAAAACAGATATATATTTGGAATCAGGTGACATTAGCACATCTCTAATGTCAGCCTGATTCATACCGAAAAAACTGGTGACAGAAACCATTTAAGTGGTTATGGTATGTCTCTCCTAGGGTCCTGGACTCAATAGACAGTCCCAGATTCACAAAACTGTCCCAGGCTGCTGTGCTTCCATTATAGAGAAATACAATCTTGTACCTAATGCACAATGAATCTTATATGTCATTTACATGTACTTTGTGTTTATATTTAGAGGTACAAATTCTCTATGTGCCATGAACTTATAGGTGAGCATTTTGCAAATGACTGGTAAGGCTCTGTTCACACCAAGATATATGTTAGGAGGATTTTCCTGAGGTATAACACTGTAGCTAGCAGTTTTATAGGACACTGTGTCTAGTATTATTAAAGAGGCACTGCTGCTGGCACTGTTATGGAGGCACTGTGGGCAGATTTGTTATAATGGCATTGTGACTGATACTATCATTGAGTTACTGTGGCTGGGTTTTGTTATGGAAGCACTTTTATGTGTGTGCTATGGTTGGCACTGTTGTGATGATCTTGTATCTTGCACTTTTATAATAGCTCTATGGTTGTCACTGTTATGATGGCAGTGTTGTAGTGGCTCTGTGGTTGGCACTGTTCTGATGACTGTGTGGTTGGCACTCATGATAGCTCTGTGGGTTGGCACTGTTATAGTGGCTGTGTCATTGGCACTTTTATAGTGGCTCTATGTTTGGCACTGTTATGGTAGCTCTGTGGTTGGCACTGTTGTGGTGGCTCTGTGGTTGGCACTGTTATGGTAGCTCTGCGGTTGACACTGTTGTGGTAGCTCTGTGGTTGGCACTGTTGAGGTGGCTCTGTGGTTGGCAGTGTTATGGTAGCTCTGTGGTTGGCACTGTTATGGTGACCCTGTGGTTGGCACTGTTATGGTAGCTCTGTGTTTTGCACTGTTGTGGTGGGTCTGTGGTTGGCACTGTTGTGGCGGCTCTGAGGTTGGCACTGTTATGGTGGCTCTGTGGTTTGCACTGTTGTGGTCGCTCTGTGCTTGGCACTGTTATGGTAGGTCTTTGGTTGACACTGTTGTGGTAGCTCTGTGGTTGGCAGTGTTATGGTAGCTCTGTGGTTGGCAATGTTGAGGTGGTTCCGAGTGTTGGCAGTGTTATGGTGGCTTTGTGGTTGGCACTGTTATGGCAGCTCTGTGGTTGGCACTGTTATGGTGGCTCTGTGGTTGGCACTGTTATGGTGGCTCTGTGGTCGGCACTGTTGTGGTAGCTCTGTGGTTGGCACTGTTATGGCAGCTCTCTGGTCGGCACTGTTATGGTGGCTCTGTGGTCGGCACTTTTGTGGTAGCTCTGTAGTTGGCCCTGTTGTGGTAGCTCTGTGATTGAATTCTTGTGGTGGCTCTGTTGTTGGCATTGTTATGGTAGCTCTGTGGTAGGTATTGTTATGGTAGCTCTGTGGTTGGCACTGTTATGGCGGCTTTATGGTTGGCACTGTTATGGTAGCTCTGTGGTTGGCACTGTTGTGGTGGCTCTGTGACTGGCATTGTTATGGTGGCGCTGTGGTTGGCACTGTTGTGGTAGCTCTGTGGTTGGCAGTGTTATGGTAGCTCTGTGGTTGGCAGTGTTATGGTAGCTCTGTGGTTGGCAGTGTTATGGTAGCTCTGTGGTTGGCACTTTTGTGGTGGCTCTGTAATTGGCACTGTTATTGTAGCTCTGTGGTTGGCACTGTTGTGGTGGCTCTGTAATTTGCATTGTTGTGGTGGCTCTGTGGTTGGCACTGTTATGGTAGCTCTGTGGTTGGCACTGTTATGGTAGCTCTGTGGTTGGCACTGTTATGGTAGCTCTGTGGTTGGCACTGTTATGGTAGCTCTGTGGTTGGCACTGTTATGGTAGCTCTGTGGTTGGCACTGTTATGATGGCTCGCTGGTTGGCATGTATAATGCATGTCACATCACTGATCATTTCAGTCCCAGAACCTGTAGAACTATGTTAGTCTTCCTCCCTGGTATCTGCTATCACACCTGAGCTGTAGGCTTTACCTGTTCATCTCCATGCCCTATTATGTGACACATACTGAATACCCCAGCAGTGCTACCCACTGTATAGTCACATAACTGGCTTGCCTTGGATAGATATGCTATTCCCCTACTGGCCAGCAGGTGTCTCCATAAGCCAAACCATTCTCTTACCCTTGGGATGATATCACTTACACAATCTAGAATTTGTTCATTGCCTATAATGATGTATTGATTGCTCTGGAGCTGAATGAACGCAGCCAGCTATGTAATATGGAATACATACAGCAGCGGGACCCCACCTAAAAGTGCAGCCTGTCATGTCATCACTGCCCACCATCATCACAGGGGTGCAGTCATGGGTCCTGGGTGCTGGGAGCTATGAGTCTGCCCTGACTGGAATGTTTAGATGATGGACAATGAACTGAATGAAAGTCTAGACCCCAAGATGTTCCTAAACCAGGGTGACATGTACCCATGACCTTATCCTGATGATAGATGGAAGGGGAGCCTTCAGGATCAGCTACTCATGTGAGCCCACCACAATGCACTGCCTGTAGACCATAAGAGGATGCGATACGTCTGTGTGCATGCTTTCCAGCACTGGTGCTGCGTCATACCACCAGAAGCCGCAAGTTGTCACCTCCTCAACCCCCTGCCATCACTGGAAGGAGGTCAGCATTGCATTGGCTGTTTTCTCCTCTTGAGCCCCCTCTTCTCATCAACCTCATAGCAGCTGCCTCTATAGACTGACTCCCACCGGTAGGAATCAGAAGTGTCGCCTGGTGCAAAATTTGTGCTATTACCCCCAACTATCCAGTGACGCTTATAATGTCCTCCTATATGATAGAGAGGCCTTTGAGCTCCTTAAAGGGGTTGTCCACGATCTTGATATCGAGGGCCTATTCTCAGGATCCACCACCGACCAGCTGTTTGATGAGCCAATGACGCTTAGGTGATCGCTGCAGTCTCCTCACAGCTCACCAAGCACAGCGCTGTCCATTGTATAGTGGCTTTGCTTGGTATTACAGCTCAGGTATATTCACTTGAGTGAGACGGAGTTACTCGTAGGCCAAATCCGCACCAAAATCCATAATTAGACATTGCGGAGTTTGGTGCGGATATGCTGCAGAAGGCCACATTATGTGTATTCACCCGTACCCGTGTGCAGGTGGTCTCAAGGTACCAACCTCTGCACCACCTGGTAGACATATTGGTCAATGGCTGGACGGTTTATGAAGATGGGACCTCACACAAGTGTTAGCTCTGCAGATCACAGTATACCGCTCCATCTGTGTCCACGGCTGCTCCCGTCCTGTCCCCGAGAGGATAACGTTTAGCCTACAATTAATAGTCCACGTGTAGGGAGGAAGTTACCTGGGGGATAAGGTTCCCTTCCTGGTATGTAACGCCTGAAGGGAGTAGTAGTCTTCAGTTACCGGCCTTCCTTGCCCCGGAGATTAATGATGGCTCGTCAGTCTCAGGTTACCGCATACTCACTGCAAGCTTCATGGTGACATCTGCAGAGAGTTCTCACCAAAAATATGAACGTTCCCGCCGGTCCTTGTGTTCTCCTCTTCTGACGATTAGCTATTTTTGTTTTATCTGCTTCCAGGAAAGCTGAGTGACAACCAATTGGATTGTTAGGCTAGGGCTACACGGCGACATGTGTCACACGACGCATAGTGCACAACTACACTTGGATGGATTTTTTGCGACTCTCGTGTAGCAGTCGCAGCATGTCGCACACCATAGACTTACATTATAAAAATTGTCGTGCGACTTTTGAGCGACAAGAAGTCGCATGACAACTGTCGCCGTGTAGCCCTAGCCTTAGAGCTCTAACTAGGCTTGTTGTCAGCCAGACTTCTCAGGCTACTTTCACACTAGCGTTAGTACGGATCCGGCGGGTCCCTTCACCCGCCGGATCCGTACTGAGTAATACAACCTTGTGGATCCGTAATTCCGGATCCGGTTGTATTAGCGTTTAAACGGATCCGGAATAACCTCTATTGAAAGTCAATGGAGGACGGATCCGTTTACAAGTGTGTCCACACCAAACGGATCCGTCCCCATTGACTTGCATTGGGGGTCATTCCGGATCCGTTTAGGTGCGGATAACTAGTACGGAGAGCAAACCGCAACATGTTGCGGTTTGCTCTCCGGTCTGAAGACTGAACGGAATGCTTTCAGGAGCATTCCGTTGTCTTCAGTTCAGTTTTGTCCCCATTGACAATGAATGGGGACAAAACGGAAGCGTTTTATTCCGGTATTGAGCCCCTATGACGGAGCTCAATACCGGAATCCCATAACGCTAATGTGAAAGTAGCCTCAGGCTCCTGAATGGAAGATCTGCTGGGTGTCACCTCCAACAGTCCTGTTCTTCTGCATCATTTGGCGACTTGCCCTTGAAGAGTTTCGAAACGTTAGGTAATGAGGTGACTCACTAATATACTCACCATTTTCAAGATCTCTGCTTGCTCTCAGTCAATTGATTTGCACCTAGAAGCTAAATGCCAAGACTTGACACAGCTGAGGGTTTTCTACAATTGCATCTAGTCTGGACACACATCACAGCATACGCTGACACATTGTAGCGAAGTGTCAGGACAGGAGGTGTTTGTACTGCTCATTTCTGACCACGTGTATGTTAAACACTATGGGACGTGCACAAGGTCTCAAGGGTGTAGATAAAGATGTTCCAAAAACCACTCTGCCACATGAGAAGGTCCTGTAAGATAAGGACGTACACCATACTTAAAGGAGTTATACACAGACATGGTTGTATTTTTTTTTTCCAATAAACAGCGCCACCCCTGTCCATAGTTTGTATCTGGTATTGCAGCTCAGATTTATTGAATTCAATTGCGTTGAACTGCAATACCACATACCACCTATGGACAGGGGTGGCGCCGTACTTGGAAGAAAGCAGCCATGTTTTTTTTTTAAACATAGCGGAGGGCTCTATCCGGGAGACTTTAGGGTTTTTTTTTTAGTAGGCCCAGCACGATATAGTAGAAGCCTTGCAGGGAAGTGTTCCTCAGGAGGTCAGGTTGGATGTACAGGGCCATAAAGATATATCATATTTCACAGTCACAATGGTTGTGGCCCTCCAGCTCCTCTTTCTGGTGGTTCTTCTTGTGGAGAGCACCACAGAGGTCTTAGGGAGTCCTATAGGTGAGGCGATGGATAGGTGAGGAATATGCAGATTAGCTCTCTTCTGAGAGAAAGAAAGTTGTCTCTGCGGCACCACCTGGTGGAGGTAGCTCATCTTTCGTCAATGTTCAACCCTTTAGAAGGCCTTGCAACATGGCTAAGGATAAGTCCAACCAAAAACAAATCCTGGGGTGGACATTGACTCTAGGGTAGCTCATAGGGCACGTGGGTGACCCTCTGCCTGAGACCCCCTCCTATGTTCCAGAGCAAAGCCCCACTACAAAAAGGTCTGTCCATGTATTACATGGCTGTCCGTTCATTTTGTACTACATTTCCATGGTGGGGGACAGGAACATCTAATTGACCCCCAATAATCAGCTGATTGATATGGGGTGACCCTAATGGTAACTATGAGTGATCCATTTTATATACCATATTTTTCGCCCTATAAGGTTTTAGAGGAGGACAATAGGAAAAAATATTTTTTATTAGATCTCAGATCAGATCACCAATCTAACCCCCATTAATACCTCAGATCAGACCCATAATGTTACTAAGACCCCAATAAGACCTCAGACCAGACCCACAATCAGACCTAAGCTCAGACCCCAATGTGAATGACCCCCAATCAGACCTCAGATTAGTCCCCCATGCCACAGATCAGACCCCAGTGCCTCAGATCAGACCCCAATGCCACAGATGAGCCCCCAGCCTCAGATAAGCGCCCTGCCTCAGATCAGCCCCCAGCCTCACAGCAAATAAAATAAAAAAACACTTACCTCTCCTGCTCCGGACGCCGACACTCCTCACCTCCAGATCATTAGTATTCGCCCCAGGGGAAAACATGTGTCTTATGGGGTGAAAAATATGGTATATAAATATGTATAGTCTAATATAACATTTTTTGTGGGTGTTTCCTATCTGGGACATTTCTGTTCATCCTAAGCCTCTTGGTTCATTAACAGAATGCTAGTACTTCTCTGAAACAGATTTACAGTATAGGGGGGAGGGATTATCAAAACTGGTGTAAAGTAGAACTGGCTTAGTTGCCCATAGCAACCAATCAGATTCCTCCTTTCATTTTTCAGAGCTCCTTTGGAAAACGAAAGAATCAATTTGATTGGTTGCTATGGGCAACTAAGTCAATTTTCTTTTGCACCAGTTTTGAAAACTCTCCCCCATATACGCGGTTGTGGGAAGCTTGTGTATGACCTCTGTGACTTATATAATTACCTGATTTGTCAACCCTATTAAACCAGCCATAATGCCTGGTGGAGCTGACCATGTTGAATAAAAACATACCTTTCTTCCCCTGATCCAGTTGCTGCATATTGAAGAAATATGTATATATTTTTTAAATATGCAAATTAGGGTTTAAGTGCACTAGCCACTCAGTGCACCTTAACTCCTCCGCTCTGCTTCCCTGAACACCCCCTCCCCTGGATTGACAGGACCCCAGCGTCGGTCTAAAACCCCTAGGGCCCACCAGAGGAAATTATTCTGAGGGCCCACCCTCTGTGTATATAGGAGCTAAGGGGCCCTGTTTTATTAAGAATCCATTATTGTCAGAGCTTGGGCCCACCAGAGGATCCTCTGGTGCTCTGGTGGACCAGTCCGACCATGGGACCAGGTTTCCAGATGGAGGGGGAAGTGTCCTGGAAAGCAGAAGTAGGAGCTAAGGTGCACCTAATGGTTTGGGTCCTGCCCTCAGTGCACTTAATCCCTAAAATGCATATTTTTAAAAACTCGTAAACACAGCAATGGATCGGGGGAGGGAAGGTATGGCAGGACTTCTGAAATGAGTGAGGCTGAGGTGTGATACCAGGTATTTTTAATTTAACTTAAATGTGGTGGACATGTTCTATCTTGGCACATTTATGAAAATAAACTGCGACCACATGAACGGCAGCACAGCCTCCCACCAAATCCAGTGGGCAAAATCTTTTGTGTGGACAAGGCCTAAGGGTTAACATAGAGTTAAAACTTCAGCTCCTAGTGATGTCACCTGTCCGACACAACCCCTTGAGCCGGTTAGACTGGCCTTCACGTCTGTTATCACCTTGAAACCATACCTTTCCAAATAGCTGTCCACTTCTTCATGTTCCTCAGGAGTCTCGTCTGATTGATGACCTCATCCGTCTTGTAATTTGCCACCAAGCTTTATGAGTGACTGCACAAATGTCTTTCCTAAACAACCTTGTGTCAATGAAAGTTCCTGCTCACCTTTGATTTATCTCCATGACGGGCTGAGGGAATGGTCACAGTGACCCTGCAGAACCTATTCAACAGTGCATGGTCCATCCTTACTGGCTCTTGTGACAGGAATTTACTCAAAGAGGTCTTCACGAGAGGGGAAGAAGATAGGAAGCTGTCAATCTGTGATGGATCAGCATCAAAATAAACATTTAGGCCTGTTAACTAAAAAACAAATATAATGAGACACCTAATTGTCACTATGATCTGGAGGCTGAGGGTGTGTGTGAACATCTAGAGATGTATCTAGAAGCTCCTGGGCCCCAAAGGGGTTATCTGGGATTAAGGAATATTTTTATATTATATACGTGACCATTATCCCCTTAACATTGCCAATACACCTATAGTCATTATGGGGTCTTATACTGCCCTACACAAAGCCATCTCACAGTGGGATGCACATGCCAAAACGAATCCAAAGCTTTGGTGATTTGATTCAGACTAATGGCGTAAAACACCAGATTAGGGTTCCACAGAGATGCTTTAGAAAGATGGAGAGATGGAGAACCTCAACCCTAATCATTGCTATTGCACTGTTGGAAGAACTACTACACCTATTCTGCCATTTTACATTTCAAAGTAAGGACACAGGGCAGGGAAGATGCAGCCGGATCATATTCAGGCGTGGATTGGCCATAGACCCTACAGGGATATTTCCCGGTGGGCTGATCCTCAGGGAGCCACTCCAGCCCTCTTCATGGCCGCCAGCAGGGGAGTAGCTATAGGGGGTGCAGAGGTAGCAGTCGCTACCGGGCCCAGGAGCCTGAGGGGGCCCATAGACCCTTGTGTCACATAAGAAGACACCGGTATTATAGAAAGTGCATGCTGGGCAAGTTACACCTCTGGCTGGAGGGAAGGAGTAAGGTCAAGAATCTGGCATTAGGCGGTGCCGTTTCAATTTTTGCCTCAGGCAGCAGGAAGACTATGTGCCTCCCAGCCCCTGGCCACAAAGCACCGAGGGAACGGGGTCCCAAGTTCAATTCTCGCTCCAGGGCCCATGAGCCTTTAGCTACTCCCTTGGCCGCCAGCAAGGTACAAATCATTCTGATGCGCTAAACAATAATTAATTCTAGGAGCATCAGGTACTTATGGACCAGTCCAGCAGCCACAGATGGCCTCCTGAACTCAACTGTATTATTGTTCCCAGGACGGGAGCGGCAGTATTTTGTGCTGCACTGTGGTACTTAACTCTGCACTAAGGTTGGTCCTACCTACTTGTGTTGGCCCGCCTTTTGTCAGTTTGGACAACATGGGGCCACTTTTAGTTTTTTTTTCCAGGATCACTTTAAGTTCCCAGTCCGCTGATGGGCATGTTGGTTTTCAACACAGCCTTTGGGTGATGGATGCTGATGTTAGGCATTTGTAAGGCATGATCACCCATGGGCTATAATGGCATCCAGGGGCGGACTGGGAACTTAAAGTGGCCCTGGAAAAAATACTAAAAGTGGCCCCGTTTTGTAGCTGAGTCCAAATTGATGGAAGGCAGGACTAGCAATACCATATTGTGGCACATTATACCACCCCAAGAGAGCCAAATACCACAATCCATCACAAAATACTTCCCCAAAAACTTCCACTGGTCGGCCGTGAAGAGAGCCCAAGCGGCCCCCTGGGTATCGGCCCACCGGGAACTTTCCCTGTAAGGTCTATGGCCAATCCGCCCCTGATGGCACCCCTTTAAAGGATATGTCTAGTGTTGAGCGATCATACATCCGAAGTCGATTCGGTTAAACACTTCGATTTTAATGCTGTCCCCGTGTAAGCCAAATGCATTTCAGCCAAAGTTGCGCAAGACTTTGGAGAATTTATTCCGTAATCACTTCTGCATCTTTAAAAACATTTTAAAATGGCAATCCGAAGTTGGGTTTGGTACCGAGGTACCAGCCTCTAGTTAATGGGGCTTATGGATCTATTTGACTTATGCGCCGAAAGCTTTCCTATCGAGCTTTTCACTAAAACACAGTGTGAAAGGAGACAAGGCAGAAATGTTTTTTTTTTTTTTTGTACTGCATCTGCCTTCCCGAGGCACAGTGCTCATACCTAGATATATCATAGAGAGCCACTTGTTATATGTGAAGAATTGCCCCGGATGAAGTGACCCAAATTAGGGCATATTATTATTAATTTTTGTACAATAACAGGAAATATAATTTCTATTTTATGCTTTTTTTAAAATTCTGTCAAGGGCGTTTGTCAGCAATGACCTTCCTATCTTTGCATAGACACATAGCTGTGGTTCATCTGATTAAAAGGCTGTTTTTCTTTTGTTGATCCAAGGCTCCAATCCTGAGTTATGATACTTTTTCTTTGATATGCAAATTAGGGCTTTGGTGCAAAGTGGGCGTCACCATTGCTCTTGTTGCACCCAAGCTCTGCTCCTTTCTGTGGCTGCTTTGCTACTGCCTGACCCTGTTAATTGAAGCAGCCAGGGAGGGGCTGGCCCCAGAATGGAGTGGAGCTTGGATGCGACAAGAGCAACGGTGATGCCCTCTTTGCACCAAAGGCTTAATTTGCATATTAAGAAAAAGTATCATAACTCGGGAACAGAGCCTCGGATCAACAACAGAAAAACAGCGTTTTAATCAGCTGAACCACAGCTATGAGACTGTGCAAATGGATAGGGAGGTTGTGGGTGACAGATTCCCTTTAAATTAAAATGTTTTTACTTTTTTATGTGTTTAATTCTCAGTATTTTAAAATGCAATGCTATTGGATAAAAATGTAAATACATTTTTGTGAAAAAAAATGTTTTTAAACAATTTTTTATAAATAGAAATGTAAAAATTTAAATGTAAAAATTAAATATTAAAATAATAAAAATACTAAATTTTTAATTATTATTATTTTTTTTTATTGTGGCCCTTGTTTGTGAAATACATATTGAAGAATAATGAACTCTGTTCCTGTTGTCGCCTCATGTGACCACCGAAGTCCTAAGCGTCTGATATGTCATGTGGGGGCGTCACTAGTTGGGACTCTCACAGAGCAAACTTGCAGGCTATCTAAAACTGAGAACCCGCCTATAATGGCCGCACTGTTCCTGATCGTGTCCGTCGCTGACTTCACTGCTGGTTGTTTCCACTTGCAACTACTGTACCTCTGAAGAGATTGAAATCTGCACCTGAACAGCGAGGACAATGTTTGTGTAGACGCCTTGTCCTGATAAATCTGCCAGTGGGAGGACATCAGAGCAGATAACATGTATTTACAGTGGTCTCCACAATGACGGATGGGGCGGTCACGTCCAGCCCTGTCATTAATCAGTGTATTACAAGTCAGTGGGACAAATTTACTATAGTGTCTGCGCCTGCTTTTAGGTGTAAAAATGGTGGAGCACATTTATCAAGCTCGTCAGTGTTTGGCCATAAAATTAGACAGTCGTATTTCATTCATCTTAAGTTGCACAGCCGTTGATGAATTAGACTTGGTGTATTGTTATTAGTCTGACCTCTGGTGGTTGTTCCTCAGTATGACAGGTTCACATTCACCCAGACTGGTCGCATTTATTTACACATGAAAAAAGTCGCATCTTTGCGGAGAAAAGTCACATGTCGTCAGGAAAGTGCGACTTTTAATGCAAAAAAAAGTCACACTTCACCACTCAGAACAAAGAAAAGTACACCAGCCCTGGGGTGGAGTAGAAATACATAAATAGATCGCAAAAGTCAGAAAACTTCTGAATTAGCTAAAAAATCAAAATGGGTGAACAGGGCGTAAAAGCCTCCAACACAAGCTCAATTTCAGTAGCAAATAAAAAAAATATGAATGTCTAAAACAGAATTTTTACAATAAAAACAGGCACAAACACACTGCCCCACTGTTTTCGACAGTCTTATTTTTTTTGTCTAATTTCCTACTGAAAATTGGAGGCATTTGCACCTTATTTGCCTATTTTTTTAAACTAATTCAGAAGTTTTTTTTTAAACTTTTCTGTCTACGCTAATTTCCGACCTATTTATGTAAGTGCGCCTTATTTTGCGCCTGATTTAGTCATAAAAAAACTGTCTAATTTCCACTCTAGGATTGGCATATTTTTCTGCGTCTGTTTTATGTGGTGAGATGCACCACATTTTGGCTACTTTCATGGAGTAGTGCGCCTAATTTCAGCTCACTTACGCCACATTTTCCTGCGCATATTAAACCAGTCTTAGTGAGTATGAACCTGTCGTACTAATAAAGAACCACTAGAGGTCAGACTGAGGACTCATTCAAAAGACCATATCCGTTTTTGTGGTCTGCAAATTGCGGATCCGCAAAACACGGATACCAGTTGTGTGCGTTCTGCTTTTTGTGGAATGGAACGGCCAGCCCTGTGATAGAAATGCCTATTTTTGTACACAATTGCGGACAAGAATAGGACATGCGCTATCTATTTGAAATGAATGGGTCAACATCTGCTCCGCAAAATTGCGGAATGGATGCAATTATACGGTTGTGTGAATGGGCCCTAAAGCCAAGACTCCTAGTCTAATTAATGAAGTGCTTGATAAATAATTGGCAGAAGAAATAAATGCGCCTGTCTAAATAAACTTTAAAAACAGGTGAGCTTGATCACTGAGCCCCAAGGAGCTTCATGTGCCCCCATGGGTTTTATTGGGGGCATTTACAAACAGCTCATCTTATTTCAGTCCAGTCGCCTACATTAGCCCCATGCACATTAGTGTACGGCTGAACCCGCTGGACTGGTAGACAGTCACATGAAGAGAGCCTGACTCTCCGTCAACAAATGTGATAGCTATTGAAGGTTTATGTCTCATCTAGCTGAGCTCTGCGCCTGCGATGGGGTGTCCCTGACGCTGAGGACAATCCCTCTACTGCTTGATTGACAAGTCTGGTCCTGTCGGCGTGTAGTGGCACATGCAGTCGCTGCTCCACTAGCGGAATGAGAGCCTCTGCACTTGCAAAGCTACTTGGAGGAACAGATCAGGTCCCAGATCGTAACAGCCAGTCAAGATGTCCAGCCCAGACAATCAGTTGGCATGAGGAGCACCCTCAGCTTCGAAGACTCCCCGTTGCAGGTGCAGAACTCTGCTGGATGAGAAGAATCGATTCCTACGAGTAGATTTGGTGTAATATGTCCTCTGATCTTCAACCTTAACCAATTTTGATGTTTGCCCTATCTGATTGATGACTTAAAAGGTTCTGAGCCAGTGACAGATAGCTTCTAATATGGCCACCAGTTGTGGTGCAGCCATGTTTTAGGAAGTGATAGTGTAGCTGGTCTGCAAAACAGTGATGGATCGTGACAAAACACTCGCAGGAACCTATTGTCTGGCTCTAGCCACCATGACAAAACATAAACAAATGGATAGTGGTGGAGCGCTCTCATCAGTGCCGCAGGCCAGGCTGGTCAGGGACTTGTATTACGAGAGAGGCCTCCTCATTCTGCCCCGAGGCCCTCCACATCCTGAGTCAAACATTCCTCTTCACATAATAGCTGCACTTAGAACATTAACCCCAGAGTAACACTCCATCAGCGTCTTACCTACAGCATTAAAAAAAGGAACCTAATCTGGGACATGGGAGAATTTTTTATGTTTCTTTTTGTGAAGTGGACAAAGCATTTCTCATTTGAGATAACACTTGGACTTGAACATATACATTAAGCACTGATTAAAGAAGAAGTGCAAAATTCTGGTAACATTACTCATCAGCTTGGACTGGAATTTACCCAGACTATACCATTTGTACTGCCCCCAATGTACAATATGTGGTACCTGCTGTAATGCTGCTGAAATATAACTACCATAATACTGCCTCCTATGTGCATGAATGTAACTACTATAATACTGCCTCATATGTACAAGAATATAACTACTATAATACTGCTCCTATGTACAAGAATATAACTACTATAATACTGCTCCTATGTACAAGAATATAACTACTATAATACTGCCTCCTATGTACAAGAATATAACTACTATAATACTGCCTCCTGTGTACAAGAATATAACTGCTATAATACTGCTCCTATGTACAAGAATATAACTACTATAATACTGCCTCCTATGTACAAGAAAATAACTACTATAATACTGCCTCCTATGTACAAGAATATAACTATTATAATACTGTTCCTATGTACAAGAATATAACTGCTATAATACTGCTCCTATGTACAAGAATATAACTACTATAATACTGCTCCTATGTACAAGAATATAACTACTATAATACTGCCTCCTATGTACAAGAATATAAACTACTATAATACTGCTCCTATGTACAAGAATATAACTACTATAATACTGTTCCTATGTACAAGAATATAACTGCTATAATACTGCTCCTATGTACAAGAATATAACTACTATAATACTGCTCCTATGTACAAGAATATAACTACTACTATAATACTGCTCCTATGTACAAGAATATAACTACTATAATACTGCTCCTATGTACAAGAATATAACTACTATAATACTGCCTCCTATGTACAAGAATATAACTACTATAATACTGCTCCTATGTACAAGAATATAACTAGTATAATACTACCTCCTATGTACAAGAATATAACTACTATAATATTGCTTCTATGTACAAGAATATAACTACTATAATACTGCTCCTATGTACAAGAATATAACTACTATAATACTGCTCCTATGTACAAGAATATAACTACTATAATACTGCTCCTATGTACAAGAATATAACTACTATAATACTGCTCCTATGTACAAGAATATAACTACTATAATACTGCTCCTATGTACAAGAATATAACTACTATAATACTGCCTCCTATGTACAAGAATATAACTACTATAATACTGCTCCTATGTACAAGAATATAACTGCTATAATACTGCTCCTATGTACAAGAATATAACTGCTATAATACTGCTCCTATGTACAAGAATATAACTACTATAATACTGCCTCCTATGTACAAGAATATAAACTACTATAATACTGCTCCTATGTACAAGAATATAACTACTATAATACTGCCTCATATGTACAAGAATATAACTACTATAATTACTGCTCCTATGTACAAGAATATAACTGCTATAATACTGCCCCTATGTACAAGAATATAACTGCTATAATACTGCTCCTATGTACAAGAATATAACTACTATAATACTGCCTCCTATGTACAAGAATATAACTACTTAATACTGCTCCTATGTACAGAATATAACTACTATAATACTGCTCCTATGTACAAGAATATAACTACTATAATGCTGCTCCTATGTACAAGAATATAACTACTATAATACTGCTCCCATGTACAAGAATATAACTACTATAATACTGCCTCCTATGTACAAGAATATAACTACTATAATACTACCTCTATGTACAAGAATATAACTACTATAATACTGCTACTATGTACAAGAATATAACTATTATAATACTGCTCCTATGTACAAGAATATAACTACTATAATACTGCTCCTATGTACAAGAATATAACTACTATAATACTGCTCCTATGTACAAGAATATAACTACTATAATGCTGCTATGTACAAGAATAACTACTATAATACTGCTCCTATGTACAAGAATATAACTACTATAATACTGCCTCCTATGTACAAGAATATAACTACTGTAATACTGCTCCTATGTACAAGAATATAACTACTATAATACTGCTCCTATGTACAAGAATATAACTACTATAATACTGCTCCTATGTACAAGAATATAACTACTATAATGCTGCTCCTATGTACAAGAATATAACTACTATAATACTGCTCCTATGTACAAGAATATAACTACTATAATACTGCTCCTATGTACAAGAATATAACTACTATAATGCTGCTCCTATGTACAAGAATATAACTACTATAATGCTGCTCCTATGTACAAGAATATAACTACTATAATACTGCTCCTATGTACAAGAATATAACTACTATAATACTGCCTCCTATGTACAAGAATATAACTGCTATAATACTGCTCCTATGTACAAGAATATAACTACTATAATGCTGCTCCTATGTACAAGAATATAACTACTATAATACTGCTCCTATGTACAAGAATATAACTATTATAATACAAAATCCCATGTGTGGTGACGAATGACGTCTCCACGCCAGCTGGCGTGATGATGTAATCCCAGGCCGTGTGAGAGTTCACCCCAGATCTTCAATCAAGATGGTGGCGGCTGGCCTGTCGCGAGCAAATGGATGAGGTGAGTATGATGTAATTCAATTTTTAAAAATTTTACACCGTGCAATTACTGTCAGATGCCGTGATCAGCTATGAACGTGGCATCTGAAGGGTACAATGCCAGGGGCGGCACAATCACCGCTCCCTGTCATTGCACCTACTACTTACAAAGAAATGGGCTTCGAGACGGGATTCCGAAGATGTGACTAATCCCAGCCTATGGCTCTTCAGCATCGGTCGTGTTCCTTCAATGCGGAACAATGAGGCTCTTGTCCTGTTGGTGGCATGAAATGGAGGTAAATCATTGTGACTCGACCCCATCTGTGTCAAAAGAGTGATATATAGGGTAAAAATGGGCAACCCCACCTTCTAAGTTCATGGATGATGAAGTCATGAGTATATCACTTGACCACCTGTAAATGATATACTTGTAGACCGGATTTCAACTCCATATTGTAAGTTTTCTGGAAGACCACCACATGTATCTATTATTTCAAGTCGTCAAGATCTGGGTGGTGGAGACATCAATGATCACAGAACTGGAGCAGATGGTGGTCATTACTCAGGTTGGTTTAGTTTGGTAATTCGATCAAGCTCAATGGTATCTACTAATATTAGTTATTAGGGACCTCACCTGATCCCCTATCACAGCTACATATAGGTGAGGTCACCACACATGCTCATGGTCCTCTCCACTAAAGTCTAAAGGAGTAATAGAGCCAGCCAAGGAAGCAGATCTATTAAGGTGACCATACACTTTTAGAAAGCTACTCCTTCCGACCTCACCATACATGCACATGCTTCATTCAGCTGAGAGTGCATGTATTCTCAATAAAAGCGAGTGAGATTAGCTGCTCTGAGACATTTCACGGTGGCTTATCTCCATACACATTAAGTGGCCAGATGGTCCCAATGAAATAGCTGGGATCAGCCGACATTTATGTTAAGCTGAGTGTGTATACCACAAGTTCCTTCACATAAATGAGTCAAACAGAGTCCAAACGATTCATCTATGGACTCTCTATAGCGTGGAAAATTAGCCCTCTAATGTACATGGAGTCCTACCATCTCTCCAGCGCTAGATGTCGGGGAGAGAAGGTTTGGGTATGTTGGCTTCCAACATGCCTGATCTTTTTGTTCTCAAGGAGAGAAGCTCTCCTGCAGACATGTCCCTCTCCCCTTTTAAAACAAATGCACACCCAGCTGAGCCAAGCTTGCATATGTTTTGAGGGGATCGGGAGAGACAACTTTTCAGCCAACGGCTATCTGATGTATGGCCAAGTTATAGGACTTATCCACAGGATATCTGATCATTGGGAATCCAACTGTTGGAAAAACCAACCCCGCACCGTGAATTCTCTCTAAGTAAAGCAGTACTGTGCGTGGTCCATGGGCCCATTCACTTTTATAGGACTGACGGAGTGAATGGATCATGGACTGACATGTACCCTACCACTCCATTGGACTTGGAGATCCATCTTTCTTGAGATCATAGGGGTCAGAGCACCCACGATTTGATATTTATCAGCAATCTTTTGGATAAGTAACAGTTTTCGTGGGTCAACATCCTTTAGGGATAGGTGCACATGTATCAGTTGGGTCTGACCGGTTGTTTTATGCTGGAGCCAGACACAAATGTTGTATGTCCACTTTAGTGTACCAGTCCACTGTCCATAACTTGAGGGTGCAGGACAGAAAAATGCTGCATGCTACATATTTCTTTCCGGAGTTAAGAGAAATCCGTCATCGAAACCGATGCTCTGAATGGTGGAAACGATCCCATAGAAAACCATGGCATTGGTTTCTCTCTGGCATTTTGGTAGTACGCCAGAGGGAAACTGCAATGGATATATGCAGGGGTGCACCACCAATGAGGCCAGGTGAGGCGATCATCTCAGGCAGCACCAGGAAGGGGCAAGAGCCGAAGGGCAATGAGTGCTTTCATTGTGGCAAAAGGGTTAGGTTAAGAAATTGGCACGGGAAGTGGGGAAGGGGGGTCCAGCGCCATTTCAGTTTTCACCTCATTCAGCTGAAAGGCTAGGTGTGCCCCTGGATATATGTGAACCTCACCTAAGACTTTATGTATTTTCAGTGTTTAATGTTAACTCGTCTCTTTTCATAGGAAATGCTGACTCATGAATACTTTCCTACTAAAGGGTTAACTGTGATCTGGAGAAATACTTCATCTCCTCTAACCCCCCCCCCCCCAAAACTTTTCACTTTAAGTAACCAATCATGTCTTTGAAGTGAACTGGAAGCCCAAGGTCTAAATCTCCAATTGATGTTGATTAGTCCTAATCAGCCTCTAATGCTCCTCTCAAATCCCATTTAAGTGAGAACGGAGGACATCATTAACGGGAAATGGGAATTTAAAGGCACAGTAACCTCATTAATGGCTGTAGCCAAACCTTCTACATCAGATATAATAAAGGTATGACTTTCCCTTCCATGGTTTACCTAAATCAGAGTAGAAAATACTAATTTTGTGGGTCAAGAAGATAGCTTTGAGTATGATGTTTCCCAGAATATACAAGAAAGGTAAAAGTATGAGAATTCCTGTAGACCAAGGTGGGTACGGCAGGAATCTGGAGAGTGCTGCAACAGGTCAGCCAGGGATTTTTAGATAAAGCGTGAGTGCAACAAACCAAATTGTTACAGACTATGGTTGTAGAACCAATGTACCAACAACTCAGGTCTGATATTGGCTAGTCCTGAGGATGTTATCCTGGTGGTCACCTGGTTTTCACCCTTTAACCGCTATACATGGATCTGGTCTTCGCTGCAGGAGAGCCACCAGGCCGCTACCTCTTGGAATAGTCCTGGTGTAGATGGCAGCTCACCCATGAAGGTTAGAGACACCAGTGCAAAGCACCAGAGAAACAGGTAAGGCATTAATTCAGAACTGGCCAAGGCAAACCCAAGGCAAACACAGATACAGGTATAAGACAAAGCATGGAGCAGACAAACAACAGCAGACAGACTTCAGGTACCCAAGCATAATTCATAATCTGGACAGACAGACATGGCATCAGGAACCTAGGAATAATTCAGAATCTGGACAGACAGACATGACATCAGGAACCCAGGCATACCTGTAATTCAGCATCTGGATAGACTGACCTGACATCAGGAACCCAGACATAATTCAGAATCTGGACAGACAGACATGGCATCAGGGACCTAGAAATAATTCAGAATCTGGACACAAAGACATGACATCAGGAACCTAAGAATGATTCAGAATCTGGACAGACAGACATGACATCAGGAACCCAGGCATACCTGTAATTCAGAATCTAGACAGACAGACCTGACATCAGGAAACCAGACATAATTCAGAATTTGGACAGAAAGACATGACATCGGGAAGCTAAGAATAATTCAGAATCTGGACAGACAGACGTGACATCAGGAACCCAGGCATAATTCAGAATTTGGACAGAAAGACATGTCATCAGGAACCTAAGAATAATTCAGAATCTGGACAGACAGACATGACATCAGGAACTGAAACATAATTCAGAATTTGGACAGACAGACATGGCATCAGGAACCTAGAAATAATTTAGAATCTGGACAGACAGACATGACATCAGGAACTCAGACATAATTCAGATTTTGAAAAACCTATTAGTACCTCAATTCCTGGTATAATAGCCCGGAAAAACCCATAGAACATAACACATAAGCAGCAAAAACACAAATTACTATGGGAAGAGTAATTCTACAAAGTCCAATATATAAAAAAGTATAAACAATTTTATTGATAAATACACTTACAGTCATAATAGAAAATAATGCACATGGAGATATGGCCAGATGACCCAACAACAAGACATGAGAAAACTGCAGGGAGAGAGTCAATTATATCAGGGATATAATCATGGGAAACCACATAAAAATACAAATAGTCATACATCAGTGTACACAAAATATATACACTGACTAGTAATAAATATTATAAAGTGGTGCCAACCATGTTACATTCATGATTATTGCAGAAAGTGCCACACAGAAAAAGTAATGTACCTCTGGGGTATCCTAACAATCTATAAGGTGCTGTACTTACCATCCAAAAGGATACTGTGGTAGTACTGTGTGATCAAGCTGATAACTTACCTGAGACATGTGTGCCGCAATACCGACTCTCTGCCTGCACCCAAAACCTCTTGGGTGCAGGCAGAGGTTTGGGTGCAGGCAGAGAGTCGGTATTGCGGCACACATGTCTCAGGGTAAGTTATCAGGTTGATCACACAGTACTACCACAGTATCCTTTTGGATGGTAGTACAGCACCTTATAGATTGTTAGGATACCCCAGAGGTACATTACTTTTTCTGTGTGGCACTTTCTGCAATAATCATGAATGTAACATGGATGGCACCACTTTATAATATTTATTACTAGTCAGTGTATATATTTTGTGTACACTGATGTATGACTATTTGTATTTTTATGTGGTTTCCCATGATTATATCCCTGATATAATTGACTCTCTCCCTGCAGTTTTCTCATGTCTTGTTGTTGGGTCATCTGGCCATATCTCCATGTGCATTATTTTCTATTATGACTGTAAGTGTATTTATCAATAAAATTGTTTATACTTTTTTATATATTGGACTTTGTAGAATTACTCTTCCCATAGTAATTTGTGTTTTTGTTGCTTATAATTCAGAATTTGGACAGAAAGACATGTCATCAGGAACCCAGGCATAATTGAGAATCTCGACAGACAGACATAACATCAGGAACCCAGGCATAATTCAGACTCTGGACAGAAAGACTTGACATCAGGAACCTAAGAATAATTCAGAATCTGGACAGAAAGACATGACATCAGGAACCTAAGAATAATTCTGAATACGGACAGACAGACATGACATCAGGAACCCAGGCATAATCCAGAAGCCAGACAGACATACTGATACTGGGCGGCAGTGGTCAAGATGTCCAGGGAGAAGAAGCAGAAAATGCTCACACTGTTGATGCAAGACACAGTTCAGACACGGCAGGTAATGGCGGATGGACCTAGGTCAGAATTCAGACACAGACAAAAACTGAACAGAGCCAAACGCAATCTGAATGGACTAGGCATGCAGATTTGACCAGTAGAGAATAAGCAGACCGAATCTACACAGATCCAAACAGAACTTGTTGCAAAACTGGGGCAGGACACACAACCCTAGCAGAACCAAATTGAGGCAAGATACACGCACAATGGTACTAATTAACACCCGTAACTAGCCAACACCACGACACACCGAACTGTGACGATATGAACCGCCATTGAACACAATGGCCCAAATTCAAACCCACAGGAAGTCGGCGCCTGAGCACTCGGAACAATGGTGACAAGCGCATCTGCAGGCTATATACTTCTATAATCTTGTTGCTCTGGGGCTACCATCATCTTGTACCCATCATGGTCTGGATGTTTTACAACACGATGCTACACTGCATAGCACTGCCATGTGTTCACTGTATGACACTATTATATGGACATTGTAATATACTGTTCCTATGGCACAGTATAGTGGTATTATTTAGGTACTATATAGCACTGTTATGTGTTCATGTTATTATATGGGCACTATAATATAGTGTTACTATGGCACTATATAGTGGTATTCAGTGGTGCACCTAGCCTTTCTGTTGCCTGAAGCGAAAACTGAAACAGTGCCCCCCATGCCAATTTCTTAACCTAACCCCTATACCACAATGAAAGCCCTCATTGCCTATGGCTCTTCCGATGCCCCCCTCTTGCCCCTTCCTGGTGCTGCCTGAGGCGATCACCTCACTTGGCCTCATTGGTGGTGCACCCCAGTGGTATTTTTTAGGTACTATATAGCACTATATATTCACTGTATGACACTATTATATGGGCACTGTAATATACTGTTTCTATGGCACTGTATAGTGGTATTATTTAGGCACTATATAGCACTGCTATGTGTTCACTTTGTGACACTATTACATGGGCACTGTATTACACTGTTCCTATGGCACAGTATAGTGGTATTATTTAGGCACTATATAGCAATGTTATGTGTTCACTGTATGACACTATTATATGGGCACTGTATTGCACTGTTTCTATGGCACAGTATAGTGATATTATTCAGGCACTATATAGCACAGTATAGTGGTATTATTTAGGCATTATATAGCATTGTTACATGTTCACTATGTCACACTATTACATGGGCGCTGTAATATACTGTTCCTATGGCACAGTATAATGGTATTATTTAGGCACTATAGAGCACTCTTATGTGTTCACTGTATGATGCTATTATATGGGCACTGTAATACACCGTTCCTATAGCACAGTATAGTGGTATTATTTAGGCACAATATAGCACTGCTATGTGTTCACTGTATGGCATTATTACATGGGCACTGTAATACACTGTTCCTATGTACAGTATAGTTATATTATTCAGGCACTATACAGCACTGTTATGTGTTCACTGTATGACGCTATTATATGGGCACTGTAATATACTGTTCCTATGGTATTATTGAGACACTGTTATTGGGGCCACATTTTGGCAGTATTATTCTACATGTACCTACTTTCAGAGATTGTCAAGCGGCTCATACACATCACAGAGGCTGACTACAGAGGCTCTATGATAGCAGAGGTGCCCAGGGTCACGATATTCTCTGTACCTGTTTACACAAAAGGTGTCCCGCCACATTTCAGCAGGCCATTTACCTCTCCGACAGCATTAACTTACCTATATATTAATGGCAATGGGGCATTTTCAACACGTCAGCCTCTGGTGACCTCCACCATGTATCTTGTCAGTAGAGCAGGTTCTTGAGAAGTTCACAGGGGCGGTGTGAGAATTTTGGGTTGAATGAAGATGACCTGAGTTAAAAAAGCACCATATTTCACTAGTCCTCCTTAACACCTTGTACTGTTAATGACTGAGCCATTGTTCAGACCCCGGGTGACCTGACTTACTGCCAGGAGCTGACCTGCTACTGGACAATAGGGTGTTGAGAGCAGATGAACTTCTTTCCTCTGGATAAGAAGGAAACTTTGGGGAAAATAAATATAAACGTCAACAGGTATACAAGGCTGTATTATAACCGAGGCAAATGGGGTCATTATCTATGGGGAACCATCATAAATTACCCACTTCTATGTGGTATCTTGTTACAAACTTACATCACCAGTCAAAGTAGGCTATATATGAGCTATATAGGCAGTTTTATTATAGTAATGCTATGTAACCACTATATGACGGTATTATATAAGCACTGTAAAGCAAAATCTGCAAAACTGGAACCATAAATGCTCAACTGATAAATCTGGAGACCGGACAGGACAAGGAAGTAATCTGGTGGGGACATTCCTGGGAAATCCTTGCTTTGTGGGTGAGCATTATCCTGCTGATAAACGCCAGTTGGAAGCCCTGCCATGAGAGGCGACACATGTGGCCATAGCATGTCCTGCACATATCCCTGAGCTGTTAGTGTCCCTTGTATCACTACTAGGGGTGACTGACAGTCATATGTGATGGCTCCGCAGATCATCACACCAGTGGTTGGGACAGTGTGTCGCACAACAGCAAAGGCAGGATTGAAGCTCTCACCATGAGGCCTCCATACTAGAACCTGACCATCATCAGATCCCAAACAGAACCTGGATTTATGGCTAAGGACGATACGGTTCCACTCCATAGCAGTCCAGGTTTCTTGTTCAAGATACCACTGCGAACAAAGGCGACGGCAACTGTCTGTCAATTGCAGTATATATAATGGGCGTTGTTATGCCAAATTTCCTTGTGCTAAGCATCTGGGAAATGGTCTGGGCAGAGACAGGATATCATGAAGGTGTCACCTATGTCTGGATGGTGGACAACGAAACTGTGGAATTGCTTGTGCTTGTCAGCAGATCAAGCAATCCTTTCTGGTCTGGTGGGGGCTGGCCGGGAGTCTGTCCACCATAGTGTGTGCCCTCACATACCCACTGATCCCAACACCACCTCAGAACGACCTAGATGGTGGGCAGTTTGTTGAAACGCCCATCTTAATTCTCTCAGTCCAGTAATGCGTTCCCTCTCAAAGTCTGACAACTAGGCAAGATGTCTTCGAGTGTGTCGTAGAAGCATATCTAAAGTTTATTGCAGTACCACATCTGACCAACAGGGAGCAACATGCAGTCATTTTCAACTGTCCATTTTTTGCTTGACAAGTCAGAAAGTTGTCCTCCAATCTGTGGCTCTTTAGCTGTCGCCAAAATGGCACCACCTGCATGTCAGGACATGTTGGGGGTTGTAGTGCTACGCATGAGAAGCAAAAGATGTTCATGCACCAAAAAAGCTCGTGATGAAGGGGAAATGCATCCTTGCACATACTTGCTGTGTGATAGATGGCCTTTAAATCTACACTAGTACAACTATATATATACTATATAAATGCAGGTAGAGCATGTGGCAGCACACCTCGGCCTTGTTTACTGGCTTTTTCCAGCCCATTATCATGTATGCCCCTCACGGCAGCTAGGCAGGGCACCTGGCTCAGGGCTGGATGAGGGTCCAGCTGGTCTTGCGTGCTGTTCTGCTTGTGATCACAGCCAAATTCCTCAAGGCAGTCATGTCTGAAGCAATCCTTCATGGTGTCACCTCCAGTAGAATGATACTTAGAAGAAGATTCTCATGACATCATTCGAGCTCCATGTCTCAGGACCCCCATTCACAGAAAAAATATATATCGCCTTTGGTTGTTCAATTCATAGTTATATCTGTTGCTAGGTAATAACCAAAATGGCCACCATGACAGATATGTAGAGATGAGGACATTTTGCTTTGATAGTCACTAAAGACAAGATCTGGGTATGTGGGCCCAGTAGTTGACCTGCTTACTCTTTCTTCAGCTTGACAATGATAAAGCCAGTGTACCCAGACTGTCATGTATTTAGCAGGACTTGTCCCTTTATTTTCAGAGACAGTCCCAGCAAATTTGAGCTGTCTCGGGACAAAAATGCGGGGGCATGGCTGACGTAAACGCAGTCCAAAGGTGGGCATTCCCAGGATGGTGACAGAGATTCCCAGTATGTGTGCAGGTAAATAGTGAAATGGTACAGCAGTTTATACAAGCATCATGGCCCCTTGAAAAAAGCAGATCAGTGACTTTCAGTGCCGTATTCTCCAATGGAGGCAGACCACGCCGTTGCTATGGGGCCCATGGGGAAAAGAGGCCAGCAGTGAACCAAAAGCCCAGCCACCTAATTATACTTACAACTGTCCAGCTAATTGTCAGTCACTGCATCATCCTCCAGTACTATGTAATAATAGACCATACCTACATACCTCCCAACCATCCCAGATTTAGCAGTGGCTGTCCCGCTGTCCCAGTATGGGGGAGGTATGTCCGCTTTCTGGCAGCTGTCCCTGCATCATAGGAAGCAGAGACAGTTGTCATAATGAAGCAGAGAGCCGTCGCTGGCATCAGCTCCCTGCTTCATCCATTCCTCCCTCCTGCTGGCTCTCCACACCTCTGGTCTGTGCAGGGTGGGGGGCCAGCAGTCAGCCATGGCTCTGCCCCCTCCGCAGACTAGAGCGGCCAATGTCCTGCTGCTGCTGCTAGGAAGAAGGTAAGTATGTGGTGTTTATTATTTTTTTTTTACTTTCTGTAAGGGGTACAATGTGGGTATATTACTGGGGGCACCAATATGGGCATATTACTGGGAGGACAATGTGGGCATATTACCGGGGGCACAGCTGGGGCATATTACTGGGGTGCACAGCTGGGCATAATACTAGGGGCACAATGTGGGGCATATTACTGCGGGCACAATGTGGGCATATTACTGGGGAAGCACAATGTAGGCATATTACTGGGAGGCACAATGTGGGCATATTACTGGGGCACAATGGGCATATTACTGTGGTGCACAGCTGGGGCATATTACTGGGGGCACAGCTGGGCCATATTACTGGGGACATAATGTGGGCATATCACTGGGGGCACAGCTGGCATATTACTGGGGGCAGAATGTGGGCATTTTACTGGGGAGGCACAATGTAGGCATATTACTGGGAGGCACAATGTGGGCATATTACTGAGAGGCACAACGTGGGCATATTACTGGGCGGCACAGCTGGGCATATTACTGAGGGCACAATGTGGACATATTACTGGGCGGCACAGCTGGGCATATTACTGGGGCACAATGTGGGCATATTACTGGGGTGCACAGCTGGGCATATTACCTGGGGGCACAGCTGGACATATTACTGGGGCATAATGTGGGCATATCACTGGGGGCACAGCTGGGCATATTACTGGGGGCAGAATGTGGGCATTTTACTGGGGCACAGCTGGGCATATTACTGTGGTCACAATGTGGGGGCATATTACTGGGGGCATATTACTGTGGGCACAGCTGGTCATAATACTGGGGGCACAATGTGGGCATTACTGGGGACACAGCTGGTCATAATTCTGTGAAGACACAATGTGGACATAAATACTGTGCGGTGGCATGAAGAGGAATAATTACTATCGTGGGGCATTAAGGGACTGGGTAGTATTAGGTTGTATAGTTAAGTTTTGGGCAGAATTAGTGGCCGTGACCTAGTGCAAAAATTTGCTGCCGGTGCAGCGAATGTGTCCCTCTTTGTCCATTTACGAAGTAGGGAGGTATGTACCTATGCATTTCTGACATTCTTATATATCACTGCTGTTTCCTCACACATATTAAGAAGATGGTGCCCATGTAGTTGGTATATATATGGGCACTTTGTAAACCCTACGTATTGTCACCTGCAACGTGCTGCGCCATGTGTCCAGAACTCAGGAAACCAAAGCTTGACATTCACAGAGAGGGCTCCGACCAGCAGCCAAGAGCAGAATGGAATGGAAGATCCCGGGTGGATCAGTCAAGCAGTAAATGCAGACACATTATCACCTGAGGACTTGCTCTAATTTCACACCAATTAAGTTTGGAATGAGAGAGGAGGGCAGCCACTGATGCGCGAAGAGTGCAGCCAGATAGGGGCTGAAGACGCAGTCTGATTGACATGCAAACAACCAGCCTGCATTGCAAGAGGACACCTGTAATGGATGTGGGCGTGGCGGCTCATTACCATGGCTAATACCCAGCAATCAAGCCTATCATTAGGGCTCATGGACTCCCATCCCGGAATAACATTCCTGTCTACGGGGAGCTTCAACATGGAGGGGAGAATTATCAAAACTAGTGTAAAGGAAAAACTGGATAAGTTGCCCATAGCAACCAATAAGATTCTACCTTTCATTTTCAAAAGAGCTTTGAAAAATGAAAGGTGGATATCTGATTGGTTGCTATGGGCAACTAAGCCAGTTCTGCTTTACACCAGTTTTGATAAATCGCCCCCCCCCCATACATAAAGCTGGATAACCATATAGTGAAAAGTCCTGAAAGGTTCATTTTGAGGGGTTTTGCTTTTTTGGTGTTTTGTTTTGTTTTGTTTTTCCCCCCAGCTTGATAAAACACAAGTTCCAATCCGTATTGCATTTTTTAATTGCGTTTTTGCATAGCATTTTTTGTACCAATGTTTTTTTCTCATACTACACTACAGAGAAAGTGATCTTACAGGGGTGTACATACTTTCTCATTAAAATGCAAGGCATAAGTGAAAAAAGTCTGGTAGTCAAGCATACTAAAACGGGTAAAAAAGAAAATCCACCTTTTTTTGAGACCCTTTTTGGCCAATAAAATGGCAAAACACAAAAGCTCTTTGTGGGGGGCCCTTTTACTCTTTCCTTTGACTGTGGCACTGGACATAGTGCTACCATCTTATTGGGGCTGGTGCTTCTATGGAGAAAACCTAGGACCAGATAAAGACCTCCCAAGGCTGTCTAATGTACCAGCGCTGTTAGGGGCATACCAGTGATGCCTGTGTTTATTTGTATCCATAGGTACAAGATACTGTTGCATATACAGTGGTGATAAAGATTTTTGAATCCTTTTGAATTTCTATATTTATGCACATATTTGACCTAAAACTACATCAGATTTCAGAGGTGTGGGCCCTTAGGGTGCAATAGTGCTCACAGTTCACAATAGCTGTCCCTTGAGACCCGCAGTGGGCTGGAGGCACACTTTTTCTTCCCTCAGGGCACACCTTTGGTATTGGGCTGTGGTGGTAATTGGGGTGTCCCTAAAGTTAGGTATTTGCTAGGTATCAAGGCAGGGATGTGGCCGATGGTATAGTGGAGTCAGCAACCATGCCAATGGGAATTCATGAATAAGTCTCTCTTTACTGAAAGTGCAGAATAGGAGTAATAGTACATCTGGCAACAGCAATGCACAGTTCCAAGGCATATAACACAGTGTATCCATCCCTAATAGCAGCGTATATACAGTGGCAATGATGGTAGTTTTTGGCTCCTTCTCTCTGTGTCTTTAAAGTCTTTCAACAGAACCATATGCAGGCAACAATGCATATGGTTCTGTTGCTTCTGAAATTCCCAGGATGCCGATACAATTAACGAAACCATCTCCAAGGGTAGAAGGATGCTCTGTCAATATTCCCTCTCACAACAGCAAAGTCTCTCCATAAATGTGCCCAACACCTTGCTGACTGAATGCAATGCACGTCCCTTGCAACTATAGGAAAGTACTAGCCTATGTGGCGTGCCATGCCACGGCCACCAGAGAGCAGGGGCGGTCTTGGCACCACACATCCTATGCATTTGCATAGGGGCCCCCGACGTCCAAGGGGCCCCCACGCTCCGCTCTTGTGCTGGTGTCCAAGACCGCCCGCCCAGCTGTCACGTACTGCATTTGTCCGAATGCGTACTCATTTTATAAATTAGTACGCTAATGCGTACTAATTTATAAAATGCATACACATTAGTGTACATACTAAAATATGCATATGAATTAGCGTGCAGATTTGAAAAAGCGCACGCAAATTCCACCCGAGCATGCTCTAGTCCAGTCTTTTGATGTGTGGGGGGGCGTGCCATTGGGAGGGGTGTCATCAGAGGGCGTGTCATCAGGGGCGTGACGCGTCATTGGGGGTGGGGGCCCCCGGACATAACTTCGCTTAGGGCCCAGAAATGCCAAGACCGCCCCTGCCAGAGAGGCCAGTATTGTGCAAGCAGGACGCACCACTGATGTATTGCAGGGTGTGGTAACCATGGAACGAGCAGTGTATAATGTGACAGAAAATGGATCCAGCCAGCAAAGGAAGCAACATGGACAATACATTAGTAAGTGGCTTGTATGAACTTTCTCTACATAATTAAATGTTATTTGCTGAAGTGAGACAACCCCTTTATGGGTTAAAGTTTCATATGTTAGAACAAGACAGTGTACTATGGAATTGAGCCCCCAATCTGAGTTTTTGCCCAGGGGCATCCAAAGGCAAAAGTCTTCATCCATCCCAACTTGGATATGGAGGTTTCTGGGTGAAACAAATGAGCAACCATGAGTGAAGAATCCACGGTTGTCTAATGAAGAGATTCTTGCCACTAATGAAATAATGTCTGCCCTGTGATATGTCAGCTCATATGATCTTCAGTAGCTTCCCCCGGTGCTGAGAGTGTCAGTGACGGGATTAGTAGACAGACTCTTCCTGTCACACCACAGAGGTGCTGGATCCTTTGTAGTCGTCTGGCCAAGGTGTTGAGAAGGAAGATGTGGAAATGGCTGAAAGACTGGAGACCAGAAGCCTGACCTGCCTGTGCTTACCCTGCAGGATTTCTCCATTGCGATGTAAGGTTACTGCTATTACACTGTGTACTATACATCTAATCCTATTAGAGACATTTTTGCTGTTCCTGTAGCACCTGTTTGTAGTTTGGTAATCTCATTAGGATTGCCCCTCAAACGAAAAGCAGTGAGGCTCTCATATTATGTCTCAGTTGAGGGATCACCAGGAGGATATGTTGATGCATATGGCAGCCATTTCACCAGCAATCCCATTGACTATACTGTCCCATAATATATATATATATAATATATATAATATATATAATATATATATATATCCTTTATTATCATCAAATTCCAAATAAAAAGCAATTTAGCAATTAAATAATTTTGATTTAAACGATCCTTATGTTTGTTTATACAGCTCCTATGCATTGTATGTCCCATGTTACAGACTACAAACAAACCTGGCTGGTAGCCTCGGTACTGTTCTAGAGGGTCAGTAATTTTCTGGTCAAAGAATTTGTCCTTGATCTGTAATGCTAATGAACTTTGTGGGTTTCATTTATATATTCGGGTCAAAGACAGTCTTGACCATCTACAATGTTTCTGATTCATCATGAACTGTCCCAATCAACCCTTGGCCCCTAGTATCACTATTGTTCCAATTCTCACTGGAAACTCGGTCCCCTTTTACCACAATTGACGTTGGCTGACTGAGGTGTGGAGTCTAAGAAATCTCCCTAAATATTAAAACCTGGTCAGGTTCCCAGTGCACTGTTTTCAGAGTTGTTACAAATTGGCTTGGAGGTGCCGGAGCCAGTGAAGAGAATCAGAAGTGAAGCCAAGGGATCAAATACGCAGGATAGCCAATGACAAACCAGAGGAGATGAAGACAGAACCAGAAGATGAGCCATCGGTTGGAACCTAGGAGGTTGGACAATAAGTGCAGGCATTGCTATTTTTGTGTCGGAAGTCCTGGGTAATAATTAAAATATGGATGGTTTGGGCTGCTGTCCTGGGACCAAGGCTCTTGGGGGGCCCACGGTCACCCAAAGTGCTCAAAGAAAAGGTACACATTGCCAGTTTTATAGCAGTTTTTGTGGTGAATCATGGCAACAAAACAAAATTTGAAAAATTTGTAGAAAACACAACTGCTCTTACAATGATCCCAGGCCCAAACACGTGACACACATTGCAGGTCTATCATATTTTTTGCTGTGAATCACAAACAAAAAATCTGCTCTATGCAATAATCCAAAGGTCTTGGATCATCGTCATGTGACTTTGGCTGGTCCTCAAGCCATAGAAGAGATCAGTAAGGGGGCTGAAGAGGAGAGTGTGAGCTGCATAAAGGAAGTGTATGGGACTGGTTTTAGGTCTGTATTGAGAGGTATTTGTCTGAAGTTATTTAGGGGTTGGATCTGTGCCTGTATTACGGGAGTCTAGTTTATTTATTGTAGAGTAGGTTGTTTTTAGGTCTTGCCGCGGTCTATATTTATTTTAGATTTTTTGTTCTGATTTAATTGTTTAGGTTCTTAAGGGAATGTTAGCCTAGAGATCTAGTCTATGGTTATATTTATTTGAGAGACTGTCTGGGGTCTAATTGTAGCATCTATTTATATAGAGTCATTCTGAGTTTTCTTGAGTGTTATAGGGAACAGCTGAATTTATTTAGTAGGTCTGGGTATTTGAGGCTATGGGTTAAATATATTTATTGGTCTTCATGTTCCTTTATTTGTTTAGGGTTCTAGGGTGTATATGTTTACTGCTGTCTTCCTTGATGTAGAAGAAAAGAAAAGAGACCTTTTTAAAACAGCCCAAGACCCAAGATATACTTTACCCAGCTTTTTTAAAGGGGTTCTTCGGGACTGGGAACCTCTTTTCATGGAAGGCAGAAAGCAAGGATTTAAAATAAAATAGACTCATCTGTCATTGTGCACCTTCCAGCACAGAACCTTTATCCTCCAGCACTGGTCCCCACTCGCATACTCAAGTGTGATGTTTCATCTACATCCACGTCACTGCTGTCAGCCAATCAATGGCCTCAGCGTGGCAGTGTGTCATGTGCCATGCTTAGGCCTCTGATTGGCCAGCAGTGGTCACATGCGTGTACATAGAATGTTACACTTCTAGTCCAGTGGTGACTGGAAACTGAGGAGAAGGAAACTCAGCAATTGAACCATAGCCTGCCTGTGTGAAAAGGTTCCACTTCCTGTCTCAAAGAAGGGGTGAGGACCTGCACAGATATATTTTCCACATTTCTACAATATTAGCAAACATGAGAGTCATGAACACAAGATGGCACTTGGGCACCTTATGTCCTGGCAGGCAGTTATGTAGTAGTGCCAAACAGCTCCTGAAAGGGGCCTAATTTTTATCATTGCTATGGTGTTTTCAAAGTACGTATCTGCCTTCCACCACCAAAGGCATTACAGTCACTCTCATTCCCTCTTCTCTCTCATCAGAATGAATATTTAATGGTATATACACTTCAATTCCGAGCATGCTAGGTGTGACTGGGCGACAGATGTATGGCTATGTATAGATCACGCTGTCATTAATGATTAGTTGCTGGACAGAACGCCCTGACTGGGAGCTTAGTCTGAGCACAAGGGAAGTTCTTCACTAATAAAACTTTCAGCAGTTTCCTTAGACAGCAATAAAAGTGCGTGTGTCTGGTATATGGGAAGTTACACGCAGCTGTTAACAGTCACCAGTATAACTCACAGGGGGGCGCAATACACTGAAAAATTACTCAGTAGCAAATATAACTTTTGAGATTTATTTCAACTACATTATGCCATCATCAGGGCATAATTAGAAAGGCTGGTCCCCATAGCAAAGTTTTGAAAGGGGTCCCACCAACCTGAGCAACTTCCTCACAACCTCCCTTTTCTGTGACTAGTCAAGACCACCCATGCTCAACATAAATCCCATCTTCAGTCAGTAGTTATGTCACCTTAGTGCCAAACACAATAGAATGTGCCCTTAGTGCCCCTCACAACAGTAGAATGCCCTGTTAGTGTCAATACACAGAAGCTATGACCCCCTTAGTGCCCCCACATAGTATTTATATCTCCTTAGTGCCCCCACACAGTAGTTACCATATGTCCTCTTATTGCCCCCACACGGTGGGGCCATCTTAGAACACTATCTTGTTCAAGTCGCTCTCAGTAAAATCTATAGCAGGCAACTGTACTTTGCAATTATACCTGTAATGTCCACTGCGGTATACAGGTTGAATGATACAACTGGCCGGGTCATTCATTAAAGGGGTTGTCCAAGTGATTTTTTTGTTCTTTATAAGTTTATATGTTTATATGTTTCTAACTTGTCAGGTATAACAACTTTCCCATATACTTTGTGTTTCTAAAGCTGCTGGTTTCTCAGAGTTGACTGAGGGTCACATGACCTGTGATGTCACCTTATCTCCCTGGTCTGTGATGTTTCGTTCACAAACCTCAGAGATCAGATAACAGTCTGTACACGAGAAGTCACTGGCCACGCCCCCTTTCTTTACCGGGCTGCTATCTGCTCTCTCCCTGGATTCCTTCAGATAAAACATTAACCAGAATTAGCCAGAACACACTGAGGGCTCAAGGCTTTACAACAAATAGTAGCTGCAGCAGTGAGAGGAGACAAATGCTGGGCAAGGAGCTATAGAGGAATTGCATTGTACAAGAACAGGTAGGAAGAATTTCAGCAGTGTCATTGTACAGCTAGGACTTGTAGTCCTACACATACAACATGCTGCTGAGTATTCCAGCAGGCAGACATGTCACTCAGCACTTGTATTCACTGCCTTTGCAGAGAAGGGGGGAGGGGCAGAGATTGTAATTACTGCATGTAAACAAAGGCCAGAAGAGAACCAGGGAAATGAGGAAATATAGATTTTTTTTTGCCTAAAACTTGCTGAACTTAGTTATATATTGCTGCCCATCAGATTTACAGTGCTATATATTTTTTTCATAACTTGGACAACCCCTTTAAGTGTGTAGGGTGTCTTAACTGCAATCCTTCCATGGCAGTAAAGTCTGTATTGCCCTCAATGGTGGTTACCTTACTGACTGACTCATCACTCAGACATGCAGATTTCAGAACCTTCTCCTTTCTCTTTTTCCCTCTTGCTGTAAATCTTGAAGCAATCAAACAGAGATCTGTTAGTCTCTGAATCCTGGGACCTGAGCAGAGAGATCACATTGAATTCCTTCCTCTCCGTACTCCTACTTCAGGGGTGACCCCTAACCTCCTACTAGGGCTTAAGCAGGGTTATTAACACACTATATTGGGTGTAATAGATATATGGTAATACAATACATAACATTCAAGAACAAACCTATTTGCAGATACCATCCACACTGAGGTACTGCAACTACAGTAAAGATATATTAATAATCTATCAAGACAGATTAGTGGAAGAAAAATCAATGGCTCATAGGTGGGCAAGAATAAAAAAAATCTACATTACAACATGTTCCCACGCCCTATTATATGTACTTTTTTTTACCTTAATGTGCAATTTACGTTTTGTGTTGTCCACAAAGAGAACACACTCACACTGAGATGTAATTCCTGGAAATACAGTCAGTAAAATCCTGTATGTAATTATTGAGCGATGCGTCAATCTGCCTTTCAGTAATGTTTTTCAAGAGCATTAAGAGCAAATCCCCTTCTAAAGAGGGTGGCAGAGAGTTCTTGTGTAAGAGAGTCCTGCTCCTTTTGCGATAAAATCCATCCCTGTAGCTCAGCTTCACAGGAACTCGAAATAATTGGGAGTCAGGCGAAAAAA